>CM070876.1:50470194-51022694 GCA_036365515.1 Torymus aiolomorphi
CCTTTAGAATGGTGTAGTCAGTTTTCCCAAAATTTGTCTCTTTCACCTTCAAAAAGTACAAAACGTTATATCATAAAAAGTGTACTTTTAATATTTTTGTTACCCTCCATATTGAAAGCTGAGTATTTTTACATAGCAAAGGATACTTTCCAAACAGTGCCCGAGATCTTTTTTGCGAGAAATAGCATGCGAAATAATAGACGCACTGCCTTTCCTGCGTGCGGTACTAAGGGAAGGTGAGGCACAGCGTGGCGGGTGGGCCGACTGGGCACTTCAATATTTAAAAGGTTTAATGAATATTTTTAAGTAAATCTTTATGGAAATGGAAAAAAAAACACTTCTAATTTTAGTGTCTACTCAAAATATATAAAAAGAAAGTAATCTGACAGAATGCGAAAAAAGACTGGATCCGTTGACGATAAAGTGCATTTTTATAAATCAGACTTTAAACTTTATGGCCCTGTTTGATTTTTTACCTAGACATTGCTTAATAATTATGTATTAACAATTATTGTAACAATGTACTAACACACGAAATGTATTGTACGGCGCGCTCGGCGACACGTCAGCTGTTTGTCCACTACTCTATTTCAGTGTATGAGGTGGTAAGATTGAATTTTGCTATTTTTCATCGTAACACGAATCATGCAATGAAATATATATATATATATATATATATATATATATATATATATATATATATATATATATATATATAGAACTTCTTATTCTTATTATTTAATATTTGATCATTAACAAAAAATTGTGAATGTAAAAATACTTCATAAAAATGCATGCCGCTCGCGCCCCATCGGGTATCACACTCGCCCCGCTAGTGCGGCATCCAGAGCATGTAGAGCACGTTTGACCAAAGTTACTTTTCGATATGTGTCTTAATAATCGATATGATATGTATAATAATTAAATTACAAAAAAGTATATTTAACTGTACATTTCAATTTTTGAGGAGCTTTTTCAACTTTTCTATTTTTTAAATTGTACTCAATTAGGCCTATAAATTTCATACAATTTTGTGTTAAAGTTAGGGTGTCCGTGACGCCCCACCTTTCCCTACGTTGTACAGCGGACGGACTGAGCTCACCTCGTTTGCTATATAATAACCTTATGAACCTAAAAAGAGGTGCCAAAGGAGCCAGTCTCCAAGTTGCTTCGGGTAATCATATTTTAACGTCAGAAGAGCTGTACAACTGGGCTAAAGATTACTACAAAGAAACCAAAGTTTTTTATAGCAGTAAAGAATCATAAAAGCAGGCAAAACAGGCTTTAATTAAAGCTGTGTTTCATTTAAAAATGTCAATTTTTAAAAAAGTTATAGGCTATCAAGATACAGTGAGAAGATAGCTTAAAATAATAACTCTTGAATACTTAAAGAGAATTAGAAATTTTTAGTGATTCTCTTACTCTATTTTTGATAGCCAATAACTTTTTAAAAATCAACATTTCTTAATGAAATACATCTTAAATTAAAAACTGCTTTTCCTGCTTAAACTTTTTAATCAACTTATATGACCAAACTATTCAAAATGCTATAACGAAAAGATAATAACTTGGAACTCCGGAAAAAGGTCCATTCATAAAAACCCCGAGACAGGCGTCTCATTATTTGTTATAAAAAGTGCCTCCCTCAGTTTTAGTGAAATCCAGGACCCGCACCCTTGATCAACTCCTCGTGACTATAAAATCGTCTCGAAAAAAAACTGCGAAAACAGAGAAAAAAAACCGCTGCCAATTCATTGGCCCGTTGCTTCCTCAAACTTAATTTTGTGATTCCTTTAATTAATTTTTAATAACAAAATTTATAATTTTTGTAACAAATTATGCCATAATTATAATTAAATTTATTTTGAAGATTAATAACTATTAATTTTCAAATTTATTCATTCATATATTTATTTATATCAACCGGTAAGAATGTTCCAGGTTTAACATTATATATACATATGTACATATATAACATCACTATTATTCTCTAAGCGCGCTGTGAGCGCTGTGATTTTATCGAAACTACACCACTTTTGTTTTCGTGACCTATCAACCCGTTACACCCACCAACCAAACCACTAATAAATTGATATCATAACTAATCCATTATTTTTTGAAGGTAGGAGATAGGATTAAGGAGTTATAAGCTTTTTTGAAAAAAACACGTTTTTGTTTTTGTTCATAACAAAAGAACTGTGATAGCTAGACATAAAATTTTTTTTCAAAATATAGATATTTTAATTCTCTTTCTAATGCTATCCATCCGATCCAGATACATAGAGTTGTTCTCGAGAAATTACGATTTGAAAAAAGGTTAAAAAAACTTTAACCTCAAATATCTCTGAAATTTCTAGACCAATCATTTTGCCCAAAGAACTCGACCGAGAACTATACAAAATCTACCTCTACAAGGAATTTTAAAGCGATTAAGTCAATTTTACTTCCGTAATCGTTGGACATAGAAAACTCTTTTCTTTCATTTTTCAATTTTTTTCTCTAAAACTAACCAAAAGAATGGATTCAAATTTTTTGAGGTTATAGCTATTTATATTCTACATTATCGTGATTTTTCTCAAAAAAATTGACCGTTTAGTTTCGGAGTTATAAGCTTTTTTAAAGAAAACACGTTTTTGTCAATAACAAGAGTACCGGGATAGCTAGAGAAATTTTTTTTTTTTTGAAATTATAGGCTTTTTACGCTCTTTCGAATGACACCCATCAGATTTAAATATCTCGATTCTATCGTTGAAAAAAGCCAAAAACAATTTTGAGAAAATCGAAAATTCGAAATAAAACAAAAACGAATCGGCCCAATCAAAAAACGGATTTTTGACCCGCCATCACACAAAAAAAAACAAAAAGAATGAGACCTGTCCGGTTAAAATCGATCGAGTAGAAGCTGAGATCCAGGCGTATACACACATACACACACACACACACACACACACACACACACACGCGCGCGCGCGCACACACACATACATCCATACAGACATGTTTCAAAAATCATGTATTTTGGTTCCTAACCCCTCGAATATCAATTATAACATGTTTTTACAACAACTCAAAAAATTACTATCACAAAGATTCCTCTAGGAGGAAGCAAAATATTATGAAAAAAAAACGTTAGTACAAGAGTTACTATATTGCTGTTGAATTTGAAGTTTTATTTCTTTATAAAATAATTAATAAAATATTACTCCATGCATTATTAAGAATCCAGAAGAACAGGTAAAGAATAAAAGATTATAAGAGGTTATTGTGTAGGCAATGAGCCGGGCCAAGTCTGCGTGCTGTACTGATTAGTATCGCGCGCAGGAAAGGCGGTGCGTCTACTATTTCGCATTCTATTTCTCGCAGAAAACATCTCGGGCACTCTTTGGAAAATATTCTTCTCTACGTAAAAAATGCTCAGCTTTCGATCTAGGGGTTCAAAAAAAATATTAAAAATATACTTATTGTATTTTTTGAAGATAAAAATGGAAAAGTTTGGAAAAACCGTCTACACCATTTGAAAACTGAAAAAAAATATACGTCGGAAATGCTTATTATAAAATTTTTCTTAGTACGTTCTAATATCGTAAACATGAGCTGGATATAGCATGATTTGGCCCTCGCGTGCCGCGCAGGGGCAGTTGACTTGAAACTTCTCATATAATAGTGAACATATAACTAATGATTCTTTAAAAAATTATGTAGGTATCCATCGAGAGTCTCTCCGCAAGATGTTGAAAGAGGAAGAGAAGATGAAACCTTTCAAGCCGCAGCTTCACCAGCGACTACTGGAACCTGATCGCCCAAAGCGATTGGAATTCGCTAATTGGGCCATAGGGCAAGAGCTAGGAGAAGCGGATTTTTCTCGACACCTTTTATTTATGGACGAAGCTACGTTTACTGAGAGAGGATCCGTCAACAAACAAAATTTGCGACAATGGCGGAGAGTAAATCCACATTGGACCATCCAGCGGCCTCAAAGAGGTTGGAAAATAAATGTCTGGGCAGGCATATGTGGAGACCGGATTATCGGACCCATATTTTATGATGTAAACTTGACAGGTACAATAAATAAGAGTAACAAGTACACTTAATATTGTTTTTAGTCCTCTTGTGAGTTTCGCCGTTTTCGTAACATTTTACATGTAGACTTACTTGTTTCGCTTCGCTTTACGCACACTATGCGTCGAAATCAACTTTATACATACTTAAAGAATAACGTCGACGTGCTTTGCTCATAATATAATAAATGTTATATTTCGATACAAGTACAAAAGTTTTGATTTTATCGTGGATGGATAATCATGTTTCGCATATGTATCGAATGATATTTTTCGATAGAGAGCGATTTAAAAAAATTATAGAACGTGTAAAATCGCATTTAACGCATACTGTATAGAAAAATATTGTTCGCCACACGGGCGAGATCTTTACGCTCTCTTGATGACGCAACATTCGGGCCGGTTGCGCCGACACTCGTGCGCGTTGATCACTCGATGCGTAAAGTTCAACTTTATACTTTAATGACGAAAGCTACTATTATATAAAACAAATGAATCTAATACCTTTAAAATTACCAATAGAAGCATTCTATGAGGACTTGCTGACACGAGTAATACCACGATTATTGGATGATATCCCTGAAGAAGAAAGAAGAACAATGTTCTTCCAACAAGATAGGGCAGCTGCCCACAAAACTCGTCACTGCTTGGCGATTTTACGTAGGCGGTACCCGGGAAGGGTAATATCCGGTGGAGGCAACGTAGCTGGCTACCACGATCTCCGGATTTAACTCCCTTAGATTTTTTCTTATGGGGGCATCTAAAATATGTGGCATATTTACGACCAGCGACTACGGTCGAGGACATGCAGGACAGAATCTCTGAAGCTATCAATAGCATCACTCCCCAAATGCTACAAAATGTTAGAAGGTCCTACATGAAAAGGTTGAGGCTAGAGCTAGATAACGATGGTGGTCACGTCGAGAATTTATTGAAACACGGCAGATAAAACTGTTAGTGATATGTTTTTATGCCGATTTGTTATAGTTGTATTTTTTCCATTGTTAGAACAACGCTGCGTGCACTCTATCTTTCCCTTTCAATGTGAAATTAATATTAAAATATTATGAATTGAAGATTTATTTTGTTCTCTAACATTCACAAATTGATTAAATATACCTTTATTTAAACTAGAGGATTGTGTTTATTTTAGTATAATCAAACTATTCTGACAAATCAGCCAAGATCTTAAGCGAAAACCTAACGTCACCGTCGACCAATCACGGGCAGTTTTTTTTCGGCTTGATATTTATAAGCTTGCACAAGCGGATGACAAAAGATTTTCGCTCATTATATGGCACGACGAACCTCCTTATACATATTATTACGTACGGCAATCGATGATTGTGGCTCGACAGTCGCTACCCCACTGGAGCACCGTCGTAGCTTCATCGGGCCGATCCCGTTGCCGAAAGTGCAAACTTGCATTTTCCGGCCGTGAGAGCAGCGCTTATCTAAGCTCCACGGTGTCCAGTGGACGGCCGCCATGGCTCGTCCGTGACGCGGCCAAAGTTGCGACGTCGGCGACCTCGCCAACGCCTTCTCTACTGGAAAAACTTTTCTCTTTATATATCTAAAGTAAGAGCTGAACTGACGCGCAGTGCCAGTGAACATATACGTGTAATTCTACAGAACATGAGAAAAATCGTGTACATGTTGCTATTCTGCTGTTTCTGTAGAATTGCACATATACTTACTTAATTAATCTTCAAAGGGTAGAGTAGGAAATCACGTAGGTTCGTTACTTGACGGAGTCATAGCCTGTGGAGGGTTGGTAAAGTGGACTATGCCACACAAGGGATGCCAGATTTATATTATATGTTACGTACGAGAGGACGACAGAGTGAATAAAATGAATAACTCGCGTAAAAAATATGCGACGAGCGGAATTCGAACACACGATCTCGAGGTTTGTAGGCACGCGTTCTACTAGCATCGTGAGTCCTTATCGTGAAGCGAATGCGTCAGGGCTCTAATGACGGTCGAGCTGGGCCCATGACAATATATCAGTAGTAAGAGGATCGGTATAGCGAGACGGTCCCCCGCTGTGCGGTGCGTAGGGGCCATGTGGCACCCCGCTGTGTGGTGTGTATGGGTCCCCAAGTGTGACCACAAGCTAATTAGTGTAAACAATGGTGGTGATTTATTACCCCACAAATAATGGCCCACTTATTGTGCCCGCCATGACGCGATGCCGCTACACATGCCCCACGTGTGTTGCTGTATATGCCTTGGTTCGAGGTGGTGGGGGCGAGCGCTTTGGCTGTACGCGCTACACCATAAAGACCCGTAGGGTGCGAGGCCTCTCGCCGTATAGACCGTGTGCTGTGTGTATGGGCCCCAAGTGTGAACACAATTATTACCCTATAAATAATGGCCCGGTTATCGCTCCCACCATGAGGCTATGCCGCTATACCTGCCCGGCGCATGCCGGCGTATATGCCTCAACTCGAGGTGATGGGGGAAGAGACCTTTGGCTATACGCGTTGCGCCATAAAGACCTCTCGCTGTATAGACCGCGCGCTGTGTGTATGGATCCCAAGTGTGACAAGGTCATTAGCAGGTGTGAACACAAGCTAATAAGGATAAACAATGGGGCGGATTATTACCCATAAATAATGGCCCACTTACCGCGCCCGCCATGACGTCATGCCGCTATACCTACCCGGCGCGTGACGCCGTATATGCCCCGACTCGTCGTGGTGGTGGTGGTGGTGGTGGGAGAGAGATCTTTGGCTATAGGCTCTACACCATAAAGTCCCATAGAGTGCTGAAGCGAGGCCTCTCGCTGTATAGACCGTGTGTGCGTGTGTCCGTGTGTGTGTGTGTCTGTGTGTGTGTGTGTGTGTTCGCAATAAGAAGTTGGGGGTGGGAATAGGGAGTTGGTGTAAAGGAGAGATCTGCAAATAAAAAAGCTGTTGATGAAAAAAATAAATTTTTATTTATTTAATCGTAGAAGAAAGTTAGTCTTACGTTAACATAACTACCGACATCACGAACGCACAATTTTTATTTTAGCTTATACACAAATTACTATTTTACAGTTGGTCTTACGGTAATATAAATATCGACATCACTAACGCACAGTTTTTATTTTAACTTATAATACGAATTACTATTTTACAAGCACACCATACGCATTCGGTCAATCGCAAACATTATATTTCGGTTTCAGTTTTTAATCATTTTTTTTAAGCGCGAAATATAAAATTTGTATTAATAATAACGATGCTGACACTTAGCACTACTTAGCACGCACACACCGCATTGATAATGGTTAATTCCTGTCACTTTCGAGGCATGCAAACGCACCGTCGATGGCGACACGTGCTGCACGGTGCGTATCGTAGCTTGCAAATAGAGCACGGCCGCAACGGTTTTTTGAGTACTTCTTGCGTATGTTGACACCATCGCCATGCTGAAGGTAACTTTTTGGTATACGCCATGGCATGCCTGTGCCCCTTATCAAAATTTTCTAGGGCGATATTCGCCGCGGTATTTAACTTGCACAGCACATTCGTCATCTCCTCCAGGAGCTCGCTGTAGTACGCGCGGATGTGCGGCGATGTTGCCGCTGCAAACCGACAACTAATTTCGCCTACAAATTCCGCCATAAAGGCTGAATCCCGCTGTACATCGTTAAACGCGCCAAAATTAACTTTGATATATTGTTGTATTTTGGCGCGTTTGTACGACAGCTTGTCGTAGTACGCGAGTCGGCGCGCACTGATCGCATTCATCGCGCTGGAATACTACACTACCCACACTCTAATCACCGAGCCGCTTTATGGGGAGCGCGGGCTGTCCAGGTCGCTCAAGCACGGACAGCTCGCACTTCTGCTGCACTGAGGGCACCGTAGAATATCGCACCGCCAACAGCGCGCCCAATTCAGTGCTGTACGTTGATACAGCCCGCAGTCAAAACACTACTCCTGGATGTTTGGCGCTGTAGGTTGTGATGGTTGTGGTAGCGGTGGTGGTGGTGGTGGTGGCGGTGGTGTTGGTGTTGCTGCTCTCGCCTGGTGTTCCAAAAGGTTGCGCCGCCACTGCCGGAGATGTCTTTGGCGCAAGCGTTTTAGCACTTTTACGTGCCTTATCCGTTCCACGTATACGGCCTGCTTCGAAGTTGAAATCGTCAATGCTTGCCGATTTCTGAGTGAGATTCTTCGCCAGTTGGTGAGACGCGCTTCGAATCTGGCTAGTTGCTGCTGGAGACTGGCCATAACTGACTGACTGACTGACTCGATGTTCGCTAACACTCGATGCTCGCAGAAGTTGCGGGCTCTACGAGCGCGCTCGCGCGCGGCTCGAGTAGTTAAGAACCTTTACGTGAGAAAAACAGAACACGCGTAGGCGTAGAAAAGAGCCCTTGGAAGGACACTTCGGGTTTTTACAGGAAGACATTTTTTAACATCTGTAGAGTTTATTTTCTTATCGAAAAAGCTGAACGACCGCCATAGTATTCGTACCACGCTTCGCAGGGATTCTCAATTTTTCTTCAAACCCGTCGGCACGCGTGACGAAAACCTTTCGAGCTAAACTATAGGTACGTGACAGGACCATGCAATAATTCCAAGGGGTTATCCTCGAAATTTGCATACGCTGTGAAGAAAGTAAGATACCGCTGTTTTTTCGAAACAACATATCACGGTAGCAGCCCTGAAACAGGATGTTTCGCGTGTAAAGCTTACGCACCGGTATTTCTGTCACGCGTTCACGCATAGCAATACTCGGGGTTATTTTTCACCCAGCTACTCATTTTTAACGGAAAAAAGTTACCTCTTGCGCTTTGGTGAGATTTTCCAGAGACGGCTCGAGTACATAACATAAACAGATGGTCAAAAAACCCCGAGGGAAAGGTATTTTCTGATACCACGTGTATACTGTATTCAAAACACTCGACGACGTTGACGCCGCCAAAAAGTCGCGCTATAAAAGAGGTGAGGGCCGCTTATGGTCCTACCAGACTTTCGTTCGAACGAGAAGCGTCACCATGAAGAATTTTGTCGCTTGTAAAAGTTTACGGGAAGCCGTATTGCGTCTCGCAGCGCAATCACGTTATAGTAGAGGCGACGCGTGACGTACACGTCTGAGGACGTTGTCTTCCATGGAACTTGTCAATCAGTTACGACGCTTGTTACGGCTGACTGGCTATCGGGCGATAGCAAGATTATTCCGTACGTTCAGGCATTCGCGAGATGTACAGCGTACCATCGGGGGATTTGTGGTCGAGTACAACTTGGACAGATTGCCTGTTTTAGAAAGCTCATGAGCGAGTACGAGGAGCTATTGGGTAAGTGAAAAAATTTTTATTATTTTTCCTAAACTTTTCTAAAAATTTAGTTCTCTAAAAACATTTTTTTTCTAGCCTTAGAAGGTTTATTGCGCGACAGCGATTCTGATAGCGAAAATATCGAAGCTGATGACGAGGAGAGCAGCGACGCCACTCACCTTGAGTGGAATGCAGATGATACACCGTCTCAACCGGGGCCGTCTGGGATGGCAAGCTGTTCAGCTCGCACTGATGGATGACAAAATCCTGTAGCTCGCAGGCTATCGTTTGACACTGATAGCGACGAGGCTGATGACAGTAGCTCGTAGCAGCAGCAAATCTGGGTTGCCGACGTACACAATGCACCTCTTTCCATCGATAATCCGCCTACAGAAGCGGTGTCTGAGAGCGAAGAGGAGCTCCCCATAAGCCCAAAACTTATTAATGCGGAGGACCATGAAAGGGCGAATCTAGAAACGGAGGCGGTAGAAAATGAGCGCGAGTATATACTGGAGGCTTTATCACCATACGTGGAGCCGGGGGAAGCCGTCCACCGGGCGTTTTTAAGCGATCCTCCTCAGGCGTCAGCAGATGTAGGCATCGCGAATATCGCGGAAAATCGCTACAATATCTTGAGTAATTTTTACCTTGGAGATCCCGGAGCATACGATAATAACTTTAACCCGTGGGACGAAGTTCATCTGCGTATAAATGAGCGTAAGATAAATTAATTTTTCTTTTTTGTAATGTAAAAAAAAGAGCATGTTGTTGAAAAAAAATATTTTTCTTTTTTAGTCATAAGACATCGGGATAGTATAACGTAGCACTATCCCTATGACATTCCCGATATACCTGGGGTTTACGAGCGGTTTTTGAATATTCTCCATGCACCACGCGCACAGATGTTGCGGTGGTTCCATGACCAGGCGGAAAATATATTTTCGCCGTTGTATACGGAAATAGATTTCGTGGATTAGTTCGTGTAAGCGAGAGTTTTCGCGGGCCACCGGAAGAATAGAAAATGACTAAAAAAGAGAAATATTTAAATAATATTAAAAGCTGACGACAATTCATTTTATTCATTTAGAGGCCCATCAATCCCCTCTTCAGGTAGGCGCTGGTGAAGGTCGTAGCAGAAGCAACAGCAGACACAGCAGCAGTAGCAGCACCACGCGCGATGACGGGGCTGGCGCAGGGCCCGAGCGGTTTATTATAGCTGTCGAGGGAGAACAGTACATGCGTAGGTTTGCTGTTCACGGCCGCATGGTTAGTTTTAATATACTTGAACCGCCTGCCGGGGAAAACCCTGTATTATGGCTCGAGGAAAGTATTAGAGACATTTACGAATACATTATATCTAATGTTCCACCTAGCACATTAATCGGCGTGAGTATTCGTAGTGATCGGTTTGCGCGGGGGCCCGGAGGGTTGTCCTTCAGGCCTATTGAAAATTTCAGTTACTTAGATTTATGGAATTTGATAAATTCTATAAGTCAAAGTAACGCAGTTTTGGGTATCGCTGACACACTAGCCATACAAATATATTACGTTGAAATGCCTGTTGGCGCAAGGGGAGCATGACCAAAACAATAGCTAAGCATAGGTAGTCTTCGTAAACGCTCGATCGTAACAATAAAAAACGAGGACAATTTATGTTTGCCTTGCGCGCTCGTAGTAGCGAGAGCACACTTAGCTCTTAAAACATCCAAATGCGCTGCGACGCGCGACGAATGGCGCGTAATCCGCGACGGTCGGCGAAAATTACAGAAAGAGCGCACAGAGAAACTCGTGCACGATGCAGGAGTAATTTTACCGCTAGAGGGGTGTGGATTCCGCGAGATGACGGCGTTTCAAGATTTTTTTGCTGCGGAGGGTATTGCTATGGTTATATTTGAAAAGTGTAACTTGGGTAGCGGCGATCCTCCGTTATTTGACGGTCGAAACAAGATTCAAGATTTAAATGCACCTCTTCACGGTGTTATTTATTTAATCTTTGAGGAGCAGTCTAGACACTTCAACGTGATCACTAATTTATTTGCTGCGGCCGGGTCAAAATTTTTTTGCTCTTATTGTAACAAGGGTTTTCGCCGTATTGGGCAACACAAGTGTAAACGAACTTGCGAATCTTGCTTTGTTACACCTCCATGTAGGAGTGACGGTGTAGAAATAATAGAGTGCACAGAGTGCGGACGTAAATTTTTCGGGCATGGTTGTTTCGTTAATCACAAGCGCGCGGGTTCGTACAAAAGAAATAATCGCAAAGTGTGCGACGTCGTGCGGCTATGCGAAAATTGCATGAAAATAGTAAATATGCAGCACAGTCAACACGAGTGTGGTATTAGTTATTGTAAACAATGTTCGAAGCGGCAGCCGTTCAATCATGCATGATTCATGCAACCAATTTGTGGTGGTGGGAACTTCTAAGCGGAAAAAAAATTTTTATACATTATTTACGATTTTGAGACCCGTCAGGATACGCCGTATGGAGAAAACGCCCGAATTCACGTGCCGAATCTCTGTGTCGCGCATCAGGTTTGCACAGATTGCATAGACGTGGACGAGCTTAAAATCATTTGTAGCAAATGTGGCGTGCACGAGTTCATTTTCACAGACGATCCGGTAAAACAGCTCTTGAGCTTGTGCATTCGGGAAAGCACTGAATTTTCCGAAATTGTATGCATCGCGGACAATGCCAAGGCTTTTGATGCTCAATTCATTTTAAAAGAATTGGCCGAAAACTCTGAGCGCACAGCCCCCAGCGTCATTTTGAACGGACAAAATATTACAATGTTGAAGTACGGACGAACCAAGTTTATCGACAGCATCAACTATTTTCAAATGAAATTGAGTGCTCTACCTGCTACCTTCGGTTTACTCAAAAGTAGTAAGAAGGGCTATTTTCCACATCTGTTTAACACCCTCGAGAACCAGCGGTACGTTGGGCCGCTACCAGCGCTAGAGTTTTATTGCCCTGACACTATGTCGCCAGCTGAGCATGCCGTTTTTCTCGACTGGCGTGAAAATTCAAGCTCTGGCTATATATTCGACTTTCAAAAAGAGATAGTCGAATATTGCCAGATGGACGTGGAAATACTGAGGCACGCGTGTATACAATTTCGAAAAATATTTCCCGAGGTAGGCGAAATAGACCCATTTGTATCAGCGTGTACAATCGCGTCGGCGTGTTCGTACGTTTTTCGTAAAAATTTTTTAGTTCCGAATACTATAGGAATAATTCCACCGAACGGTTATAGGCGTGCTGACAAACACTCGCAAAAATCAATGGAGTGGTTGCTATATTGCGAGCGCGAGATTGGTCGGGAGATAGTACATGCAGCGAGGACACGCGAGTTTCGCTTGCCCGAGGGATTTTTAGTGGACGGTTACCTACCTGCTTTGCCTCCCGGAGAGAGGGAAGCAGCTAAGGGAATCGTTTTTGAATTTCAAGGTTGTTATGTGCACGGTTGCCCGCGATGTTTTACGAAAAACCGAGAATCGATAAAAAATAAGTTTAATCAAACGTATGCACAGGCGTACGAAAGTGAACGGATAAAAGTCGGGCGAATGAGGAGTCTCGGCTACGAAATGCGCGAGATGTGGGAGTATGAATTCGATGGGATAGAAAGGTAACAGTCCGAGTTCGTACGCTATCTGGATACTCACCCGATAATGAGTAGAATAACGCTCAATCCGCGGGATGGGTTTTTCGGTGGGAGAACTGAAAATATAGTCACATTTACATAGGCTTGGAATGCGCCGTGTTAACGAATGGCCAGAATAACAATCTCGCGCGCGTCGAAGGGCTCGTCAAATGCAAAATTTTGCCACCGCGAAATTTATTATTGTCCGTATTACCGGTAAAAATGCACGGGTGCCTTATTTTTGGTCTCTGTCGTTCCTGCTGTGAGGAAATGCGTCAGGACGCTGCAACCACGAACAAGTCGCCGCACGTGAGTTTAGCGGGATATGGGTAGTGCACGAATTACAGAAAGCAATCGAATTAGGCTACAACGTGACTGAGATATTTTTCATATGGCAATACAAGAGCACACAGTATGACCAGTGCAGCGGTGAGGGTGGGTTGTTTGCCGCGTACGTAAAGACCTTCCTTCGGTTGAAACAACAAGCGAGCGGGTGGCCCTCTTGGTGTACGGACGATACTACCAAGGAGCGTTATATTGACGAGTACGAGCGCGAAGAAGATTAGACCGGGAAAAGATTGAAAAAATATCGGGTTTATGTTCGGTCGCAAAACTCTGCTTAAATACATTATGGGGAAAGTTTGGGCAACGGTCGAATTTAAAACAAACGGAAGTTGTCAAAACGCACGAGGGGCTGCTGAATCTGCTCACAACGCCTGAAAAGGAAGTTTTCGACGTGCTCCCGATTAGCGAGGATCTTTTATACGCAAATTGGCGCTATAAAGAGGACGCTGTAGAGTCGGCGCCGAACACAAATGTGGTACTAGCAGCCTACACCACCGAGCAGGCGCGTCTCGAGATTTACTCTTATATAGAAAAGCTTTCGGCCAACCGTGTTCTCTACCTGGATACCGATTCGTGTATATTCAAGTGCAGCGAAAAAGACCCTTCAGAGTATAGACGTCCTTCAGGCACTCTTCTCGACAGCATGACAGACGAGCTCAAGGGCTACGGAGAGGGAGCTTATATTACCAGCTTTCTCTCCGAGGGACCGAAATTTTATGCCTTACGTGCGCTCGTCCCATCGACCGACATCACTCACGAGTGCTGTAAAGTAAAGGGAATTTCTCTTAATAGCGCCAATACAAGCAAGATCAATTTCGCTAGTATTGGGCGCTTGATCGCAGAGTATTTCGATAATGACGACGAGAGCTCGCCTATCGTTTTGAAATACAATGCGATCAGACACTCTCGCAAGCACGAGGTCATTACGCGCACCGAAAAAAATCCTGTTCCAAAGTTCTGAGAAAGTGAAGATATTTCCGACACGACGTTTCGCTTCCTTTCGGCTATAAGCGCAATTGAATAATTGTATATTTTAATGCGTTGCATGTTGTAACTTTTGTATATTTTTGTTACGTGATGGGCGAAAATTTTCGACTTTTCTTTGAACCATAGTGTAATAATGTTGCCAAAGAAAGGAATGCGTTCCTTGTGAGTCGAGTATACGATCGCCACAAGCAACTCATTCTTTTCTTATCGCGTAGTTTGAGAAATATGATACCTTTTTCCGTTCACGCTCGTGGGGGAGGTAGTCAGGCCATGCACGAGATGCTGACCACGCCGCAACAGCTAGCGTCGCACGCGCCCGAAGAGCCCATCGACGCGGCCGTAACTGCAGCGGGGGCAGCACGTCACGGGGCCGTGTGGTTACCGACTCCCATGAGCGTGGGAGTGCGAGAGAGAAGGCGAACGCGTGAGAGGGGGGCTCCGAACGGAGAAAGCGGGCTTTTGCGCGTGAGTTTTCGAAAAAAGCAATCAGAGTGACGAGCGAGCGTTTAGAGAGACAGATTCGCATTAGTATATTCGACCGTGCGCAGTACTTGATTAAATAGTGTAGTATTATGGATAATAAATATCACATAATATAAGCAAGTGAATAGTCCATATCGACCTTGTGAATTAGAAATAAAAGTATTTAGTTAATCTTTGTGAATTCCATATATTTTAAAATTGAACCGTCTCATCTTGATTGTGAAGTGCACTTTTTGAACGTACAAAAATACAAATAAAATTAGATCAAACGTTCGAACTAAAGAGGAGTTTCTTGTAAGGAATACCGAGGTAATATTTTATATAACATACATATTAATTAGCGACACATTTCTGCTATAAGATATATGTAAAATTCCGTTAATATATATATGTGTGTGTGTGTGTGTGTGTGTGTGTGTGTGTGTGTGTGTGTGTGTGTGTGTGTGTGTGTGTGTGTGTGTGTGTGTGTGTGTGTGTGTGTGTGTGTGTGTGTGTGTGTGTGTGTGTGTGTGTGTGTGTGTGTGTGTGTGTGTGTGTGTGTGTGTGTGTGTGTGTGTGTGTGTGTGTGTGTGTGTGTGTGTGTGTGTGTGTGTACGTCTGTAAGCATGTGTGTATATATTTATATCCCGAAATATACTTTTGAATATAATCACGGAAACTTTCATTTAATTCATCGTCCACAATTATTATCAGTTCATTTTATTAGATGTGGTTCGTACTATATTACATCATTTTTATTTTAATTTTCAAGAGTATATTATGAGTATATATGTATATACACTTATCTATATGTATGAATGTGTATATATATAATATACATGCATACCTAATTCTAAATTAGTGAGTTTAGTGCAACCTCAAAATTGTGAAAAGTCGAATTTTCCGAATAACGCTTGGGTTCATATACGTATATCTACATAGCAAACACCGCGCTTATAACCTATTGATAAAGACGTTCGATCGGATGAACGATAGTTGTAACGCAACAATTTTTCATAATAATAAAAAATGTATTGTAGATATGTAAACTTTTTTTACGTGTTAATTATTTCCCACCCATATCCCCTCATCCCATGTACCTATTCATAGCGGTGATCAGCTAGCCCGCGTGCGCGCGCCGCGGAGATCAACGGAACAATGCGTTAAACACGCAGCGATGGTTGCTTATATCCGCGAAAGTCACCTGATCAACGCGGTAAATATACTTATCCGCGCGCGCGGGCCGGAGTATGCTAATGACTGCGGACGTCACCACCGCGGAAGTCACCACCGCGGAAGTCACGACAGCGGTGATATGGTGATCTCCGCGCGCGCGCGCCCGCCGCCACGCCGCCCGCCGCTACCGCCGCCGCGGGGATCATAAATATCGTAGCATTGCTGTATGTGGAGATGTTTTCCACGTTCTTCATCGTCAGCTGAGCGCGTGAGCGAGTTAAGGGTTTAAAAAAGGCTGCTCGCGTGTAATTTTGTTTATTCGAGCCGTAAACATGGACACGCGATGGAAGCATCCTTTTACTTGCTGCGTGTGCGGCCGTACAGGATGCGGTAAAACTTTATTCGTTAAAAGCTTTCTCGCCTACCTGCCAGAGGTCTGCGACGCATATTTCGACCGCGTCCTATTTTATTACGCCTAATGGCAAGACGCCTACAGACGAGATTTTAAACCCAACGGGCCACCCATCGAGTTTCGAGAGGGCCTTCCACAGATGGATTACTCGAGTGACGATGAGAAAAAAAAGTTACTCATTCTCGACGACCTCATGCATGAATCGTCGAGTGATGTTATTTTAGATTTATTTACAAAGGGTAGTCATCACAAACATATTAGCGTAATATTCGTTACGCAAAACGTATTTCACAAAGGTAAGGCACAGCGCCACATTAGTTTGAATACTAAGTATCCGGTATTGTTCAAAAATCCTCGCGACAGAGCACAAATACATCACCTCGCGAGACAAATTTTTCCAGAAGATTCGGCTTTTTTGCGTGTGGCCTATCTAGATGCCACGCGTAAATCTCACTCCTATCTTTTTATCGATCTCTCTCAAGCCTGCTTAGACGAGTTTAGATTTCGAGCAAACATATTTCCCAATGCCGGGACGCACGTTGCCTACGTGCTCAAGTACTTTAAATCGCGGTGAATGAGGCGTACGTTAATCAGTCGGGAAAAAACTATGGCACCGATAGGTCGTAAAGCGGTAGCCTGCGGTAAACATTTCTCGAAAAGAAACCTTGCTCTCTTGAACGCTCTTTGTCATGGGGACAAAAGACACCGCGTTGATATAGCGCGCACAGCTGATAAACCTCTCGTCAGATGCATAAGCGAGTGTGTGTTGAACGTTTTACAGGGCGTCGTAAAACTGAGCGATTCCGAAAAGGGCCGATTAAGTAAACATAAGCAAACGCTGCGTACGCTGATCCGTACTGGTGATAGAGGCAGCGGTACTTGGGAATCGAACAAACGGGTCATTAATCAAAACGGCGGCTTGATTTTACCACTCTTACTCGCTCCGATCGTAGGAGCGCTTATCTCAAAAATAGTTTGGCTCGAAACATGGAGCGAGCTCGTAAGATGATCCTTGTGCCGGAGCCGCCCGGAGACATCGCAATCTAAAGTCATGGAGGAGGAGGGGGCGAGGAATACGAATGAAAAAACTCTGCAAACATCAGGTGATCATTTTTCTCGTCTGGATGATGAAATGTACGATGTTTTACGCTCAAAAGCAGCTAAAGACGATTACGAGAAGTGCATAAAATAACTTCAGATTTTATGTCGCTATCCTTTCTTCCGTGATAACGAGCGTAGCGCTGTGCGTGAAGAGCACCCTGAAATAGACGAGGTCGAAGAGGTGCTTGCACCGCTGTCCGAGGACGACATACTCGTGGGCGTACCGAAAGTACATGCGCGCAAAGCGCGTCTCTTGCTTCGCCATTGGAAAGTCACTGTACCCGAGCGTCTCAAGTGGGATAACTCAGGCACCATTACTATAGATGGGCGTGTAATTGCTCTGTCCAATATAACAGAGTTAGTCATCGACGCATTGAAAAAGAACAGTAAGGATGAGGAGGCGCCCGTTGGCCGCATTGAATTTGCAAAATTTCTCAAAACTTCCGAAACACCGGGAAATTTAATTAATAATCTAACAGTTTTAAAAATTTGCCAAATATTGACGGATTCTCAGCGCTCGGCCAAACGTCGCCTATCCACACCTATACAGCACGAATCACCCCAGCCGTCTATACAGACTCGCAGTAAAAAACAAGCGAAAAAAAAGTGGCTCACGCTTGGTTTGTAAAAGAAAAAATGACGTACGAAAAACAATACTACGACCTTGAGCATGAAGCAGGCTACGCTGGGGCACGCAATCTTATGCGCTTGAATGATAAAAAGGAAAAGAAAAAAATTTACTCGTGGCTGAGCAATCAAGATGCCTACACGCTCCATCACCCGATACGAAGGCGATTTCCATGATTACGCTGCAACGTGACTAACATTGACGATATTTGGGAGGCCGATTCGCTACAGCTCACGACTATAAAAGATTACAACGACGGTTACAACTGTATTCTGGTGGTGATTGATGTACTCGGTAAGTACGCATGGGTGGAACCGATAAAAGATAAGACCGCGCGCAACGTTGCCGACGCCTTCGCACGTATTATCGACCGAGCACATCCCCGACTGCCTGTATGCGTGCAAACCGATCGAGGCAGAGAGTTTATCGGTTCAGCATTTCAGGCACTCCTCCACCGAAAAGAGATAACATTCAGAGTCGCTCGCAACCCCGACATTAAAGCAGCTGTGGTCAAAAGACTCAACAGAACGTTACGCGAGCGAATCTGGCGATATTCTTCTCATAGTAACACAAAGAGATACATCGATGTCGTGCAAAAGATTGTACACGCTTACAATCGCACGCTACACAGTGGTATGCGCATGATACATATCGATGTCACATTGTACAACGCGCCGACAGCGATCGAAAATTTAGCCAAACGCGCGAGCTACAATTATCGAAGGCGAGCAACGGGTCTGCCTAAATTCAAGGTGGGCAACCTCGTGCGCATCAGTCGAACCAAGAACACCGTTGAGAGAGGATACGAAAAAAAATTTAACGAAGAAGTGTTCAGGATAATCCGCGTTTCGACGCGTCAAAACCTCTATACATACGTGCTCGAAGATTTGAACGTAGAAATTATCGACGGTTTCTTTTATCCCGAGGAGCTCGTGTTAGTCGGTCACGAACGCCTCGCGCCCGATAAGCGTTTCAAAGTCGAACGCGTTATACACACAGAAGGACGGGGCGTAAAAAGAGAGCACTCGTTAAGTGGCTCGGTTACCCTGCTAAATTTAACTCGTGGGTAAAAGCAAGCGAGCTTGAAAACATCTGAAAAAAATGGAAACGTGCGATGATTTTTATATTGTACTGCCTAGTAACAGCAGCATGACGTATTTTCCCGAAAACACAACATGCTGTTTTACGACGCAGCGGCAACGCGAGATCAAATTACACGGCGAGTGGCACGTGGGCCTCGTTGAAATTCACATACCACACAGTATTGTACATTTTCAAGATGGCGAAGCGAGTTACACTTTTTACACGGCTGAGGACAATGGGAGTCTCATCGACCAAAAACTGTGTCGTATACCCGTAGGTATTTACGATTCCCTCGAACAACTAGTAGACGCTATAAACGCAGCGAATCACACTTATGGGCATCAAATGCTCGAGCCACTTAAAACTCGTAAGGGTTCTTACATCATAAGACGCAAGTGTGACTGCCCGCAAATACACATTACGGATTTCAGCGAAAAAATCAGCCGTATATTCGGCTTCGACGAAGCAGGTAAAAAAGGTTCGTTTACAACTCTTAATGAGGGTTACCGGGACATTGCAGCCAACAGACCTGCTTCGCTTTCTCGAGCCTTGCCCGACCAGATGTACGTCTATATCGATATATGTGAACCTTATACAGTAGGTGACACCGAAGCTGCCCTACTGCGCATAGTTTTTATAGGCAACTCCAGCTTTAAGTACGGATGCAGTACTGTACAGCATTCTGCACCCGTTCACTATATACCTCATCTCTATCACAATTTTCGTAGCAACGTTATCGATATAAGAGATCAACATGGGTGACGTATACCATTCGAGTACGGCACGTTGACGGTCACGCTACACTTTAAGCGCAAACGTTAAGATGAGACATTACGCGCGCTACTACGATGATCAGCTAGGTGGGGGTGGGGTGAGAAATGTTTTTGCGGGTTCGGCTTTTCAGAGAGGTCGTTGGGTAGGAGCCTGGTTAGGAGGCCTTTTTCATCGCATCCTGCCATACATCACGAGCGGGGCCAAGGCTGTAGGTAAAGAGACACTACGCGCAGGTATAAAGGTTGTTGACAACGTTGCCAACAGCGGTGTCAATTTCAAGGAGGCTGTCAAATCACGGGCCAAAGAATCTGGAAGCAACCTCAAAAGAAAAGCTGCTGACAAAATATTGGAAATAATGAAAGGCTCGGGACATAAAACAGGCGTGAATGGCAAGCGGTGGCGCCAGTCGAGAAATAAACACACTCAGATGCGCACGGCAGGTGGTAAGAAAAAACCCGGCAAAAGAAGGCCCGCTGTGAGAACGAGCAAGAAGACGAAGAAGAAGAAGAGGAAAGCCCTTCGCAAAATAAAGGATATTTTTGGTGCAAAGTAAAAAATGGCCTTCTCGCACTCGCACTCTAACGAGTGCATGTCGAGCGAGTTCGACATTTTCACTCTTCCGGCGACTCAAACGTCGATTGAGAGTAGTAGTTTTTTACACTATAAACCTGTGTCCTCGCTCAGCGACGGAGACGCACCCATAGAGTTCGTCATCCCGAGCACAAGTGAGCATTATATAGATCTCGCGCACACCATACTCTATGTCAAAGCTAGAGTACAGCCGAATGCCGAAACCCCTGCGGAAAACTTAAAAATTGCCCCAGTAAATAATTTACTGCATTCAATGTTTAATCAAATCGACGTTTTTCTAAATCAAAAACTCGTTTCTCCAGCCAATAATGCATATCCTTACAGAGCATACATAGAGTCACTGCTCAACTACTCGCCAATCGCAAAAGAATCACACGTAACGGCCGGATTGTGGTACGATGATACGCCCGGTTTATTCGAAGCCCCGTTGCACATTCAAGGTGAAATATCTATCAAGGGTGCTCTCCATCGTCAGCATTTCACACTCAATGGAAAAACCTTCGACATGATTGGCCATCTGCACTGCGACGTCTTTAATCAAGACAGAATGCTCATCAATGGTGTAGAAATGAGAGTACGACTAGTACGAAGCAAAGATGCCTTTTGCCTAATGGACGCCTCCGAAGATGGTAAATTCAGCCTGAAAATAAAGGAAGCTACGCTCATCGTTCGACGCGTGAAGATAAATCGGGAATTCTAATTACGCACGCAAATGTTCTCGCTAAAACGATGGCCAAGTATCCCGTCACGAGAGTAGAAGTCAAAACGTTTACGCTTCACGCAGGTATACATGGCGATACCATCGATAATGCCATTCTTGGGCAACTGCCTAAAAGAATAATAATAGGATTCGTTATAATTATATAACGTTCTCGAAATAGACTCCACCCGCCAAATATTATCGATTTTAGCGCCTAGTCGTTAAAAAGGTGGAGGGACGAGGACTCGAGAGGAAGCGGGCGGCGTCCTCAAGCCTCACTTTTCTCTCGGCGCTCGCTACGCACACACGTATAATGGAATACGTCGTAGATATACAAGGGTTTCGAGACACTGAAAGGAAGTTTTTACCAAAGGAGGTGGCGATCATTTGCCTACAGAAACCCATTGTCGACAACTGGACTGTACAAGCACCGTGCAATTTCATCGAGCTGCCCGAAGACGTAAAAAATACAAATTCCTACTGCGCTGTCGATATTCAGGGCATTAACTGGGTCGAGGGCGATGTATCACTCAGACAGCTATATCGTTATCTCTTCAATATCGCAAGAGCAGCAAGACGGATTTACGTTCGCGGCGAGGAGAAGGCCTGGTACCTGGAATCTTTACTCGGCCGAAACATATGTAATTTAGAAAAATATGACTCGCCGACGTTCGGAAAACTCAACAACATGTTTTCTGATGTGCTGGGATGTTCTACGCACGCGACTCTGAGGTTTAAAAATAAACAATATTTTTTCGCGCTCTACAAGGCGCACCAAATAAAAAAGTTGATGCGCTCTATAGTATGCGAAGAGTGGAAGATGATCAACAAAGACCAAGTACAAAGTCAAATGTTCTACACTTCATCAGTATCAGCTGAAGCAGCGCAAAAAATTTCTCCGTTTTCACCCGGGCACTGAGCAGTCCACTAAGGAGGAGGAGGAGGAGGAGGAGCAGCACGACGACGGCAGCGACGAGACGGATGTGGCCACAGAAACAGCAAGTGACAGCGACAGCAGCACATATGTCACATTTAGCGAAAACGCAAAATGAATAAGAAAACAAATCACTAGGGCCATTAGTGGCCTCAGAGCAAACTCGATAGGTGTGTACGCAGCCGATCACATCCGCAGAAGCTTGAGTCTTCCAGCCGCTGTTGTAACCAATGTCGATACCTCAGATAAGCCTGGATCCCACTGGATGGCATTCTATATAGACAAAAATGCAAAAGGAACATATTTCGATAGCTATGGAGTCGCCCCTGTGTCACGACATCATATCGATCGACTTCGAAGAAATTGCCCAAGCTTCAAGTGGAACGAGAAGAAACTGCAGAATATTAATTCTAAAGTTTGCGGCGAATATTGTATTATGTTTCTTTGCTGTATGTGTAGCGGTCGCACTTTACGGGCGTTTTATAACGTCTTTTCAGGTGATTCACATGTAAACGACGTAGTGGCCGCAAAATTTTATGAAAATTTAAAAAGAAAAAATCACTGAAAAAGACTCCGACGTGCGAACAATTTCCCCAACGTTATTTCCAAGGGCGCTGGCTCGTTCGTTCAAACATGTAAAGCATTTATATAAAATGTGCGTGTGCGTGTGTGTGTGTGTGTGTGTTTGTGTGTGTGTGTGTGTGTGTGTGTGTGTGTGTGTGTGTGTGTGTGTGTGTGTGTGTGTGTGAGACTTAATTTTTATTATAATATTTCTATTTAAACCTGCGTCACATACAATTTTTTAGTTTGTAATATTTCTTTTTTATCCAGAAACACATTCAATTTTTAGTTTATATTTACACTTTATGTACATTGTAAGTTTTAGAATTGTAAAAGCTGATGTGTGCGTGTATCTGTCTTTCTTAGTTTATAAGGTTTTGTATACTACGTTTGTCTTGGCCTTCTTTAGCTTGAAATTTTATATTATTCATATATTTGTAAGTTTAAAATTTATTTTTTTTTTAATTTGATCGAACAATAAAAAAAAGTTAAACAAACATCGTATTCATTTAACGACCTTGTCCGCTAAATTTAATTCCTTACCTTTTTTATCTTGAAACGAACATGTACTATTCCATCAAAAAATCGAAAAGCATATGCGTAACGGTTTTTCAAAGTGGTGAAAAACACCTTAGCTGTTTCCTTTTTTTAAGTGGTGAAAAACACAGGAGGCGCTTTCTTCTTTGAGGCTTTGAAACATAAGCAGCTCGAGTCACCGAGAAGCATATGCGTAACGGTTTTTCAAGCGGTGAAAAACAAATTAGACGTTTCCTTTTTTCAAGTGGTAAAAAACACATGAGCCGTTTTCTTCTTTGAGGCTCAAAATCCTTAACGGGGAAAATTTATGGTTCTGTTTCTCAAGATCTCCGCGAGTTTCCCAGCGCTTCTCCCCACTGTCCGATACATACGCGTAAACGTTCATGATTGGGCGCTCGGATTTTACGTAACAATCGAGCAGCCAATCGTAGCTCGTGGTAGGAAGAAGGGGATTCGCGCTGGAGAGAGAATAAGTACGGGCATAGCCACGCCACCCTCAGTCAGTCGCTCTACCTCGACGAAGTCATGACATTTTTACCAACGTTAAGTCAGTGTTTTTTTAAAATGTCTCAAACAAAGCTAATGCCGAATTTACTGTACAATTCGACTTACGCTCTCAACAATTCGTACTCTAAATTCGTTTACGTCGGCTTGGATTATGCAGTTGGGTATTTCCGACCCGTCATCAGGTTCGGTGGGCATACATCACCGCATAAATATATAACTCTGAATATCGACAGTTGGGAACAATTAAAAAACCATTTCAAGACCTTCGGAGAGTATCTATGGGCATCAGGTGATTTTGCTAAGCAAGGCAAATATGCAAAAATATATTTATCGCACCACGACGTCGAATTGACCACAGCCTACGGTCATAGAACCGTATCAATCACCGATAAGCCCCAAGTAACACCGCCATCGTTCACCCTACAGTACGAACACGAGGTTCAACAGTTCGACTTTGAAGACGATAACGCCAATCAGGAGGCACCCGCTTCCAGTACCAGTGAAGAATCTGCTACAAAAAAGAAGAAGTCTGAAAAACCACCGAAGATTATGATGCAGTATACAACTTTCAGCGGATTGAAACAGTTCCAACAGTGTATAGACTATAAATTAAAAAAATTAGAAGAAATGTCGGGTTTTGCGAACAAGGTTTTCGGTATAATAATCGATATTATTAAAACGGAAGCAATTAGCAAAAACGACGTGTATTTACTAGACCATACATTGATCGGCGTTGTATTTAATTAACTAGAAGACAAAATGAAAGAACTCGCGCTAAATCAACTAATGTTTGAAATTTTAGCGAGAGTTCTCTCGAAATAATGTTTTTTGAAGTATATACCGAGTATTTAACAATTCTAGAAAAAAATGTTGTTAGTGCGTTAAAAGTTTAAAAATGTACAAAAATAATTTTTTTTTATTTTATATCATAAAATGTATTTTACCTTATCACACTTTTTTATTTAAGGACTCCTCCTTTATACCTACTCTTATTCACGCCCCCAACTTCTCATCGCGCTTGCAGGCATATATTTATATATGCAGCATTATACATAAGTCATTCGTCGAAAGACCACCAACAAGGCAACATCATGGGGACCCCGTTCAGCAAGCACCAGGCCAAACCAGACGACAAAGAACCTCTCATCAACAAGGCAGACAAGAAAGATTCTTGGACAAACAAAAAATATTCTCCACCACACCATTCCTTTTCCACCAATTCCTTCTCCTTCCCAAAAAAGATGGTTATTCAAAATATAACAAATAACAAACGATCCCTTTAAGGGGGCTAGACACCTTTTTTCTCTGAAATAAGAAGTCACATTTTAATACATAAATGTAAACTAGTTATTTCATACTTTTTACATATAAAAGTGGGTATATTTACCTTACCTTAAAACTTTCTCCGATGGGCCTTTTATATGGTCCAGAACCATAGTCATCGATGAGACAAGTTTTTTCACTAACCGTAAGCTTTGAAATTTTCCTGTGGATGGATTGACTCCAGATTTGAACTAAATTACTCCTGAATAGTATAATTCTCATATGAGTGTAGGGATTTAGGATTAAATGTCGGAAAAAATTTTTACATCAGAAAAATTATGAAAAAATATAAAAAATTAAAAAAAATTAAAAAAAAAACTCTTTAAAAACAGCACAATTTTTTTTTCTCATTAGATCAAAAATCCCTACACTCATTTGAGAATTATACTATTCAGGAGTAATTTAGTTCAAATCTGGAGTCAATCCATCCACAGGAAAATTTCAAAGCTTACGGTTAGTCTATATAGCGAGAGGCCTCGCTCCAGCACCCCATGGGCCTTTATAGCATAACGCGTATAGCCAAAGGTCTCGGTCCCCCACCACCACGAGTCAGGGCATATACGGGGGCATGCGCGGAGCAGATATAGCGGCATGGTGTCCTGGAGGAAGCAATAAGTGTGTCATTGTTTACCGTAATTAGCTTGTGTGCACACACACATGCTACTGTAAACACTTGAATTAATGACCTTGTCACACTTGAAACACATACACACAGCACACGGTCTATACAGCGAGAGGTCTTTATGGCGTAGCGCGTATAGCCAAAGGTCTCTCCCCCCACCACCACGAGTCGGGGCATATACGACGGCACGCAACGGGGCAGGTATACCGGCATAGCGTCATGGTGCGAGCGATAACTGGGTCATTATTTATGGGGTAATAAATCACCCCCCATTGTTTACACTAATTGGCTTGTGGACACACTTGCTACTGTAAACACTTGAGTTAATGACCTTGTCACACTTGGCGATCCATACACACCGCACAGCGGGGTGCCAAATGGCCCCTATACACCGCACAGCGGGGGACCGTCTCGCTATACTGGTCCCCTTACTACTTATATACAGATAAAAGTCGCTACAATTTCGAATGAATCATCTACCGTGACTCCGCCCGCAATTGCTATTTCTCCGTATCACCCTCCATATACGTAAGTTTCACATTATACAGCGCATGTATCACGTGGACTTTTCGCGACTATATTGACGCTCCAACGAATACTAGCACGTTCTTTGGCCTCTTTACGAAGACTATCACATTTCGGAAAACTGCAACGGAAACTAGCATAAATCACGGCTTTGCCGCGAATACTAGTACAATGGTAGTATAATTCGCAAGATTGCAACGAAAAGTAACACGATTCGCTAGCTTGCCACGAAAACTACACTTCGCGACACCGTGTTAATTTACACTATACTAGAGGCAGTGGACCGTGCTAGTTTTCACCGAATTCTTGAACGCTCGAAAGCATCGTTCCACAATACGTACATTTCGACTTATGACTTATTTTATTGATATAATTAATTATTTGCTTCACATCCAGTATTATGAGAGATTATGTTATTAATTAAGCTCTATTTCATCCACACATGTAAAAAAATTTGCATATTTTGATAGTAATCCATTTTAAAATTATGAAAAACTGAAACGACGCCAAAAATCGTGCCACAACTGGTACTTTTACCTTAAGGACTGCACGCACACACGCAGGAGAGAATTTTTGCGCATATCAAAGCTTTTAGCGCGGATTTGAGGATATCTAGGGGATATTTCGACTCTCTGAGCTCGCTTCCGAGGTCTATTTAAATGTACGACTACAAGTACATGCGCCAAAGAGAATTTTCGAGAATATCGAAACTTTTAGCGTGGATCTGAAGACACTGCGGGGCGTTTTCGAGTTGTACAGCTCGTTTCCGAGGTCTATTTCAGTGTACGACTACACGTACATGTGCAAGACAGAATTTTCGAGAATATCGAGACTTTTAGCGCTGATCTGAAGACACTGCGGGGTGTTTTCGTGTTGTTCAGCTCGGTTCAGAGGTCTATTTAAGTATAGGACTGGACGCACACGCGCAGGAGAGAATCTTTGCGCATATCAAAGCTTTTAACGCTGATCTGAGGATATGTATGGGTTTTTTCGACTCTCTGAGCTTGTTTCTGAGGTCTATTTAAGATTTAGACTACACGCACATGCGCAGGAAAGAATTTTGGCGAATATCGAGACGTATAGCGAGGATCTGGGGATACCTAGGAAGTGTTTCGACTCTCTGAGCTCGTTTCCGAGGTCTATTTAAGTGTACGAGTACAGGCACATGCGCAAGAGAGAATTTTCAAGAATATCGAGACTTTAAGCGCGGATCTGAGGACACTGCAGGGGGTTATCGAGTTGTTCAGCTCGTTTTCGAAGTCTATTTAAGTATATAGGACTGCACTCACACGCGCAGGAGAAAATTTTTGTGCATATTAAAGTAGTACTTTTTAGTAATTATAATGTACTTCGGAAAGGTATCCTCAGATCCGCGTCAAAAGCTTTGATATGCGCGAAAATTCTCTCCTGTGCAGGTGCCTGTAGTCGTACATTAAATGGACCTCGGAAACGAACTTCGAGAGTCGAAAAACTCCCCGTGGTATCCTCAGATCCGCGCTAAAAGTCTGGATATTCTCTCTTGCGCATGTGCGTGTACTCTTACACTTAAATAGATCTCGAAAGCGAGCTCAGAGAGTCGAAAAACCCCTGAGGTATCCTCAGATCCGCGTTAAAAGCTTTGATATGCTCGAAAATTCTGTCCTACGCATGTGGGTGCAGTAGTACACTTAAACAGACCTCGCACACGAGCTGAATGACACGAAAACCCCCCGAAGTATCCCCAGATCCACGCTAAAAGTCTCAATATTCTCGAAAATGCTCTCCTGCGCTTGTGCCTGTAGTCGTACACTTCAATAGACCTCGGAAGCGAGCTCCAAGAGTCGAAAAACGCCCGAGGTGTCCTCAGATTAGCACTAAAAGTCTCGATATTCTCGAAAATTCTCCCCTGCGCATGTGCGTGTACTCTTACACTTAAATAGACCACGGAAGCGAGCTCAGAGAGTCGAAAACCCCCCGAGGTATCCTCAGATCCGCGTTAAAAGCTTTGATATGCACGAAAATTCTCTCCTACGCGTGTGCGTGCAGTTGTACATTTAAATAGACCTCGGAAATGAGCTGAACGACACGAAAACCCCCCGAGGTATCCCCCGATCCGCGCTAAAAGTCTCGATATTCTCGAAAATTCTCTCCTGCGCATGTGCCTGTAGTCGTACACTTAAACACTATCTGTCAAAAAACTACTCGGAATTTTTAAATAAAACACACAATATTCAATTATTTATCAATATTTATTTTTTCGCCTTCAAAGTAGGCCCCATTTGATGCAGCACACATGTGCCAACGATTTTTGCAATCATCAAGACATTTTTTATAAGCGTTTTCTGGGAGGGCCTTCAGTTCCCTCAACGAATTTTGTTTTATGGTTTCGATCGCTTCAAAACGTTTTCCACGGAGAGGTAATTTTAGATTCGGGAACAGAAAGAAGTCACATAGGGCCAAATCTGGTGAATACGGTGGTTGTTCGATTTTATTTATTGAGTTTTTGGTCTTAAATTCGGTTACAACTGCGGCTCTATGCTCTATGCGGTGGTGCATTATCGTCGTGCAAAATCCACGAATAGTTCTTCCACAATTCCGGCCGTTTTTGACGGATTTTTTCACGGAAATGCTTCAAAACGCTCAAATAATATTGGTTATTGACCGTCTGTCCCTCTGGTAGGAATTCATGTTGT
Organism: Torymus aiolomorphi; assembly: GCA_036365515.1. Classification (NCBI taxonomy): domain Eukaryota; kingdom Metazoa; phylum Arthropoda; class Insecta; order Hymenoptera; family Torymidae; genus Torymus; species Torymus aiolomorphi. The sequence continues at coordinate 50,499,106 of CM070876.1, forward strand.
ACCAAACCATGAATATCAAAGAAAATAGTCAGCATGACTTTCACTTTTGATCGACTTTGACGTGGTTTTTTCGGTTTTGGCTCGTCTTTTGTTTGCCATTGAGATGCCTGTTGACTTGTTTGCATGTCAAACTCATAGACTCATGTCTCATCTCCAGTTATAATGCGTTCCATGAATGTAGGATCGGAATTAGCACGATCCAGCATGTCCAAAGAGATCTGTCTGCGGTACTCCTTTTGAAGAAAATTCAGCTCTTTTGGAACAAGTCGAGCGGCGACGCGTTTCATGCCCGAAATATCCGCCAAAATCGTACGAACTGACTCGTGGGAGATGTTTAGCTCTTGTGCTATCTCTCTTAAGCCTGAATGGCGATTTTCCAATATGATTTGTTTCACCTTCTCCTCGGTGGATGCTGTCGATGGCCGTCCGCACCGAGTCAAATCTTCACACACTTCTCGACCTTCCTTGAATGCTTTGTACCAATCGTAAATTTGTATTTTTGATAAAACTGATTCCCCATAAGTCTTTTCCAACATTTTTAAAGATTCCGCCCACGAAATTTCGTTGGTAACACAAAATTTGAGGCAAACTCTTTGTTCCATATTTGTATTCATTGTGAAAATCGTGACGTACTATTGAGTTTAACTGAGTATAACAGTTGGCGTAAACAAACTGCTTGATGGAACGCGATCAAACTTGGCATCATATAACAACAAACAAAGTACAACAAAAAAAATTTCAAATATCTATAACGCGGGAGATTTAAAAAAACTTTTCCGGATACTTCTTTGACAGAAGGTAGACCTCGAAAGCAAGCTCAGAGAGTCGAAAAACCCCCGAGGTATCCTCAGATCCGCGTTAAAAGCTTTGATATGCCCGAAAATTCTCTCCTACGCGTGTGCGTATAGTCGTACATTTAAATAGACCTCGGAATCGAGCTGAACGACTCGAAAACCCCCCGAGGTATCCTCAGATCCAAATTCTCTCGTGCGCATTTGCGTGTAGTCGCACACTTAAAAAGGCTTCGGAAACGAGCTCAGAGAGTCGAAAAGCTCGTTTCCGATGTCTATTTAAGTATATAGGACTGCACGCACACGCGCCGGAGAGAATTTTTGCGAATATCAAAGCTTTTATCGCGGATCTGAGAATACATAGGGGGTTTTTCGACTCTCTGAGCTCGTTTCCAAGGCCTATTTAAGTGTACGACTACACGCACATGCGCAGGAGAGAATTTTCGAGAATATCGAGATTTTTAGCGCGGATGTGAGGACACTGCGGGGGGTTTTCGAGTTGTTCAGCTATACAGTTATTCATTTTAAATTTCTATACATTTTTCATCACCATTAGGGTAGCATCACATATATTGCAAAAAAGACTACTTACGCTAAGTATACCATATATGTTATTATATAGGCTTGGCTGAAGGCCCACGGCTGCAGATGACGAACCTCAGCTGCAGAGAAAACTCCTATGAGATTGTTCACCGACTCCATCATGAGGTACGATGAGGTCTTCTCACATCCTGGGAGAGGTTTCACGTACTCTCTTGCCAGAAGGGCCTTCTCATGGTGCGTTACGCTTATAGCATCGGGCACGCATTTGCGCTCGGCAAATATAAACTTCAGTGCCCTTATAATTCGGTAAACTCTTAGGGGATAGGCGCTAAAAAAGTTCGCGTGAAAATTGATGATTTTCCCCATGTTTACACGCTGACTTTAGCAGCCGTCTGACTTCTTCTCGGGACATCGACAGACAGATGTTTTTTGAAAACAAAATTACGTATCCAGAATGACAGCGACTGCCGCCAGGCAGTCGCAGCCTAGGCTCGGGATTACATTCACGGTCGTAAATGATTCATTAAAATTTCCAATTAATTAATGTGTTTTATTAAGTACTAAAATTTCAATTGTTATGTAAACCTGTGCTTAAATAAGAATAAAAATTGAAATTGTTAATTAAACCCACGTTTAAATAAGAATGAAAATTGCAATCGTTATTTAAACGCGCGTTTAATTAATTAAGAATTAAAATTTTAATCGTTAATTAAACCCATGTGTAAATAAGAATAAAAATTTTAATCCTTAATTAAACCAGCATTTAATTAAAAATGAAATTTTCAATAGTTAATGAAAAACTGCGTTTATTTAATAATTAAAATTTCAATCTTTAATTAAACTTTTCGACTTTTAAAGAGCTTTCGTGGACAATCAATAGCTTGTGTAAATTTTACTCCCGTGCTGCGTATACTATTTTTCATCATACCTGTATCGAAAACACTATATTCGCCTTTATTAGCGGGCCGTGAATGTTTCAGTTTCAGCAAGGGTATGGTGGATAAGATTTTTTTCACATATCAGATCGAAAATACCATTCTCGCACAGCGCAAAACCGGAAAAGTGACATTTTTGGTCTTGATGCAAGGAAAAATAGAATACGCTCCACGGAAGAAAAATTTGGTCTTCCAGGATGCGTAGTATAATATTTTGCCTTCACCCGTATGATCGAAATATTCAAATAGCTATAACAAACGAAAGCGATCCCATTTTTATCTAAAATTGTTGTCCCATTTTTGTTCTAAAATTATAACTATTTTTCGAACTCGAGTCGAATACCCGATACTTTGAACTGTTCAACATCATACAAACTACTCGTACACAATCGAACTGTTCGAACCAAATGAACTAGTCGAACGTGATCGAACTACTCGATTTCATCGAACTGGTCGACCGAAATCAGACTATTTGGTTTTGGCGAACCGTTCGAATCAGGTTTTGAAATTGTGATTTAAATAAACAATTTTGTAAACTGAAGAAATAGTATTTTGCTATTTATTTTGAAATAAATATTAGCTCTATTCTTCAACTTAGAATAGGTAGTTACTGGTTAATCACCAATGACTACTTTTCGTCCATTTTTCCTATGTTAAATTTCCATAAGAAAAATTGATATGCGTGTGAAACACCATCACAAGATAGTTTTCCTGTGCCCGAAAGGTTCTCCCGTACTGCGTGACATAAACGCGCCTGTACTCGCTTGAATAATAAAAATAGACCGCTAATAAAAAGGTAGCTTAGAGATGCCAGGACGCCGACGCGGAGACGACGCCGTCCGCATGCGCCCGCTTTAAAATACCAAAACACTCTTTAACAATCGGGATAGCGTAAGAGTGATATCGAAAACGAGTTTCGCGCGCCTGTATTTGATCGAATGATAAAAATAGACCGCTAATAGAAAGGTAGCTTAGAGATGCCAAGACTCCGACGCGGAGACGATACCGTACGCATGAGCCCGCTTTTGAAAAACCAAGACCGTTCTTAAAAATCGACACGGAGACGACTTTGAACGCGTACGCCCGCGTTTAAGGTGGTTTCCCGGGTAAGAGAGAGACAGACAGCTTCGAGCGAGAGAGATAGAGAGTGCACGCTCGCGCGCTGAGCGTACATAACCCTCGAAACATATCAAAGTCTGCGAAAGCGATATTTTTAAGACGCCCTATTTTAATAATGAAACGATGAATCTACTTCATTCTTGCGCGAAAACATTCGTTATTATATATTCTATGTGTACATAAAATTCCAAGGGTGACTTGAATCTGTTTGCTTAGACATTGTTGTAAACATATACATAACGCGACAGTTTCGATATATATAGGAGAGCGTCCAGCAGAAACGGGCCACCGAGCGCGCGCGGTGCCTTTTTTCGCGTAAAATGCGCTCTACTTAACTCGCTCATAATCGTATGCTGCGTCTTTGAAAAAAAAAACCAAGGACCTATATCGATAGATTTTGTTCTGCTCTTTCCAATTGCGCCATTGTTTTTATTGCGAAACGCGTTCTTCCGGACGAAAACTCGAATTGAATATTGAAAGCCATTTTTCTCAAAGTATATCATGTTTTTTTCAAAATAAACTACACCATTGAAAAGTACAACTCTTAAGCTTCAAAACTCTATCTTGAAGAAGTTGGAGAAATAAAGGGTTTAAAAGTAACAACGTGAAAAAGACAGCGCCGAGGGTCCGCGCGAGCCCCTCGCGCCCGTGCGTACGGCACGTTTAAGTGCACGCTCTATTCAATTCGCTAATAATCGTGTACCAAGTCTCTGAAAAAGGAACTAAGGACATATATCGACAGATTTTTTCCTGCTCTTTCCAATGGTGCTATTATTTTTATTCCGAAATGCTTCCTTCTAGTTGAAAATTCCATTTGAATGTTTAAACTCTATTTTGTCAATAAAATATCAGTCTTTTCTTCAAAATGAATTATATTCTTCAAAAGTACAAGTCTTAAACTATAAAATATTATATTTTTAAGTTGAAACATGAAAAGTTTACCTCGGATGTGAGATGTGACGTTCTTTCTACCACTCCACGATATATAATAAAAGCCCCATTGATTTGGTTTTTTTTTCAAAGACGCAGCATACGATTATGAACGAGTTAAACAGAGCGCCTTTTACGCGAAAAAAGGCACCGCGCGCGCTCGGTGGCCCGTTTCTGCTGGACGCTCCCATAGATATATCTCCCATGTAATCCGTGTAACTTTACACAGCAATTACTCAGAAGCCAAACGATAAAATGCTCTGACATTTGGATATGACATTCGTTATGTCTTTATCGACCTACGTGTGTAATTTCAAGTATGTGTTGAATCATCTCTGATTTCCAGGGAACCACCTTAAAAAACGAAAACTCTTATCAAAAACCGCAATAATGTAAAGTCGATGTTTAGAGTGTAGCGGTCCCATCAGTTATTATATCGACGGCTGAACGGAAGAAGAACGTATCTCGGCGCGCGGTTGAAGAACGATTATAAATAATGAAGTGTATTTATTTGTAAATAGAGAATCGCTGAATACTTAGGCGTGTTACAGTATTTATTAAAGTTCGATTAATATTTTTAAAACGAAAATACCCACATCGCCCCACGAAGTACGCATATCGTCCCATCTTCCCCTACGAGATGCGACCTTATTCCGTTTAGTCATCGATATACTACGATAAAAAATTATTTCTAATAAAATCCCCTTCCGCACGTTCTCTTATCGAGACATTGTCGTGGAACCTGCTTGATTGATTTAACAGCTGCATGCATCTCGTGTGGTGCATTTCCAAAAGCGGTGCGCGATGGCGCGAATTCAATCGTACTCTAAGGCGCCGTCGCTCGGTATTACCCAAGATTTTCCGGATCCCTTGGAGTATATCAAGTTTAGCGTATATTTAATGAACACGCCCTTCTCCTCATTTCTCCAGCTTGAATGTACAACTTTTCTCTCTTTCTTTCTTAATCTCGGACTCTGTACATATGCATTCGTGCAGGACATACCTACACATTCTCTATCCCTGGCTTTGGCTTCAGCCAAGTTTTAACCGCAAGGAACCCTTATACATACTTCGCGAATACATTGCTTAATTATGGCTGCTGTATAAGATAAGCTGAAAGTTTTATTTGACGGCAAGAAATTTACTAATTTGACGTCCGCAAGTCATATAATATCGAAAATTAGAATATACATATTTTGAGCTCTTTTTGCGACCGACTTTTTCTCGGTACAAGAGTTGGTACGAGCTCGCACCAGCGACCACGCCAGACTCTCACGAGAGACTGTCCTTGCTTGATTCCCGCCAAGGGCGCAACCGCCACCGGTATAACGAGCACCCGAACCCTCGCCTGGTGTTGACGTTTGTTTGCTTACAGCAAAAAGGATGCGATACTCGCCGAGGTTACTCGGTGTCGCGGTGTGAAGGCGTAGACGCTCTAAAGAGAATCTCACGCGCCTCGGATTATAAAACGACGCTGGAAAATAATATCGCGGACGCGTAATTACCCTAAACAATATTTTGTATTTTTTTTCTTCTATATAATACTACCATTCTTATAATATAAGCAAATCCAATAAACTTTTAGAATTTAATGTTATTAAAATAAGATATTTCAGTTTGGTAAAAATACGTGACCCAAGGGTAACCCACTCTCTTTGTTAGTATATCGGCGGCTAAGCGGTATAAGGGCGCATCTCGTAGGGGAAGGTGGGGCGATATGCGTATTTCGTGCCATGATGACTTTTCTACGTGCAGAATGTCACCTTCTCGTACGCCATTATTGAAAAAGCTCGAAATTTCTGCTGTCCGATCTATCTAATGATACTCGTCAATGAATGAAGAGCGACTTTTCTCCCTTGTTACATAGTGTAATAATTTTGAACTCGCTGTTACACTGATCATTATCAGACTCAACACAGCCTTATTTTTACACGGATCGGAATCGATGGCCTTACGAAATACAAAAAGGAGCAAGAAATACACACGTCAGTTTCCACTACTTTGGGCCTCTGTCAGCGAGACCGCTGGATTAATAAACTCGAATACGTACGAATGATCCGGTCATTCCGGAACATTTGTACACCCTTTTTGAAAGAGCTCGAAATTTCTACTGTTAGATCTCACCAACGAGACTCGTGGGTTTTCCTAATTGCTCCAATGCGTGAAGAATCCCTCTTCAGATATGGTAAAGACTATGCAAAGTCTCTTCGAGCGTGCCGGGAAAAGCGCACTCGAGACACGCGGCAGTGTGCGGCTACCATGCAGTGCTAAAAATGGTCTCACGCAATACAAAATGAATCAAAAAATCCACGCGATAGATTCTACTACTTTGGTCGACGCTAGGCGAGACCGCTCGACTAATAAACTCGAGTGCCTACGAATGTTCCGGTGATTACGGAACATTCATACGCCATTCTTGAAAAAGCTCGAATCTTCTGCTGTCCGATCTCTCTGATGATACTCTTCAACATTCAAAATGACTCTTCTATGTGCAGAATGTCGCCTTCTTAGATGGCAAAGGCACAACAAAAGCACTTCCAGTGCGCCAATAACAGCGCACTCGAGGCACGCGATCGCGTGCGGCTGTTCATGCAGAGCTCAAAATGGTCTTACGCAATACAAAAAGTAGCAAGAAATCCACGCGATAGGTTCTACTACTTTGGGCTTCTCTCGGCCGGACCGCTCGACTAGCAAACTCCAGTGCGTACGAATGTTCCGGTGAGTCCGGAACATTCGTACACCCTTTTTAAAAGAGCTCAAAGTTTCTGCTGTTAGATCTCTCCAACGGGTCTCGGTGGTTTTCCTAATGGCGCTAATGCCTGAATAATCTCGCTTTCAGGTATAGTAAAGACTGTGCAAAAGCATTTCGAGTGAGCCAGCGAACTCGAGGCACGCGACCGCGTGTGGCTGTTCATGCAGAGCTGAAAATGGTCTTACGCAACGCAAAAATGAGCAAGAAATCCACGCGATAGGTTCTACTACTTTGGGCGTCTCTGACCGAGTCTGCCCGACTAGTAAACTCGATTGCGTACGAATGTTTCGGTGATTCCGGAACATTCGTACACCCTTTTTGAAAGAGCTCAAAATTTCTGCTGTTAGATCTCCCGAATGAGACTCGGTGGTTTTCCTAATGGCGCTAATGCGAGAGCTTCATGCAGAGCTGAAAATGGTCTTACGCAATACAAAAAGATGCAAGAAATCCACGCGATAGGTTCTACTACATTGGTCGCCGCCGTGCGAGACCGCTCGACTAATAAAACTTCAGGCGAAGTTTAGCTAAACCTTATAAAAACCTTTAATAATAAAAAAAACCTTCAACCTTTTAAAACTTTAACTTCGTCTAAACTTACAATAAAATTTATGTAATCTTTTACTAAACTTTATCTAAAGTTTGGCTGAACTTTATCCAAACTGTGTTTGAACTTTGTACAACGCTCGAAGTCTGGCTGAAAGTCTGGGTTAAAGTCTGTGTCGATGTCCGGCTTGAATAATCTAGACTTCTATCGAAACTTCGAGCGGCACTTTAAGCGAAACTTTCATCAAGACCTTGTAACTTTGGACAAATTTTGCTTACACTTTGTCCAAATTTTATCCAAACTTAATCTAAATTTTGCCTAAACTTTGGCTGAACTTTATCTAAACTGTGCATTAACTTTATTTAACGCTCGAAATTTTACTAAAAGTCTGGCTTGAAGCCATACATCAACCCAGATTTTAAGCCAGACTTTAAGCCATACTTCGAGCGTTATACAAAGTTTATACAAAGTTTGGGTAAAGTTCAGTCCAAGTTTAGACAAAGATTAGACAATGTTGACATAAATTTTATTGAAAATTTGGACGAAGTTAAAGGTTTAAAAGATGAAGGTTTTTTTTTTATTAAAGGTTTTTATAAGGTTTAGCTAAACTTCGCCTGAAGTTTTACACTTTCTAATAATGAGTTCGGGATATTATCTTTCACCAAAGAAGGGATTTTCTTGTCCAAAACTTGTTACATATGGGAGTGAACCCACCTCCGAAAATGAAGAGCGACTTTTCTTCCTTGTTACATAGTGTAATAATTTTGGACTCGCTGTTACATTGATCATTATCAGACTCAAACCAGCCTTATTTTTACACGGATCGGAATCGATGGTCTTACGAAATACAAAACGGAGCAAGAAATCCACGCGATAGGTTCTACTACTTTGGGCGTCTCTCGGCGGGACCGCTCGACTAGTAAACTCCAGTGCGTACGAATGTTCCGGTGATTCCGGAATATTCGTACACCCTTTTTGAAAGAGCTCAAAGTTTCTGCTGTTAGATCTCCCCAACGGGTCTCGGTGGTTTTTCTAATGGCGCTAATGCATGAAGAATCTCGCTTCCAGATATGACACAGACTTTGCAAAAGCACTTCAAGTATGCCAATAACAGCGAACTCGCGGCACACTATGGCATACGGGTGTTCCCGCTGTGCCGAAACACTGCTAGGCACGAGAAAAAGCCTCAAAAAATCACGCTTCAAATTTCAGGCAATTTGTAGGCCAGACTCGATTCTGACACTTGAATAGTGAACGCTCGAACATGTACGTTTTATAAATAGAAATATGTGCTCTTTATGAGTTTTTTCGTAGAGTGAAATTAAATAAATTTTACTGTATCAAGACTCGAATTCTTATTTTCAAAATGGAAATGAAGTCTATGCGCGCTTTCTCATAGAGGTAAACATACTTTAAATACTTGCGTTTTTCGGTGCACTGGGCTACATGATTTCGTCTTTATTTTTGTGAGACTATGACTTTATCACATCGATATTTATGATCTTTCTTTTTAATTAGTTAGGGTCAATGCTACAGTGAATGTCCAGTCACCAGTATGTGTCCACTGAGTTTAAAACCATAAAAACGATTTTTTTTCTCATTTTAAAGTGCATAAACTTTAAGATTTTCAGCAGTTGTTGGAGAATTTCATATTCAAAATAAAATTTTATGGCTTTAATTGAAAATAAGGGGGGTGGTCACACTGGTTTTTGCATATTTTATGTTTTTTTTATTAATTTTACATTTATTTATACAGTTTTTCAAAAATAATTGACATTTATTAGAAAGTTTATGTATTGTGGAATCAATATTTACCGCTTATTTTTATTTAATTAATGTCTAAATATTAAAAATATCTATTTATAATCAAAAAATCCTTAACTGGTCATTCATTGGTGCATTGACCCTATTTGGTTTTCCTATTTTAACTTATTTTTGTCGTCGCGAAAAACTGATGACTTGCCGTCGCTAAAGCAAAGGCAGCGAGACACATCGTTTGATCAAAGAAGCTCACATGAAATGACGAGCGGGACAGGTCAACGGTAGCTTTTAGCGTACGGCAGGTAACAAATTTCGATACCGAACCATCGTAGCGTTGTTAAAGTTCGATAGATGGCGGAAAAGGACACCGGAAAATTCACCAAGCCGTCAACTTTCAGACGAAAAAGAGAGATATGAAGATCCTCGGAGGGATAGGACCCCTCAACCGGTGGAGACGTGACCGGCATCAATGTGGTTGTTATCGTTCAGACAGAAACGCGCGCGGAAGTGAATTCGCGGAGAGATCGCGTTTCCCGCGATAAGTAGTGAAGTGTTTCACTGTTTCAACCTCAGGAATGGAGGCGTGACGCATTATGAGGCTAATACCATTGTTCGAGGGACGCATTATTCTGTACTTTCGACGAAAACACGAGAAGAACTCAGAGATAGTGCTACAGGCTAGGATTACCTCTTGCACTCTCAAACCAGCAACATCCTCGTGCAGTAAGCCTGTTCACCTGGCATGAGAGCAGCAGAGAGTATCACGAGAGTTGATAGTACGAAGCCAGACGAGCAGCGAGGATGTCCGCGTGGAACCTAGGCCACACCGTATCAATATAACCTAAAATAACGGTAAGCGTGCACGTATCATCAGCGCCGCGAGTAATTACGTGTAACCGCTCGTCCAGATTCGTCGCACCTGGACAGCGGCTTCGATTAGGCGTCATTGTGCGGAGAGAGCGAGCGCAGAGAGCACAGGTCCGCGACTTATTTTGTAGAAGGTCATCGGCAAGGTTTGGCTTGCCGGCACTTCGTAACTGGCAAATGCGCGTAAGAAGTGCGCAGACGACACAGCGTAGTAGCCTGTTCTCTCTCGCGCTAGGTTAAGTGTGTGTGTGTGTCGCGCAGCGAGCGCGACCGCTCTCATCACGTATTCGACAATGACTGCGTGACGTAGAATACTGTGTACGCGCGGAGTATATTACCGCGAGCGTGACGTCAGCCTCCGAAACAGCTGACGTCTGATTATATGTGCTGGCGCACCGTTAGGTAGAATCTAACCATGTTTTAACGTAATCATTTTATTATACAGACTTTTAATCATCATTTAACTTCATCATCTTTTATTTAATAAACAATAGTCTTTTATTATTAACTTTAACCTCTCGAGTTATCATTTCGCGACCTTAGTCATTCCCCGCTCCCCGCCGCCTCCGCGGTCGTTACGTTAGAGAAAACAGAGCCGACACACGAACCAGTGGCCAGAGGAGGGTTCGAGTCACTGGTGAGAAATAAAGCGCGAGTCTTCGACTTGCGTGTTGCACGGTACGTAACCAGATTAGGTTAACATTGCACGACGTTGTAGCGTCTGTTACCTAATCTGGCTATTATATCTCCGGGAGTTGAACCGAGAGATATGGAATTGAACCGCTAACGTACGCAGATGAAACGTGCCTTAGCCCGAAAATCCACCCTGTGACAATATCAATGACGTTCTTTGACGAATAATCGTAGTTCCAATACAGATATAACATAAATAATATAATTTAACCTATCATTCAATGAAACAAAATTAAAATCAATTTACGTTAACTATTTTTATACATGTGTTATACTTTTGTCCTAAGGGAAAATCATGTGTGCGAGTTAGTCGGTCACATACGTAGACTCTCAGTCGATAAACTTATAGACTAATACATAAGAAAGCATATGGTATCAGTCATTACGTATAGACTCTGAGTCGATAAACGTAGTTGTAAATAAATTATAAAATAAGGTAAACGTGAATAAATACGTTCATTGTAAGTCAATAGATATATTGACAACTACATATAGATGATAGTAACAACAAATGTTTACTTATTCCTTCTGAAAATATAGATAAAATCGTTTATCACAATAAAACTTTTTTTGTGTGGTTGCTGTTATTTGATTGGCCTATATAGAACAGTCCCCAATAATTTTATGTTTAAATTTTAAAAATAGATTTCTTGAGTTTGAGTATTCAAAACTGAATAATTATAATAGAAAAGGAATATTTCATTACTTTATTTATCAAAATTACGTTAACAAAATAAATATAAAAGTAGAAACGTAAAAATAAATTACATTATTTTAGCTTTTACGAAATATTCTGTAAAACTAATTTAAAATCAAAATTTCAATAAGTCACCATCTTCTAACTAGTTTTTTATTTCAAATGTCCAAATATTATTTTTATAAATATCGTGTTCAATCATTACAAACAGCTATAGGTTCCCGTAGCCTTTTCAAAAAGGACGTTATTGACCCCAAGTAGTTCTCTTCTCTTCTCTATCTTATCTATTATTTCTCACATTTTGAATCCGAATTTTGATGGATTATTAAAAAAAATCCGTTTTTATTATAAACAATTTATTGCAAAATGTTAAATTTTCGATTTAAAAAAAATTTTAAACTATTCTATCATCTGAATAAAAAAACCATTTTTGCTCAGAAAATGACAGAATAGTCTAGAATTTTTCAGAATCGAAAATATAACATTTGTGCAATAAATTGTTTATAACAAATAAACACAGATTTTTTCAACAATCTATTATCGAAATTCATGCGTGAAAAAATGCATAACAAAGAGTTGGTGTCGATGTGCCTTTTGAAAAAGCTACAGGAACTAGCTGGATCATGGACTGCAGAGTGCACTGACAATGAGATATAATCGCAATGCGTAGCCAACTTCAGAGAGAACAAATGCTGCGTGTCGGTATGGCAGATTGTGCTAGCCTCGTTTCTACACCACTAACTAAACTATGGCGCTGGTAACCGTTCAGTGTTCGCGAATGACTACGACGTCCTCTTAATATAAATTAAAAATCACCCTAATCATAGTAACAAACTCAACGGTAACCCTTGACCTCATTAAACCTCCATCACCCCATACAAAATAAATACTCCCGAGTATCCAAGTCATCCAACAACTTCCAGTCCAGCTATAACAATCCAACATCGCGCATTACATTGCCGCGTCATCATCATTCTCTCCTCCCTAATCCCCCCCTACCTCACCGTCATATAATCCTGCGCATACACCGGCTAACAATCGTCGAAATTTTTAATCAACGAATTCACGTCCTTGATTAGTCCTCCCCCCTCCCGCCTCCTTCTATTGTTATATCCGGATTATCGGTGGGCGACGTGTGCGCGCACAACGCAAAATCGCACTCGAACTCGCGTTATCGTAACGCCGCCATAAGTAGATTAGCGGTCGCCAGAGAGAGAGAGAGAGAGAGGGGGAGAGAGGGAGAGTTTCGAACAAAGAGACGACGAGGACGATCATGCACACACACACGTACGCAGACACGTGTGCGTATAGAATATGAGTCGAGGTAATAAACGCCGGTGGGATTACGCGCCGGATTAGATGACGCCCGGATCAGCGGCTGCGCGCGCGCGGAGTTAGTGATGATGCGAAGAGGGAGAGGAGCAAGCACAATTGGGATTTTGTTTTATGGATTTCTTTTTTTCTGGTGAGGGCTGTAATTGAGTTTGGAGAGGAGAAGAAAGGGAGAGAAATGGCGGGTTTTTAAAGGATGTTGAGGAGGGAGAGAAAACGATGATGTAGGGTGGGGTTAGATGAAACTTTTGAGATTGGAATTTTAATGAATGTACGGGGTGTTTATGCGTTTATTGAAGCAAGAAGAACATTTTTCTACGCAAATAGAAAGTTAAATTAAATTCCGTGCGATTATGTACATTTATACAAAAGCCATTATTCGTTTTTTTTTTCTCTTTTGTCAAATATTTTAATGTCGTGGGGGTGGAAAATATGCTCATCTACTTACAAACTACAGTGCAGAACAAAAACGAGGAACAAGTTGTCCTGTCGTCCTGAATGCGAGTGTAATGACTTAACTTTCACTAGACTTCCCCCAGGGTGGCCTGCATATTTCACAGTAAAATTTCTAGAATTCCTCGCATTCTGAACTGACTTTGTCATCCGAGCCCATATAATCATCCTTCTACCCTTCCTTCAACGTCTGCCTCCAGATATATTATACACTCCAGACGTGCTTTGTACAAGAATATTTCGTTAATTCCATCGATGCTCCCGCGTATAGTAAAGCGACTCGCAGCTTCAAGAAATATTCTCATAATAATTAATGCATACTTTACTCTTCTTATGCGCGTGTGCATGTATGTTAATTTCGCAATTTCGTAGGCTTACATGTAAATTCATACGCGCATTCATCAAGTTTAATGCATAAATACATGGCGTTTTGCGGGCATGCCAAAGAAAATTAATAAACAGTACATTAACGATAATTACATGGACTGAATTAATAATTTGATGAATTTCGTACGACTTTCAATGAAATTCTATACATTTTCGATGTTCAATCGTGCTTCGTTCACGTTTATTACATTTTTTCAATTTTTATAAATGAACAGCGTCAATATAATTTTATGAATAAAATAGCATATATAAATCCACCATCACAAATGATTTCTTTTAATTCACGGCAGTGAAAACAAAAAAATTACCGCTGAACTAAACAAGCCCATTCATCATTCCAACAGACGGCGAAAACCGCCAGCCGTCCCAAATATTTCGAACGGCCCATCAAAGAAAATCCCCGTGCTACGCTGTATCACAAGAACACACGCGTACATTCGCCCGCATAAAGAAGCTTCAAATGCGCCTCGTCCAGCGCAAAATAATTAATCCTCCTGTACGTACACACACACCTGCAAAAAATCCTCCTGTCTTTTCTCTTTGTACCTATACACACACACATGTACTCACCAATGATCGAACTTTGCTTTTTCGTGCGTTTTAGCACCAAAGCGCAAAGCTGGCAACGGCTGCGTCAGTGGCGGTGGCGGCGGTGGCAGTAACGACCCTCGGCACAGCTAGCCCGTAACGCTCGTCCTCTTCATACTGGCCTGTGCCTTAATCGCCGGCATCGGACTGCCCCTGGCCTAAGAGCTGCGCAGTTCTAGCCTACTCGAGGCCAGGCTCAGGGTCGTGTGGAAAATCCTGTCAAAGACGCCTCTCACTGACGGGTAAACATCCATTTGACTTCCTAGGTGGTAAAGGCATGTGGTGCTGGTCTTTTTCGAGGGAAAAAGGATTTCGGTTTTACGGAGGTGAAGGATTGCGAGTGCGGTTGCGTGTAACAGGTTGTTTTGGTTTTCGGTTGGGGTATGAGCCTGGGACAATTTGTTGACATGTGTCCAAAACCGTCGCACTCATAACATCTAACCGTGTCCAAGATGCTCAAGTGTGTAGACTTGGTATCCGTCACTGCCGCTGCCGTCTGCCTTTTGATGCTTTCCACCTGCATAATATACAACTTTAGACTCTCGTCTGTTGACTGTTTACCAGCCATGCTTTTTGTCATGAAGTCGATATTCATTATTTGCGTCAGTGCACTTACAACGTCACTATAAAAGGCGTCCTTTTTCTCAATTTCGGGTAAATAATCGACTTCAGTAAAATTATTATATGATCTAACAACGTCCTCGAATCTGTCGATAAAGACACTCGCTTTTTCTTTAACATCTTCCACGAAAACTCTTGCCCTTTCTTTCAACAGTCCTATACCTCGTGCCATAACACTGTCTACGCTCTGTCGCTCCGATATTAACACTGGTATCGAATTTCAGACTTACGTTCATCAAGCACATTGAAATAATTTTATTTAGATTAACATTCGCTTTTACAATCAAATCAGTCATCCAATAGATCGCTCATTTGTAGTTCAGATCTAAGAAGATTCCGAAAATATCATTTTATAAACATTTTTATCACATTCAGTCAACATCCAGTCTCATTCAAAATTCAATTTTGATTTTCCGTCTCATATAAAATGTTTTATTTATATTTGATTTTATATATATTAATTTCCACTTACGTGAAATTACGTAACTCAAAATATATGTGGGTCATCCGTCAATTTATTTTCTATCGTATTAACATACGTTTCTATCGCTCTTTGCTACCGCTATCACTCGCTTTCTGTACTGCATCTGTCACCGCTTATTCCGGCATAATCTCTGTCGCGTTTGCCCGTCTGTATTCCACCGTTCGAGAGGTACTTTCCATACCCTTTCGGTAATAATGCATTAGCAGCAGTTGCCCTTCTACTTCTGCCTGCTCAAACGCACTTTTAAGATGCACTTTTCATCCAGCATCATTAATGCCATATGCCTGTAATTAAAATCTTTCAATACACAAACCGTGCCGAACACAAACACTACGAGTTTATTTAACATTTTAAACAGAACAATATTTCAAGATTAATCATGCGCAATTTCATTTAACTAATTACTCATATTTATTATTGGAGCTGACAAATTTCAAGGTTCTTATCGTGTGTCACGAGACAATCAATAATTCTTGTTTTTGTCATATTTAAATATGATATTAATTTCATTTTCAGCACTGATTTTCAGTCGCCCACAGTCGCTGTTTCATCAGATGCAGTCGCTCATCCCTCTCTTTATCGTCACTCGTCAGTTCGCTGGTTTTTGTATTAAACTCCGCCATTTGCGTCGAAATGATTTGGAGTTGTTCTTGTATTACTGGAGTACAATTATCATTCGTTGTTTTGCTAGCTAGATTTTCTTTTGTAGAATTAAAATTTGGTATCATGTTTTTATTTACATATAATTTTTTTATATGTGCCAGTTAGATTTATTTTTCGTACGTCTGATATACTTGGTTTACCTCTCAAAATGTCAGTGTTTTCTGCTATCGCTGTAGCACCGTCGCCTTCGCCTTGCCGCTTCCTGCGGTCGTTGTTGCTTGCATCTTGCTGTCGAATATTCTCGCCTTCACTCTTCCAGTACCGGACTCGACCTGCTCGCATCATTCTCACTCGCTAGCTCGCCCTTTCCGTTTCATGTCTCTCGCTATTTTAGGAGGCATTTTTGTTTCTGTGGCAACACGGCATCAGCAGCGATCGGCCTTCTAACTCTGCTTTTTCGATTGCATCTCCCAAGATGCGCTATTCGCCCAACGTCATTGTTGTTACAAAAATCTTTTAATAAACAAACCGTGTTGAACACAAGCACTAGGAGTTTATACAAGATTTCAAAGTCACAGCAAAGTTCTGAGATCAATCGACTGCGAATACCATGTATATGATAAAATCTTTTAATAAACAAACCGTGCCGAACACAAGCACTACGAGTTTATACAAGATTTAAAATAAGAACAAGATTCTGAAATTAATCGAGTGCAGACACAGTTCCACTTGTTTACAATATTAAATAATTCTACAATAAAGAATATTATATATCAGTCTTGATCACAAGTATTTCTTTTTAGACGTACCAAGTTTTTATTTATTCTGCATTCGCAGGGATTACTCGAGATTTATTTCATCTGTATACAGAACATTATTTTTAACAATTCATACGCATATGATAAATTCAAAATTAAGAAGTAATTCGCGAAGCATAATCGGCCGCCGAGCAATCTGTTTCAAAAATTTACGTTCTGCTTTTTGTCTCTCTTTCGTCATATGGCGCCATACACTCAATCTCCTCTAGTCGCAAAGCCGCCGCGCGCGCATACCCGTAACAGTTTGCGCTATCTCTCCTACTCGTTTATTTTCACTATAGCGCGCTCACTGCGCGCAGTGACTTTTCTGTCGCTACCTCCGCTTCTTTTCCGCAGCAGCGCAAGCGCGTCTTCGACTCTCCTTCCCCTCTCTCGGCTACATGCGGGAGCTCGGTCGCTACTTCCCCTCGCGCGCCTTGATGCGGGAGACGGATCGACGCCGCTCTCCCTCCCAGCGCGAGCCTCGTCTCTCTCTCTCTCTCTCTCTCTCTCTCTCTCTCTCTCTCTCTCTCTCGCTCTCATGCAAGCACACATGCCCATGACGCGCGCCGCCATTACGCTTGTTCGAGGTCCGCTCGTTCTCTCTCTCTCACACACGCGCAGGCACACATGAATATGCCGCGCGCTGCCATCATTCTTTCGAAAGCGGACCTCGAGGTCCGCTCACTCTCTCTTTCTCTCTCTCTTTCTGCGCATGCATAGAGAAGCTTCGGGCGCGCCGCCATTTTTGCTTGTTGGGAGCCCCCCACATGTGCGTTCAAACCTGTTGCGGCGGGTTTGCGCGCCGCGACACCGAGACGCGTCACGTCGCTTGCGTTTCGAGGAAATTGGACGATTTCGCTCAAACTTTTTCTCACTCGCAATTTGCACAGCCGCACAATACGAAGTGCAAATAAACTCTCATTTCTGGTATTATGCGTTTTTCTCTCTTCGCCATAAATAAACTCGATTATTTCAACGGTCGCGCACTATCTCTAATCAGAATTTTCACAGTTTCGCTTATCTCTGTGAGTTTGATCAGCCGCTGTCCATTCCGTCGCCATATTCTCCGTCGCAGTTTCCTCCGTCACAATCTCCTCCGTCGCATTTTCCTCCGCCGCAGTCTCCTCCGTCGCAGTTTCCTCCTAATGCGTGCTCATGTCGTCCTTCTTTCCTCTTGGGCCTATAACCTGTTAAGAATATGTGGATGGTGGAAGAAAGAAACTACTAACTAGTTTATTAGATCTATAGATCACACAACACTCGCCAATTAATAAAACACATATATGGGACGTTTCGCGTCACTTTTACCCCCCTCTGACCAAAAATTGAGAAGATGTATGAAAACGTACGACCACTTAAAATTTTCCTTGAAGTATAGGCTTTCGAATGCGAAGTGGCAGAAGCCATGATTTCAAGATGACCGACCAATATGGTGGCCATAATGATAGAAAGTGCATTAGGCATGTGTGTAAAAATTCAGAATAGCTATAAAAAATTATGAAAAAATTCATGCAGTAGCTTGTCTGGCTACTGGTTCAAATTCCACGATCAAAATATCAAAATTCAAGATGGCGGATGGAATATAGCGAACGAAATTTCAAAAATCAACGGATCCATACAAAATTTGGTATACTGAGGTTTTTCAAGTTGCTGATCAGGAATCCGGAGTTAAATTTGTAAAATGCAACATGGCGGATCCAATATGGCGGGAAAATTTTCAAAAATCAACGGATCCATACAAAATTTGGTATACGTGGTTTTCCTAAGTTGCTGATAGCGAATCCGGAGTTAAATCTGCTAAATTAAAGGTGACAGATTCAATATAGCTGGCCAATAATTTTTAGAATAAAAAAATCTCAGAAAATATTACATGAAATTACAAATTATAAAACTATTTTTGATGATTTTTTGATCAGTCGAGTCGTTTCCGAGTGAAAAGTTCCCAAATCTGTAAATTCATGAATTTATACAAGACAAAGCCTGTTTAGAGAACAGAGTGGTCAGAGTAGCTTCTGCCTCAAATTCTATGCTGACAATATGGAAAATTGTAGATTATCCTCTAAAATACTGTAATTATCAATTATAGAAAAACAACTAGGAGGCCCGAATCTAACGGAACCTTATCGAAACCATAACCAGACTTTCGTGTGGGATGGAAAATCGTGGATTGATATAATTCCGCTGATCTATTTTGACTTTGCTAAGACTACAAAATTGTAAGACAGTACATTCTTCAAATTCATTCGGATTTTTAATAATTAATATTGCACGTTGTTGATATGTTTTTTACTACCAGAATATTGCATAATCTGTAGTATTTTTCCAGGTAGTACTATGAAGGCATGTCCAATAGAGATTTTATCCACTTTAGATGATTCAGAGAATCTTTTCTTAAGAAGCCTCTTAGTCTTTCCATGCTCTTTTTCATTGTAGTACATTACATGAAAATTTTGGAATTTCCTATTCGCCCACTCGTGAAGCGATTCTGGAGTTAATATTGCATCGTTTGATTGTGCTTGCAGACTGGCACGTGTAGCTTCGCGTTTCGGGATAGCTCCTACGCCATCACAAGCTCATTTGCCACACGCGATTGCATGGAAATGCCAATCGGCTTTAACATCAAAATCTTCTTCATGATGAATTAGATTGCACATTTGATACTTGTTCTTGTAATATTGTTTCGCACCATCACTTATACAGATGATTCTTTTCCAATTTGGGTATAGTTTCTTGATTTCAGGAATGATTTACTTTTGCATCACATAGACTGCGGCAGTGTCATGTGTCGTGCAATCAGATGCAGAAGTACAGAGCTCTTATGGTAAGTCTCCTCTCCGTGATTCTCGTAGTAACATACCACTGGATGTACCGTACATTCACAATTATTATAGTGAAATGCTTGAGCTGCATCTTATGCCACAAAAGCAAAATTTTCTGAAAAATCAGTGTGAATTATCACTGAACCTGGTGCTAAGTTATTCTTCAAATTTGTAATAAATTCTGACTGCGTTTTTGAAATAAAATCGTGAGTGAGTAACATATTTAAACGAGTGCAAAACTCATCAGCAAAGTCTTCAGATGAGAGACATTCCCTTTTCAGAGTACACCTATCTGTCGATTCCCAAGTACTGAAAATTACTTTTGATATACACTTCTCCTCAAAAATCTTCTTGAGATTATAACTGAGAAGATCTTTTTCTCGACACAGTTGACATTCACGAAGATAACATGCTGGTGATGGATTATCACACAAGAAGAATCTAAAACAATTTTTGTACTGTTGAATAGAATCGTCATAGTTACCTTAGTAAACCTAGCCAAGTTGTTCGCATCAAACATTGTCTTGCAGTTCTGGTGCATGGTGCAAACACAAACACTGTCTGTACCACAAGCTCCAGCTAAAATGCCCCATTGTGGTCGAAACTCTGCAAATTTCGTTAAGCCGATTGATATCTGTGGGTTGAGCTCTTTGAATCGAACATGCAGGTATTTTATGTTACACAGCATCAAGCGCTTCGGTTTTTTCTTTTTCTTTACCAAGTCTCACAGTAATAACGTCTTTCTTGTTTGGCATAATCCTACTGATGTCATCACTTTTATAAAAATTGCGAACTAATTCAGCAACGTCTTGTGATAATGTCTTGCCAGCTCTAGCAATAGGTGTCAACATAACTCCCTCTCTTTCTTTGAGTTATAGAGCTTTCTTGACAAAATATTTCGAGGTATTGAACTCTCTAGAAGTCTGTGCAATACTCCAGCTATCAGATACTATCGTGGGGATCGTGATCCGTAATGGATCATTCAATGGTAAACTAGAAAACTTCTGCTTTAGTTTATCTAGCATTTGCTCGAGTTCTCATTCTCTAGATGAAGAAGACTTGTTGCTAGGCTATGGGGCTTCATATTCATCATTCACATTTGATTGTTCTGATTGAGAATCAATACTGGAGTTTAATACTTCAGGCTTCGTCGTGAAAACGACTGATTTAAATACGAAAACTATTTCCAGAAAGAGTAGTCGTGAAAACGACTGATTTAAATACCAAAACTATTGCCAGCATGAGTAGTCGTGAAAAGGACTGATTTAAATACGAAAAATATTTCCAGCAAGAGTAGTCGTGAAAACGACTGATTTAAATACGAAAACTATTGCCAGCAAGAGTAGTCGTGAAAACGACTGATTTAAATACGAAAACTATTGCCAGCAAGAGTAGTCGTGAAAACGACTAATATAATAGAATAACTATTCCCAGCAAGAGAAGCCAGAACGTTTATAAATATGTTTTCGTGAGTAACAATGACGCTTTATCGATTACTTAATCCACGGATAAGGAAGAAATAAACTTCGACACACTTTGCCTCGTGAGAACTTGTGAATTTACATACTAGAGAATTTCTTATTCGGAAATAACGCGATAAATCAAAAAATCATCAAGAATAGTTTCCGTTTATAATTTTACGTAAAATGTGAGATTTTTTTATGGTCGACATTATTTCTGAGCAATATTGGATCCGCCATCTTGAATTTTATAAATTTAACTCCGGATTCCCGATTAGCAGCTTGAAAAACACCGGTATACCAAATTTTCTATGGGCCCGTTGATTTTTGAAATTTCATGCGCCATATTGGATCCGCCATCTTGCATTTTGAAAGTTTGATCGTGGAATTTGAACCAGTAGCCAGACAAGCTACTGCATGAATTTTTTCATAATTTGTTATCGCCATTTTGAATTGTTACACACATGCCTAATTCACTTTCTATCGTTATGGCCGCCATATTGGTCGGTTATCTTGAAATCATGGCTTCTGCCACTTCGCATTAGAAAGCCTATATTTCAAGGAAAATTTTAAGTGCTCGTACGTTTTCGTACGTCCTCTCAATTTTTGGCCAGAGGGGTGGTAAAAGTGACTGTTTCCTAACAGATGGCGTTACCAGAACTAAGTGTATGTAATTTCAGATGCTAACGCACAGCGTTGGCCCCGCGAGGATTCTCCCGGTGAAACGGAATCATTTGATTAACTTCAGAGCGAACCAGAACGGAATCATTTGACTAATTTCAGAGCGCTGCTCCGGCAGACCGCGGCGAAGAGAGCAGATACTATAGCAAAGAATCAAGTGTTCTGTTGAGTTTTCCTTTTTACAAGTAAATTTGTGGAAATTATGATGTTAACATACAAGAACATATTTTAGTAGCGATGAAGAGAATTCAGATATGTATTATATACTTATTATATTCTATTAATTTTTTAGTTTTTGCCTTAGCGGAAATATTTTTGTTCTATAAAGTTTTAAAAACTGTTGGTAAGAGTTTACTATAAACTGTTAATTACCAATTATTAATTCATTTTAAATATCATTAAAAATTATTTGAAAGTGTTTGAAACTCGTATAAACTATTTGAAACTGCGTTCAAAATCCTATATTTCGTAACATTTATAAACAGTTACAAATAGTTTTAAGTAATTTTTGACAATTATTAACTGTTATTGACATTAATAATTTAGTACAAGGTGAATAAAAATTATTCGAATAGATCTTTGTGAGTTTTATTTTTCATTTCAGAAAAACGTGTACATTGCAATGCCAGCCATAGGACTAAATTTTGGAGCTGAGAACTGATTGAAAGTGATTAATGGCAATCATATCTGGACTGGTGAAAATAACTTTGATCAAGATAAAAGTTATTATGTTTAAGGGAGATGAATAATTATGTGTTATCCGGTTCATAAACTTTATGGAACTTTATGTAAAAGCTTTTGGATAGAAGAAAATATTGATGAGTAACCCGTGAGCATAAATAAACAATATAATATATGATGCTGATTTGACATATTGGTCTGAGCGTTGGTTTGTCACCTTCAACGACATTAGTTGATATCAATGCTGGGCGATTATCTACATTTACTGAAGCATCAGTTAAAAGATTGTGCTAAATGAATATTGATATACTGAAAAAAGAGAAAATGATGTGTTATTGTGAAAAATGTAGTGAATAAAAGTGCTCAGTTAATCTAATTTTTTATTTTGTCAAGGTGGGAGACGTCAAAATGTTTCAGAGGAGATCTTTGTAAATATTTTTCTACATAAGATTCAGATAATAATTTCAAGAACTGATATCTATTCAAGTATGTCAAGAAAGCTTTAAAAATTCTCAGTGATTCTTAGTTCCAAAACTGGTTATGTTTCTTAATTTTACTAGATTATGTGTGACAATTATGGGTTATTAATTTAAGTTGATTCAATCAATAATAATTTCATATGTACTCTATAGTGTTTGCAACTGAATAATTTTTTCATGAATTGTGGATTTAGAATGATGTTTTACGTACAAATGGCTATAATATCTGGGCTGTTGCGAATAACTTTGATCAAGATAAAAGTTATTATGTTTAAGGGAGGTGAATAATTATGTGTTATGAGGGTCATATACTTTATAATAAGCTTTTGCACACTAGAAAATATTAGTGAGTATAGGGACACGCAAGCATAAATATTATGAGGTACATAAACTTTATAATAAGCTTTTGCATAGAAGAAAATATTGGTGAGGGACATGTGAGCATAAATATACAATATAATTTATGACGCTGATTTGAAATATTGGTCTGAGACTTGGTTTAAAAAGAATTTGTCATCTTCAACAAAATGAGTTGATATCAGTGCGCTGTGCTATTGGACATATTTACACAAGCACCAGTTAAAAGAATATGTTAAATGAATATTGAAATATTTTAAAAAGCGAAAATGATGTGTTATTGTGAAAATTTTAGTGAATAAAAGTGCTCAGTTAATCTAATTTATAATTTTATCACAGTGGGGGACGTCAAAATGTTTCAGATGAGTTCTTAGTAAATATTTTTCTACATAAGATTTAGATAATAATTTGAAAAAGTTACATCCATTCAAGAGTGTCCAGAAAGCTTTAATAATTCTCAGTGATTCTTAGTTCATAAACTGGTTGTGTTTCTTAATTTTACTAGATTATTTGTGACAATTATGGGTTATTAATTTAAGTTGATTCAATCCATAATAATTTCAAAAGTTCTCTATAGTGTTCACAACTGAATGATTTTCTCAAGAATTAAGGATTTAAAGTGATGTTTTATGTACATAAATGGCAATCATATCTGAACTCTTGCGAATAACTTTGATCAAGATAAAAGTTATTATGTTTAAGGGAGGTGAATAATTATGTGTTATGAGGTTCATATACTTTATAATAAGCTTTTGCACACAAGAAAATATTAGTGAGTATAGTGACACGCAAGCATAAATATTATGAAGTACATAAACTTTATAATAAGCTTTTGCGTAGAAGAAAATATTGGTTAGTGAAACGTGAGCATAAATATACAATATAATATATCACGCTGATTTGAAATATTGGTCTGAGACTTGGTTTAAAAAGAATTTGTCATCTTCAACAAAATTAGTTGATATCAGTGCGATGTGCTATTGTACATATTTACTCAAGCACCAGTTAAAAGAATATGTTAAATGAATATTGAAATATTTTAAAAAGCGAAAATGATGTGTTATTGTGAAAATTTTAGTGAATAAAAATGCTCAGTTAATCTAATTTATAATTTTATCACAGTGGGAGACGTCAAAATGTTTCAGAGGAGTTCTTAGTAAATATTTTTCTACACAAGATTCAGATAATAATTTCAAAAAGTGATATCAATTCAAGAATGTCAAGAAAGCTTTAATACAAATGGCAATCATATCTGGACTGGTGCGAATAACTTTGATCAAGATAAAAGTTATGATTAAATATTTTCTATTTAAATTGGTTCCTAGATTGGACAAATATTAGAAATTTGGAGCAAGGAATTTCTCAATTGAAAATGACCAAAGCTGAACTTTTTGTCAAAAATAGCTAAATATGAGGCAACTGGAATTGGTGGCTTGTGCTTAAACGAGAAATTAATCGATTACAACACTCAAAAGCTCTGTTAGCATCTAAAGAAGGTCACTTAAGGTCTCAAATAGAATCAGTTTAAATGTTTAAATAAAATTAGAAGGTATGAAACAACGTCATGAAGAACGAAAAAAGATACTTGCAGATACAAATAACTCGCATGACAGAATATCTAGATTTATAAATAGGCTACAGAAAAAGATGCTACTTGTGACAAGAGAAAGCAACATGTACAGCCAACAGCTAGATACATATGAAATAGAAATATCTGGATACCAAAATAATAGTTAAGAAAGAAAGCAAGTTAGTAAAGAAAAGCAAGGAAGTTAACGAACGAGAATGGTATAAGAATTCTGAATAAATGGTTGACGTGAATGAAGCTCCTTAATATAATAGAAAATAAGGAACGTTAACATTTCATTTACTATTTTGATCATGGCACTTGTAAATTAAATATCAATAATTTTAAGTATAAATAAATTTCTATAAAAAGTTGCATAAATTTATTCCTTTTTTTAATTTTAATTTTTCTATTCTTACATAGTCTCTTAAAAAGTTGTGGAATCCACAAGTATTCTACGAAAGTCATAACTTACAGGCAAGTGTACATTATCATTCCTTGCCAATTCTTTAATTTATTAATAAAAATTAAAAGTTCACGCAAAACCTACGTGTTTGGAAAATAAATTATTGTTATTATCTCTCTTAACAAATGCAAAGTTTCTTTTCGAAAAACAATAATTACATAAAACATATTTAAATAAGAAAAATGAAAAGTTTATGGAAAACTTATATGCTACACAAAATAATAGTACATCTTACGCACTAGTTTCGAACGGTATTTTATACCACGAGCGCCGAAAAATCATACCAAAGTTGTGATTTTGAGGTTAGAGTGGTATAAATTCTTTTTATTATCTCTCTAAACCACCGTTAAGTCGCTTTGTAAAAAAAAAATTCAGCACCCCCCTCCCCTCCTTTTCTCTCATCTTTTCTTACTTAACAGCTGTATAACGACACCACGAAAAACTTTCAGAAGAGCCTAAATATTTTTTAAAACAGCCAACAAGACGTTCTGTACAAGAATAATATACTAACAAACTTTATTTGGAAATTAGAACTATAGAATGTTTGAAAAATGTTTTCTCTAAAAAGAAAGCATTAACATTTTTTTCTCGAAAATAATTTTTGATATATTCATTTATCTAAATTAAAGTAGAAATAATAAAACTTTCTACGAAAGTATAAAATAAGGCAAGTATAAGGTTTTCCTGGAATATATAAAAATAAAAATAAATATATTTTCATATGACTTTACAAATTACAAAATTACATTGTACAATGATTACATTAGTAACATTTTTTGAAATAATATAATCAAACCTGTATTTTATGTACGATAATAAATTTTCAATACTATTAATTTGTCCTTATAGAAACATTCAAATTTAAAACTTTTATTGTGAATAACAATACTTCTATTTAATAATAATATTAAAAATGTACTATATAATAAACTCTCATGAGATTATACAAATGTTTAAACTAAGGCAAGTATTAGCCTCTCTCTCTCTCTCTCTCTCTCTCTCTCTCTCTCTCTCTCTCTCTCTCTCTCTCTCTCTCTCTCTCTCTCTCTCTCTCTCTCTCTCTCTCTCTCTCTCTCTCTCTCTCTCTCTCTCTCTCTCTCTCTCTCTCTCTCTCTCTCTCTCTCTCTCTCTCTCTCTCTCTCTCTCTCTCTCTCTCTCTCTCTCTCTCTCTCTCTCTCTCTCTCTCTCTCTCTCTCTCTCTCTCTCAAAGTAAGTTTTAACAACAAAATTTTTAACCAGTCCTTTTATTTTTTCGAATCTTATCAAGTCAATATGCACACTTTGCAAATGGTGATAATTTTTTCATAACTCTGCAAATAATAATATTGTTAATATAAAACTTTCTATGAAAGTATAAAATAAGGCAAGTATAGTATATTATCCTGCGCCTAAATCGATTTTTCTGCTATAGCCGTTTCCGAGAAACGTGCTATCTGCTAGCTTAAAATTAAGCTAGCAGACCGCTTTCTGGTAACTTTGCGAGTATTCGATTTGGCGATTATGGAAAAAGGACATATTTTTGTGCTTATTTTCTGCTATCAGATAGCCGAAGCTAAAAATCACAAAATAATTAGGAAAGATAATTATTAAAATAATTCTTGATCGCAAGTAGCAGGGAAAAGCAAGGTTCCCGCGTATAAGGGAGTTACGTAGATGAGTCAAATTAGGCTACAAAATTATTTAAATAATTATTAATTCTAAGTAGCGGGGGAGGTGGCGTACGTGTGCCCAATTAGTCAAAAAAATTATTTAAATGATCCTAAAATCCAAATAGCCAGTGGAGGCGAGGTCCACGCATATAAGAAAGTTAGGTAGACGTGCAAAATTAGGCAAGATTATTATATAAATAATTCTTAATCGCAAGTAGCCGGGGGAGGCGAGGTCCACACGTACAAGGGAATTACGTAGATGTGCCATATTAGGCAGGACAATTATTTAAATAATTCCAAAATCCAAGTTAGCGGGGAAAGCAAGATCCACGCGTATAAGGGAGTTACGTGGACGCCTGCGTGAAAATATAATATGAGATCTCATATGAGATTGTAATTGTGATCTCATATAGATTTCATATGAGATCTATATGAGTTCTCACATGAGATATCATATGAGATCCTTATACGAATTTCAGACATTATATCTCATGTGAGATCTCATATGAGATCTCATCAGCCATTTTCTATTAAGTAAAAAAAATTGAGACGCTAGATCTTATCTGAGATCTCATATGGGATCTCATCTGCAATTTTATAATTAATAAAAAAATTTTAGACCTTAGATCTCATGTAAAATCTATTATGAGATCTCATATGAGATCTCAGATCTCTGCAATTTTAATTAATCAATAAATAATTTATTGTTAATGTAAAAGTATGAATAAACAGTATATTTTAATGAATCTAAAAAAAAAGCAATAAAGTTTTATCAATACGTTTTACTAATGTTAATATTTTATTTCATTCTATTAATAATATTCCATAAAATATAACATTTATTATAAAAAATAAATATTATAAAAGATAAATTTATTGCAAAAATAAATTATTTATTAACTAATGAAAATTGCAGATGAGGTCTCATATGAGATCGCAGATGAGAACTAATGTCTCAAATTTTTTTACTTAATAGAAAATGACTGATGAGATCTCATATGAGATCTTACATGAGTTATATAATGTCTGAAATTCGTATAAGTATCTCATATGAGATCTTACATGAGTTATATAATGTCTGAAATTCGTATAAGGATCTCATATAAGATCTCACATGAGTTATATAATGTCTGAAATTCGTATAAGGATCTCATATGAGATCTCATATGAGAACTCATATAGATCTCATGTGTAATCTATATGAGATCTCAATTACAATCTCATATGAGATCTCATATTATATTTTCACGCGGGCGTGCATAATTAGGCAAAACCTTTATTTAAATAATTCTAAAACCAAAGTAGTCAGTGGAAGCGAGCTAGGTACCTGCGTATAAAGAAGTTAGGTGGACGTGCTCAATTAGGCATGATTATTATTTAAATAATTCTTAGTCGCAAGTAGTAGTGGAAAGCAAGGTCCACGCGTATAAGGAAGTTACGTAGACGTGAATAATTTGGCAAAACAATTATTTAAATATCTCTAAAACCTAAGTAGCCGGGGGAGGCGAGGTTCACACGTACAAGGGAGTTACGTAGATTATGTGCCATATTAGGCAAGATAATTATTTAAATGATTCTAAACCTCAAATAGCCAGTGGAAGTGAGGTATACTTGCGTATAAGAGACTACGTATGCGTGTAAAATTAGGCAAGATAATTATTTAAATAGCTCCAAAATCCAAGTTTCCGGGGAAAGCAATGTCCACGTGTATAAGAGAGTACGTGGGCGTGTAGAATTAGGCTAGATCATTACTTAAAGACTTCTAAAACCCAGGTTACCGGGGTAGCAATGGCAACGCGTACGGCGTAGTTTCGTAGGCGTACTAAATTAGGCGAGGTCATTTTTTAAATAATTCTAAAATCCAAGTAGCCAGAAAAAAAATTCCACGCGTATAAGGACGTTTCCTAAATGTGCTAAACTAGGCAAGGTCATTACTTAAATAATTCTAAAACGCAAGTAACCGGGGTAAGCGAGGTCCTCGCGTAAAAGAAAGTTACATAGACGTGCAAAATTATGGCATGATTATTATTTAAATAATCCTTAATCTCAAGTAGCCGGGGGAAGCAAGGTCCACGCGCATAAGGGAGTTATTTAGACGTCCAAAACTATGGAAAACAATTATTTAAATAGTTCCAAAACCCAAGTTGCCGGGAAAACAAGGTACGCCCATATAAGGGAGTTACGTGGACGTGCATAATTAGGCAATACCATTATTTAAATAATTCTAAAACCCAAGTAACCAGTGGAAGCGAGATACTTGCGTATAAAGAAGTTACCTGGACGTGCTGAATTAAGTAACAAAATTATGTAAATAATACTAAAAACTTTCTAATACCTTTCTTTACGTGGACCCCCTGTCCTTCGGCTACTTGGTTTTCAAAATTATCTAAGTAATTGTTTTGCCTGATTTTGCATGTCAACGTAAGGCGATTTTGTGCGTGGATCTTGTATCCTCCGGATATTTAGGTTGCAGAATTATTTAAATAATGATTTTGCCTAATTTTGCACGACTATAAATCCCTTATACGCGTGGACCTTGCTTACCCCAGCTGCTTTAGTTTGTTAGACGTAGAAAATTAGGCAAGATCATTATTTTAATAATTCTAAAACCCGAGTAGACGGGGGAGGCGAGGTCCACTGCACGCGTATAAGGGAGATACGTATACGCCGTAAATTGGGCAAGACAATTATTTTAATAACTCAAAAACCCAGGTATCCAGGGAAGGGAACGTCCACGCGTATAAGGGAGTTACGTCAACGTTGAAACGTAGTTTAGATTATTATTTAATTTATTCTTAATCGACGTGCTAAATTAGGCAATTTAACTAGTTCTAAAACCCAAGTAGCCGGGGAAAGCAACCCCTATTGAAAAATCTCAGGTGAGATCTCAGGTGATTTCTCAGGTGAGATCTCATGTAAAATCTCACGCCAAAATCTCACCTGAGATTCTGCTCCAGGTGCTGCAGAAAACTTACGTTAATTAAAAATCAGCTTCTTCAGTATTGGGAATCGCCTTTTAGGATGTTTTACCCCCCAGATGAGCTCAAAAATACATGTTTAAAAGCATTTTACACAATTTTTCAATTTTTAAAATTTGATACTTGAGATCTCAGGTGATTTCTCAGGTGATATATCATGTGAGATCTCAGGTGAGATCTCATGTATCAAATTTTAAAAATTGTAAAATTGTGTAAAATGCTTTTAAACATGTATTTTTGAGCTCATCTGGGGGGTAAAACATCCTAAAAGGCGATTCCCAATACTGAAGAAGCTGATTTTTAATTAACGTAAGTTTTCTGCAGCATCTGGAACAGAATCTCAGGTGAGATTTTCGCGTGAGATTTTACATGAGATCTCACCTGAGAAATCACCTCAGATCTCACCTGAGATTTTTCAGATACGGGAGTTACCTAGATGTGGAAAATTAGGCAAGATCATTATTTAAATAAATCTAAAACCCAAATAGACGGGGGTGGGGAGGTCCACGCGTATAAGGGAAATACGTAGTCGAGCAAATTTAGGAAAGATTATTATTTAAATTATTCTTAATCGCTAGTAGCCTGGGAAAGCAAAATCCATGCGTATGACGTCGTTGGATAGACGTGCATCATTAGGCAAGGCAATTATATAAACCAAATTAAATAAATTCTAAAACCCAAGTAGCCGGGGGAAGCGAGGTTCTTGCGTATAATGGAGTACATAGACGTGCAAAGCCTAGTACGACTATTATTTAAATAATTCTAAAACCCAAGTAGCCGGGAAAGCAAGGTCCACGCGTATAAGGAAGTTACGTAGACATGCTAAATTATATGCAAAACAATTATTTAAATAATTCTCAAATCCAAGCTGCCGGGAGAGCAAGTTTCAAGCGTATAAGGAAGTTTCCTAGACGTGCAAAATTAGACAAGATCGTTACTTAAATAATTCTAAAACAAGTAACCGGGAGAAGCGAGTTCCTCGCGTATAAGGAAGTTACCTAGACGTGCTAAATTAACGAAGACAATTACGGAACACCCCCGAAAAGTCGATTATAGGGGGGTCGAAGGCGAAAAAAAATTCTCTCTTTGTTGCTTTTTGTATTCGTATCAATTTTATCGCTGATTTTGCATTCTAACGATAAAATAAATCTAGAAAAAAATTAGCAACGAAATGGATTCCCCGGAAGACCCCCAAAAAGTCGATTATAGGGGGGCTGACTGCGAAAAAAAATTCGTTGCAAGTACCCAATTACCAATTTCTATTCTCATAAAATATTTTATTTTACAATTCATTTGATATTTGTAAAATGTAACGTATGTAAACGTATGTAAACGTTTTCATTTTCTTATATTCATAGTACAGGTTTTTAACGTGTAATAAGAAAACTTAAAAGGACAAGAAGGTCTTTATGATATTAGAACGATGTAAGCTAAAATTTCTCTAGTAAAGGTGTCTATGACGCAATATGCTTGAAGTTTACATCGTTTGAATGCGATGCATTGTAATGCAAATAATTTATCATAATTGGAATTATATTAGTTTTTCAGGTCTGCTCACTATTTTACAGTATAAATCGATATTAGAGAGAATAACGGAAACAATTATTTTACGGCATTTTTTGTAAGCAATTTCCATGCAGCGTTCCAACAATGAAAATTACGGGCATACACAAAGTGAATGTCTAAGAGACAAAGAGAATGTCTAAGAGACAAAGAGAATGTCTAAGAGATAAAGAGAATGCGCAAAAGACAAATAGATTCTAAGACACAAAGAGAATGTCTAAGAGACAAAGAGAGTCTGAGAGACAAAGACAATGTGCAAGAGACAAAAAGAGTCTAAGACACAAAAAGAATGCCGTCTAAGAGACGTACATTGAGACAGCAAGATTTAAGTTGTCATCATTGCAAGTACTTAATGACCAATTTCTATTCTCATAAAATATTTTATTTTACAATTCATTTGATATTTGTACCTCCCTATTTTCGACTTTTCGGGGGTGTTTCGGGGAATCGATTTCGTTGCCAATTTTTTTCTAAGTCTACTTTATCGTTCGAATGCAAAATCAGCGATAAAGTTGATACGAATACAAAAGCAATGAAGTGAGAATTTTTTTTCGCCTTCAACCCCCCTATAATCGACTTTTCGGGGTTGTTCCGTGGAATCAATTTCATTGCCAATTTTTTCTAGGTCTACTTTATCGTTCGAATGCAAAATCAGCGATAAAAGTGATACGAATACCAAAAGCAACGAAGTGAGAATTTTTTTTCTCCTTCAACCCCCCTATAATCGACTTTTCGGAGGTGTTCCGCGGAATCGATTTCATTGCTAAGTTTTATCTAGGTCTATTTTATCGTTAGAATTCATAATCAGCCATAAAATTGATACGAATTCTAAAAGCAACGAAGTGAGAATTGTTTTTCTCCTTCTACCCCCCTATAATCGACTTCTCGGAGGTGTTCCGGTGAACCGATATCGTTGCTAAGTTTTTCGAGGTATACTTTATCGTTCGAATGTAAAATCAGCGATAAAATTGATACGAATAGCAAAAGCATCGAAGTGAGAATTTTTTTTCTCCTTCAACCCCCCTAAAATCGACTTTCCGGGGGTGTTCCCGGGAATCGATTTCGTTGCTAATTTTTTTGTAGGTCTACTTTATCGTTCGAATGCAAAATCAGCGATAAAATTGATACGAATACCAAAAGATACGAAGTGAGAATTTTTTTTCGCCTTCGACCCCCCTATAATCGACTTTCCGGGGGTGTTCCCGCTAATAGATTTCGTTGCTAATTTTTTTCTAGGTCTACTTTATCGTTCGAATGCAAAATCAGCGATAAAATTGATACGAATACCAAAAGCAACGAAATAAGAATTTTTTTTGCCTTCGACCCCCTATAATCGACTTTTCGGCGGTGTTCCCGGGAATCGATTTCATTGCAAATTTTTTTCTAGGTCTACATTATCGTTCGAATGCAAAATCAGCGATAAAATTGATACGAATACCAAAAGCAACGAAGTGAGAATTTTTTTTTCGCCTTCAATCCCCCTATCATCGATTTTCCGGGGGTGTTCCGGGAAATCGATTTCGTAGCTAATTTTTTTCTAGTTCCATTTTATCGTTAGAATTCATAATCAGCCATAAAACTGATGCGAATACCAAAAGCAACTAAGTGAGAATTTTTTTTCGCATTCAAATCCCCTATAATCGACTTTTTGCGGGTGCTCCGGGGAATCGAATTCGTTGCTAATTTTATTCTAGGTCTATTTTATCGTTAGAATTCATAATCAGCCATAAAATTGATACGAATACCAAAAGCAACGAAGTGAGAATTTTTTTTCGCCATCAGCCCCCCTATAATCGACTTTTTGGGGGTGTTCCGGGGAATCGATTTCGTTGCTAATTTTTTTCTAGGTCTACTTTATCGTTAGAATTCATAATCAGCCATAAAATTGATACGAATACCAAAAGCAATGAAATGAGAATTTTTTTTCTTCATCACCTCCCCTATAATCGATTTGTTGGGGTGTTCCGGGGAATCGATTTCGTTGCTAATTTTTTTCTACGTCTGTTTTATCGTTGGAATTCATAATCAGCCATAAAATTGATACGAATACCAAAAGCAACAAAGTGAGAATTTTTTTCGCATACAAATCCCCTATAATCGACTTTCCGGGGGTGTTCCCGCTAATAGATTTCGTTGCTAATTTTTTTCTAGGTCTACTTTATCGTTCGAATGCAAAATCAGCAATAAAATTGATACGAATACCAAAAGCAACGAAATGAGAATTTTTTCTCCTTTAACCCCCCTATAATCGATTTTGCGGGGGTGTTCCGGGGAATCGATTTCGTTGCTAATTTTTTTCTACTTCTGTTTTATCGTTGGAATTCATAATCAGCCATAAAATTGATACGAATACCAAAAGCAACGAAGTGACAATTTCTTTCCGCCATCAACCCCCCTATAATCCACATTTGGGGGTGTTCCGGGGAATCGATTTCTTTCCTAATTTTTTTCTACGTCTGTTTTATCGTTGGAATTCATAATCAGCCATAAAATTGATACGAATAGCAAAAGCAACAAAGTGAGAATTTTTTTTCGCATTCAAATCCTCTATAATCGAGTTTCCGGGGGTGTTCCGGGGAATCGATTTCGTTGCTAATTTTTTTCTAGCTCTGTTTTATCGTTGGCATTCATAATCAGCCATAAAATTGATACGAGTACCAAAAGCAGCGAAGTGAGAATTTTTTTTCGCCATCAACCCCCTTATAATCGACTTTTTGAGGGTGCTCCGGGGAATGGATTTCGTTGCTAATTTTTTTCTACGTCTGTTTTATCGTTGGAATTCATAATCAGCCATAAAATTGATACGAATAGCAAAATCATCAAAGTGAGAATTCTTTTTCGCATTCAAATCCTCTATAATCGAGTTTCCGGGGGTGTTCCCGCTAATAGATTTAGTTGCTAATTTTTTTCTAGGTCTACTTTATCGTTCGAATGCAAAATCAGCGATAAAATTCATACGAATACCAAAAGATACGAAGTGAGAATTTTTTTTCTCTTTCAACCCCCCTAAAATCGACTTTCCGGGGGTGTTCCCGGGAATCGATTTCGTTGCTAATTTTTTTCTAGGTCTACTTTATCGTTCGAATGCAAAATCAGTGATAAAATTGATACGAATACCAAAAGATACGAAGTGAGAATTTTTTTTCGCCTTCGACCCCCCTGTAATCGAGTTTTTGGGGGTGTTCCGGGGAATCGATTTTGTTGCTAAGTTTTTTCTCGGCCTATTTTATCGTTGGAATTCATAATCAGCCATAAAATTGATACGAATACCAAAAGCAACGAAGTGCGAATTTTTTTTCTTCTTCAACTCCCCTATAATCGATTTTTCGGGGGTGTTCCGGGGAATCGATTTCTTTGCTAATTTTTTCCTAGGTCTGTTCTATCGTTGAAATTCATAATCAGCCATAAAGTTGATACGAATACCAAACGCACCGAAGTGAGAATTTTTTTTCGCCTTCGACCCCCATATAATCGACTTTTCGGGGGTGTTCCGGGGAATCGATTTCGTTCCTAATTTTTTTCTTGTTCTATTTTATCGTTCGAATGCAAGAACAGCGACCAAATTGATACGAATACCAAAAGCAACGAAGTGAGAATTTTTTTCGCATTCAACCCCCCTATAATCGACTTTTCGGGGGTGTTCCGGCGAATCGATTTCGTTGCTAATTTTTTTCTAGGTCTATTTTATTGTTAGAATGCAAAATCAGCGATAAAATTCATACGAATACCAAAAGCAACCAAGTGAGAATTTTTTTTTCGCCTTCAATCCCCCTATAATCGATTTTTCGGGGGTGTTCCGGGGAATCGATTTCGTTGCTAATTTTTTTCTAGGTCTGTTTTATCGTTGGCATTCATAATCAGCCATAAAATTGATACGAATACCAAAAGCAATGAAATGAGAATTTTTTTTCTTCATCAACACCCTATAATCGATTTTTTGGGGTGTTCCTGGGAATCGATTTCGTTGCTAATTTTTTTCTAGGTCTGTTTTATCATTGGAATTCATAATTAGCCATAAAATTGATACGAATACCAAAAGCAACAAAGTGAGAATTTTTTTTCGCATTCAAATCCCCTATAATCGACTTTCCGGGGGTGTTCCAGCGAATCGATTTCGTTGCTAATTTTTTTCTAGGTCTATTTTATCGTTCGAATGCAAAATCAGCCATAAAATTGATACGAATACCAAAAGCAACGAAGTGAGAATTTTTTTTCGCATTCAAGCACCCTACAATCGACTTTTCGGGGGTGTTCCGGGGAATCGATTTCGTGGCTAATTTTTTTCTAGGTCCACTTTATCGTTCGAATGCAAAATCAGCGATAAAATTGATACGAATACCAAAAGATACGAAGTGAGAATTTTTTTTCGCCTTCGACCCCCCTGTAATCGAGTTTTTGGGGGTGTTCCGGGGAATCGATTTTGTTGCTAAGTTTTTTCTCGGCCTATTTTATCGTTGGAATTCATAATCAGCCATAAAATTGATACGAACACCAAAAGCAACGAAGTGAGAATATTTTTTCTCCTTCAACCCCCCTATAATCGTCTTCTCGGGGGTGTTACGGGGCAATCGATTTCGTTGCTAATTTTTTTCTAGGTCTATTTTATCGTTAGAATTCATAATCAGCCATAAAATTGATACGAATACCAAAAGTAACGAAATGAGAATTTTTTTTCTCCTTTAACCCCCCTATAATCGATTTTGCGGGGGTGTTTCGGGGAATCGATTTCGTTGCTAATTTTTTTCTACTTCTGTTTTATCGTTGGAATTCATAATCAGCCATAAAATTGATACGAATACCAAAAGCAACGAAGTGAGAATTTCTTTCCGCCATCAACCCCCCTATAATCCACTTTTGGGTGTGTTCCGGGGAATCGATTTCGTTGCTAATTTTTTTCTAGGTCTGTTTTATCGTTGGCATTCATAATCAGCCATAAAATTGATACGAATACCAAAAGCAATGAAATGAGAATTTTTTTTCTTCATCAACACCCTATAATCGATTTTTTGGGGTGTTCCTGGGAATCGATTTCGTTGCTAATTTTTTTCTAGGTCTGTTTTATCATTGGAATTCATAATTAGCCATAAAATTGATACGAATACCAAAAGCAACAAAGTGAGAATTTTTTTTCGCATTCAAATCCCCTATAATCGACTTTCCGGGGGTGTTCCAGCTAATAGATTTCGTTGCTAATTTTTTTCTAGGTCTACTTTATCTTTCGAATGCAAAATCAACGATAAAATTGATACGATTACCAAAAGCAACGAAGTGAGAATTTTTTTTCTCCTTCAACCCCCCTATAATCGACTTCTCGGAGGTGTTCCGGGGAATCCATTTCGTTGCTAATTTTTTTCTAGGTCTATTTTATCGTTGCAATTCATAATCAGCCATAAAATTGATACGAATACCAAAAGCAACGAAGTGTGAATTTCTTTTCGCCTTCGACACCCCTTTAGTCGACTTTTCGGGGGTGTTCCGGGGAATCGATTTCGTTGCTAATTTTTTTCTAGGTCTACTTTATCGTTCGAATGCAAAATCAGCGATAAAATTGATACGAATACCAAAAGAAACGAAGTGAGAATTTTTTTTCGCATTTAACCCGCCTGTAATCGAGTTTTTGGGGGTGTTCCGGGGAATCGATTTTGTTGCTAAGTTTTTTCTCGGCCTATTTTATCGTTAGAATTCATAATCAGCTATAAAATTGATAGGAATACCAAAAGCAACGAAGTGAGAATTTTTTTTCTCCTTCAACCCCCCTATAATCGACTTCTCGGAGCTGTTCCGGGGAATCGATTTCGTTGCTAATTTTTTTCTAGGTCTACTTTATCGTTCGAATGCAAAATCAGCGATAAAATTGATACGAATACCAAAAACAATGAAATGAAAATTTTTTTTCTTCTTCAACTCCCCTATAATCGATTTTTCGGGGGTGTTCCGGGGAATCGATTTCGTTGCTAATTTTTTTCTAGGTCTGTTCTATCGTTGAGATTCTTAATCAGCCATAAAATTGATACGAATACCAAACGCAGCGAAGTGAGAATTTTTTTTCGCCTTCGACCCCCCTATAATCGACTTTTCGGGGGTGTTCCGGGGAATCGATTTAGTTCATAATTATTTTCTAGGTCTATTTTATCGTTCGAATGCAAGAACAGCGACCAAATTGATACGAATACCAAAAGCAACGAAGTGAGAATTTTTTCGCATTCAACCCCCCTATAATCGACTTTTCCGGGGTGTTCCGGGGAAGAGCCTTCGTTGCTAATTTTTTTCTAGGTCTATTTTATCGTTCGAATGCAAAATCAGCGATAAAATTGATAGTAATACCAAAAGCATCGAAGTGAGAATTTTTTTTCGCATTCAGCCCCCCTATAATCGACTTTTTGGGGGTGTTCCGGGGAATCGATTTCGTTGCTAAGTTTTTTCTAGGTCTATTTTATCGTTAGAATTCATAATCAGTCACAAAATTGATACGAATACCAAAAGCAACGAAATGTGATTTTTTTTCTCCTTCAACCCCCCTATAATCGACTTCTCGGGGGTGATCCGGGGAATCGATTTCGTTGCTAATTTTTTTCTAGGTCTATTTATTTTATCGTTAGAATTCATAATCAGTCATAAAATTGATACGAATACCAAGAGCAACGAAGTGAGAATATTTTTTCTCCTTCAACCCCCCTATAATCGTCTTCTCGGGGGTGTTACGGGGCAATCGATTTCGTTGCTAATTTTTTTCTAGGTCTATTTTATCATTAGAATTCATAATCAGCCATAAAATTGATACGAATACCAAAAGTAACGAAATGAGAATTTTTTTTCTCCTTTAACCCCCCTATAATCGATTTTGCGTGGGTGTTTCGGGGAATCGATTTCGTTGCTAATTTTTTTCTACTTCTGTTTTATCGTTCGAATGCAAAATCAGCGATAAAATTGATACGAATACCAAAAGCAGCGAAGTGAGAATTTTTTTCGCATTCAACCCCCCTATAATCGACTTTTCCGGGGTGTTCCGGGGAATCGCTTTCG
Source organism: Torymus aiolomorphi (assembly GCA_036365515.1). Lineage (NCBI taxonomy): Eukaryota > Metazoa > Arthropoda > Insecta > Hymenoptera > Torymidae > Torymus > Torymus aiolomorphi. The sequence goes on from CM070876.1 coordinate 50,537,729, forward strand.
TTGCTAATTTTTTTCTAGGTCTATTTTATCGTTCGAATGCAAAATCAGCGATAAAATTGATAGTAATACCAAAAGCATCGAAGTGAGAATTTTTTTTCGCATTCAGCCCCCCTATAATCGACTTTTTGGGGGTGTTCCGGGGAATCGATTTCGTTGCTAAGTTTTTTCTAGGTCTATTTTATCGTTAGAATTCATAATCAGTCACAAAATTGATACGAATACCAAAAGCAACGAAGTGTGAATTTTTTTTCTCCTTCAACCCCCCTATAATCGACTTCTCGGGGGTGTTCCGGGGAATCGATTTCGTTGCTAATTTTTTTCTAGGTCTATTTATTTTATCGTTAGAATTCATAATCAGCCATAAAATTGATACGAATACCAAGAGCAACAAAGTGAGAATCTTTTTTCTTTGGCCTCTATAATCAACGTTTGGGGGTGGGTGTAATGTGGAGTTCATTTGTTTATATTGTTTTATGTGTATTTAGTCATTTTTTATGATAATAAACTGATTCCAGATGGAAAAACCCGATTTTCCAATAACTGATCTTTTGTTGAATCTCAACGTTGCAAACTTCAAACACATAAATTAATAACCCATAATTGTCACACATAATCTTGTAAATAAGTAGTGACTAGTGATGGGCAATATTTTCAGTGACATGCTTTTTACTACATACTTTAAATAAAGCATCAATTTTCACAAAAGAATACGGCGAGAGCTTATTCAAGGTCTCAATATATGTACATATTTTTTTTCCTTTTTAGGAAGACAACGACTTACTAAATAATTTCATTTTTGATTTTATAACAATTTCATTGTCGAAAACCTTCTATTCGAATACAAAGTTTTAGTCATAAACAGTTTAACATCTTATTTATCTATACTTTTAAGAAACTAGAATGTTGGGCGCGCTACGCGCGCCCACAATGTCGCTCTGTTCTCTTGAGTCGACTACAATAATTGTGTAAAGTGACTCATTACGTATAGTATATTACGATACGTGATCCGGAAATTGGATTTCCGGGGCGTGCGTGGTATGACGCACGCCCAAGGCATCCAATTTCTGGTCCAAGCATTGTATAGTATTTTTCTTACTCTCCGGCCGAAAGTACGTTCTGTAATTGTTAAATAATTAATAAAATTGCGTTGTCGTCTGCTAGCTGTGTTTGAGTGTTAGTTTTTCTTTCGGCCCGCTCGATAGTAATGCCTCTCTCGGCCGCTTTGGGTAGCTCAGTCGATATTACCGACTGTTTTTTCTTTCGACCCGGTGTGGGCCGTGGAGAGCTGGTTTTTTGGGCGTCTGCTACTTTCGCTGTTGCAGAGATGGTATGATGCCCGCCCGACATTTGCAAGACCGAGGCGAAGCCGAGGTTTTGCTGGTCGAGGCGGGCATCAGAAACACATTCATTAAAAAAAGAAAGATATAAGGTGATGAAATATGTACGTTTGATCAACTAACTCGTTTTTCTCGTCACCCGTGCACTTTCCTCTGTCTATTTCGTACATTCAGTGGACATTGATTCGTGTCGAACGTGCCCGTTAGTGATCGTCACGCATAACCTTTTGAACGATAACATACATAAGAAATGATAAAACAATTGAAAAGGTTATGCATTACGGTCACTAACGACACGAATCAATGTCCATTGGGTGTACGTGTCTAACCTTCACACGGCACAAACATCTTTTCCTTGGACGCTCCCGTCCGCACGTTTACTTAAGGGGGCTAGACACCTTTTTTCTCTGAAATAAGAAGTCAGATTTTAATACATAAATGTAAACTAATTATTTCATACTTTTTACATATAAAAGTGGGTATATTTACCTTACATTAAAACTTTCTCCGATGGGCCTTTTATATGGTCCAGAACCATAGTCATCGATGAAACAAGTTTTTTCACTAACCGTAAGCTTTGAAATTTTCCTGTGGATGGATTGACTCCAGATTTGAACTAAATTACTCCTGAATAGTATAATTCTCTGTTGAGGTGTGGTAATATTAATAAGGAGAGACACTTTTATATATAAAGAATGACTGGTTTATTCAGTTTCAGTATAAAGGTAATCCGAGCGCTTCATAGCGACTCGCGCAAGGTGCTTTCCGCTCAACGTGCGGCAGTAGAGAGACAGAGCAGCGTATCGTTCGCTGCCTCTCGACTTAGACTTAATGCTTGCTCACGCACACACTCTAGGAAGGGGAGAGGTACATGTTTACACTCGGACCCATACGATATTGCGCGCTCTCGATACCGTCGCGCGCTCACACATACCTACTGTATATATATATATATATTCATGCGTACAATATAGATGTATACTATTTTCAACACGCCTCCTTACATATATATTGTACACTTTCAATGTATTACATGATATTCAATAGTTCTCTGAACTTTTCAAATTTATCTTTACACAACGCTTTTGTAAAGATATCCGCAACATTATCATTCGAATCAATTTTAATTATTACAATTTCTTTTTCTTTCACGCTTTCATGAACATAGTGGTAATGTATTTCTATGTGCTTCGAATTCTTAGTCAGGTTTCCATAATTCGCTATATTTATCGCGCCTGTGTTATCCTCAAATATCTTTACAGGATCAATCAATTTTACATTAAAGTTTTTCATTAACTCTAGTACAAACTTTACTTCACTAACTGCCTCAGATAAGGCTACATATTCTGCATAAGTTGAGGCCTTTGTTACCGTTCTTTGTTTTCGTGATTTCCAATCAATTACATTTCCAAATACTTTAATAACATATCCAGATGTGGATTTTCTGTCAACATTATCACCAGCCCAATCTGCGTCCACATAACACTCTATAGTTTCGCAATTTACATTTCTTTTATAGTTCAACTTTAAATCTTTAGTTAAATACAAGTATTTCAAGATTCGTAACGCATATTTCCAATGAGTCTCTTATAACTATTTTGATATCTACTCAGATAATTAACACTATAACTTATATTGGGCCTTGTACTTGAGCTTATATATAATAATGCACCTATCAAATTTCTATATTTAATATGTGACTCGCTTATTTCAGCCTTTTCAATTTTTAAATTCGTCTCCATAGGAGTGCTATATAATTTACTATTCTGCAATTGATATTTATTCGCTAATGACTCTATATACTTAGTCTGACTTAATTTCATATCACAATTTCGATAATCATACTCTACATTAATACCAAGGTATTCTTTAATTTCTCCTAGGTCTTTCATCTTAAATTTTCCTGATAAGACTCTTTTTAAATTCTTAATTTTCTTTTTACTCTTACTACAAATTAACAAGTCATCGACATATATTAATAAGTAAATTTGATCTATACCTTCACCTTGAGTATATAAACAATAATCTACGTTACTCCTTTTAAATTTTATCTTTGTCAAATATTCATCCAAACATTCATACCATGCCCTTGGACTTTCTCGTAGTCCGTACAATGCTTTACGTAATTTACAAACCCTGTTTGTTCCATCGCTATAACCTTTCGGTTGACCGACATATACCTCCGAGCTTACTTCACCATTTAAAAATGCTGTGACTACATCCATCTGTTCTATAATTAGGCCATTCTGGCAACAAAAGGGAAACAAAAATTTTAAAGTTTGCATTTTAGCAACTGGAGCGTATATGTCGTCAATAACATTTGTCTGTTGAAATCCTCTTACGACTAATCTCGCTTTATACGTATCATCAGATTTCTTACTATAAACCCATTTTACATCTATTACCTTTTCATTTGGTATCCTTTCAACTAGTTCCCATGTTTTATTTTCATTTAAACTTTTTATTTCTTTATCCATAGCTTTTATCCAGCTCTCACTATCATTACTACACATCGCCTCCTCAAATGTATATGGAGTATCTACCCTGCAGTAATTTACATAAATATTATTCGAAATATTTTCTGGATATCTTATTGGGCTTTTTCTATCACGTGTAGATTTACGTGGGACTTTTAATAGTTCTATATTTTTCTTATTTGTTACTTTTTGTTCCTGTTCGTTATTCTCAACCGCGCCTTCAAAAACATTATCATCGCTTAAATTGCCATCCCGATCATTTTGATCTCCTATAAGTGACTCGAGAGTCGAAGTAGAAGGAGATGGATATTTTGACTCTACCTCATCAAGCCCTATACATTTTACGTTTTGCTCAACAATATCTACGTGTCTTGCAACTATGATTTTATTATTTAATAGGACTCTATAGCCTACCTCACTATATCCTAATAAAATTCCCATATCTGCCTTTCTATCCCATTTAGAAATTCTCTTTTGTTCCGGTTTCCTTACAAAAACCCTACTCCCGTAAAGACGTAAATGTCTGACATCCTGCCGTCTATTAAAAAATATTTCGTACGGAGTTTTCCTCTCTATCGTGTTAGTCAACGTTCGATTTTTCAAATATGTTGCCGCACATATTATTTCAGGCCAATATCTTTTGTGTACTTGTGCTTCTGTTAGTAAACATCGCGCCATACCCATTATCGTTCTATTAAACCGTTCCGCGGTTCCGTTTAACTCGTGTACATATGCCGGGCAATTGTTCAAAATTATACCTTTTTCTTTGGCGAATTTATAAATGCAACTATTCAAATATTCTTTCCCGTTATCACATCTTAATATTTTTACTCGTTTTCCCGTTAAATTTTCACTTTCGTTAACAAATTGGACTAGACAGTTAATTACTTCATCTTTGATTTTATGCAATAAACTTTGGCAATTTTGCTATAATCGTCTATAAACGAAACAAAGTATTTTTCTCCTTTGAATCCGGTCGTTTTGAAAGGGCCGCATACATCGGTATGGGCAATTTCTAAAATTTTACTTGCCCTTATTTTATTATTTTTAAACGGTAGATTATTCATCTTATTCTCTATACACGTTTTACATTTCATAAATTCCGTTTCAAGTGTTTCTGGAATTCCCGATAGCAACTGCTGTTTACATATTGTACCTAAATACTTAAAATTTATGTGTCCTAGCATTCTATGCCATTTCCCCTTCAGAGTCATATTTCTATTGTTACATTCGACTGCGTTTACAAAATTTTCTCTATGTTTCAAGGTACTATTTATTCTATAAGTTTGATTTTCTTTGTACGCTACTGCTATCAATTTATTATTTTTATCTATTATCTTTGCTACATCTCCTTTCGATATAATCGTATTGTTATCTGTTAATTTTCCAAAACTTATTAAATTCATATTCATTTTTTCGGCATAAAAAACATTACTCATATTCACTTCATTCTTTTTACCAAACGCGTTAAAATAGCTAACTACGTTTCCAATTTTCGTTGCTTTTATATATCGATTATCCCCTAAGTAGATATTTACCGGTTCTTTAAGGTCAATAAATTTATCAAAATACTCAACGTTATTTATTATGTGATTTGTACAGCCGCTGTCCAGCAACCACTGTATATCATTATCTAGCCTACCTTGACTATGTTTACTCTGCGCCGCATGCGCCGTAGCTATCCACGCACTCGTACCTTCGCCGCTCTGCTCGCTCGTGCTGGCTCCTTGCTGGCGGAAGTTTTCGCGCCCCCTGCCGTAGTTGCCTCTTCCTGCCTTGCCTCGGCCGCGGCCACGTGTTGAGCCTCGCCATGTTGTGCCGCTTTGTCCTGCTTGTCCTCCATTTTGACATTCTCGTGCGAAATGCCCTGTTCTGCCACACTTGAAGCAGCTTCCTTTCTGGTCTCTTTTTGCAGCGAATACGTTTGACCTTTGTTCGCTATGCTCGCTATTATTTTTCATTTCAGCTATCTGTATTTTATTTTTCACATACGATGCTGTTTGATCTTCTTCTTTTAACGTGTCTATTAAATCGCCAATGTAACTGTATTGGCTCGGCAACGTGTTCAACATGTAATTCAATTTTTCTTTTTCACTTATTTTTGCACCTGCGCTTTTTAACTCATTCACTGATTTTTCAAATTCACTGAAAAATGTTGCTGTATCACTGTACTTTTCTAGTCTCAATTTTTCCAATTTATTCCTGCACACAATCTGTAGTGCTGTAGACTCCTTTAGGTACATATCATCCAGTTTCTTTATTATTTTATACGCCGTATCTTCTTCACACACAAACTCCAATTGTTTGTTGGAAATGGCACTGTAAATCAAATTGATGGCCTTCAAGTCATTTTCTTCCCAGTCATCTTTGTCTGCCGCAACTCTTGCTCTGGTTATTACTGTGTCACACTTTTTCATCTTCAAGTACATCGTAATTCTTTTCTTCCACATACTGTAGTCTTCTCCATCAAACACCGGTATCGTGATATCTTTTCTCTCCATTTTGTTTTCGTTCTCGAACCTTCCTTCGTGTTCGGAATTTACTTCTTGCTTAACCTCTGTGGTCGTATCTTCTTCAAGTGATTCGAGCTTTCCTTCATGCTGCGAATCGTCTTCTTGCTCAACTGTTAACTTTGATTCTTCTTTCATATATGTTTCTCACGGTGTTCACATATCCGGCACTTTTATTATCTCTACGCGACTCGAGAGTCGACGTAGAAGATAAGAGAATTTTTTACTTACCAATCAGGCAAAACCACGCTCTGCTACCATGTTGAGGTGTGGTAATATTAATAAGGAGAGATACTTTTATATATAAAGAATGACTGGTTTATTCAGTTTCAGTATAAAGGTAATCCGAGCGCTTCATAGCGACTCGCGCAAGGTGCTTTCCGCTCAACGTGCGGCAGTAGAGAGACAGAGCAGCGTATCGTTCGCTGCCTCTCGACTTAGACTTAATGCTTGCTCACGCACACACTCTAGGAAGGGGAGAGGTACATGTTTACACTCGGACCCATACGACATTGCGCGCTCTCGATACAGTCGCGCGCTCACACATACCTACTGTATATATATATTCATGCGTACAATATAGATGTATACTATTTTCAACATTCTCATATGAGTGAAGGGATTTAAGATTAAATGTCGGAAAAAATTTTTACATCAGAAAAATTATGAAAAAATATAAAAAATTTAAAAAAATTTAAAAAAACTCTTGGAAAACAGCACAATTTTTTTTTTCTCATTAGATCAAAAATCCCTACACTCATATGAGAATTATACTATTCAGGAGTAATTTAGTTCAAATCTGGAGTCAATCCATCCACAGGAAAATTTCAAAGCTTACGGTTAGTGAAAAAACTTGTTTCATCGATGACTATGGTTCTGGACCATATAAAAGGCCCATCGGAGAAAGTTTTAAGGTAAGGTAAATATACCCACTTTTATATGTAAAAAGTATGAACTAATTAGTTTACATTTATGTATTAAAATGTGACTTCTTATTTCAGAGAAAAAAGGTGTCTAGACCCCTTAATTGTTTCTACACGACTCGTACGTACGTGTAGAAAACAAGAGAAAAAAACAATGACCACGATCAAACAACACGACTTTTATTTCAACTAACTCTTTTTTCTCGTCACCTGTGCGCATGAGACAGAGTGACTCATGCGCGCGGGCGCTCAAGCGCAGCGGGTCGGGAAATTTCGGCAGCCAATCAGAGCGCGCAGTTGGTCTAAAATAGGGTGTGAAAGTTAACTTTCGGCTGGGAGATGCGGGCCGAAAGTACGTACTTTCGGGTGGGGGAGTAAGAAAAATATATTTGTTAATGTATACTGTTAATTATTCGATTAAAATGTTAATTCTAGATACATGGTGTAACGAATTTCATTGTCACGTAGAAACAAAAAAAAAAATAGACCTCGAATACGACCGATAGAAGAGAGCATGGAAAATAAAAAGCAAATAGATTTAGGAAAAAAGACAGTGGAGAAGGCTGTAGCATGGGTGCAATGTGTATAGTGTTATACTAAAAGTATAACAATTTTTGCACACTTTAATTATCTATAATTCGTGTTAAACCATATTCTTTCTATATATTCTCTAGACATATTCTATATCATTTCAAAGAACACGATTTTACGTATACATTGCATAAAGTAAACATATTTAACATATGTAAATAAATGTATATATTTTCTTCATTTTAAATTGTACACTAATAGTTTCTTTTTTTTTTGTGGAAAGGATGTGTAAAAATCTTCAAAAAGCCACCAGGGAGGGTCCGACATACCCTGGCGTGTGGGATTCTTACCCACTAAAAAGTCACACCCCCGTCCTCTGCTGGCATGTGTTTGTCCCCCCGGAACCGCCGCGAGGCATTACTTCAGGGGGACGTCAGCCAGGATCGGCCCACAGGGCTCCTCCTCTTTCTTCTTCGCCTTCTATGGAAGAAAGAAGGGAAAAACAAGATTTCCCCTCTTACCCTTTCCTCTTATACCCTGTGGGTGGCCGCAACGCGTCCGTCCTCAGCCTGCTTCTTTGAGCGAAGGACCGTCTCAACAAAGACGGCAACCCTCGCCCAGGACTGGTTATCTTTGTGCATCAACCCGACAATTGTGTCGGACGTGATGACCGCTCCGAGCTCGCTCTTCAATGCCCATCGTTTGGCGCTCCATTTTCTGCAATCAAAAAATGTATGTTGAGCGTCGTCGAGGGAACAGTCACAGTGGGCACAGCCTGGTTGCGCGACTTTACCCATCTTAAACAGGTAAGTGCGAAACAGACCGTGCCCTGTCAAGAGTTGAGTGAGGTAGAAGTCCACCTCACCTTGTTTGCGGAGCAGCCAGTGATCCACGAGTGGGATCAGCCTGGCTGTCCATCTCCCCCTGGTTTCCTGTTCCCACCGATTCGCCAAGCCTGCATGATGTTGGCTCTGGCAACACGGTGGGCCTCCAGGGTCCCTAGGACGGACTTCTACTGTCTTTCCTATGCTGGTAGGTCGATGGGTATTACTCCTGCGACCACTAATACCGCGGGCTCAGAGACCGTGCAGACTTCCGCTCCGTAAAGCATGACGGCTTCAGCGGCACGCATGAGCAGGCGCCTCTTACAAGGCCGTGGGCCAGTGGTGTTGGCCATTAGCCTGCTCAGCGCGGATGTTACTTTTCTGGCCTTGTCCGTCGCGATCACCAAATGTTCCCTGAAGGTAAGCTTGTTGTCAAGCGTCACCCCCAGGTACCTTACCGCGTGTCTGGCCTGGACCATCGCGCCTCTAACTTGGAAGGGGCACAAGGTGTTTCTCAAGGGCCTCTTCGTGAGTAGCACGATCTCAGTCTTAGCCGTGGCTAATTCGAGCCCGCGATCCTCTAGCCAGGAATAGACGCGTCGCATTACCTGGTTGAGTAGCACCTGAGCGAGGTCAACGTCTCTGGCTACGATGACCACCGCGATGTCATCCGCGTACCCCACCAGGAACGCGCGCTTAGGTATTTCCATCCGTAGGATCTCATCGTAGGAGACGTTTCATATGTCGGGTCCCATCATGGAACCCTGGGCTGCCACAGATGTTATTTCCCTCTTTATCGGGCCATCCTCCGTGTCATAGACTATCGAGCGGTCCTTCAGATAGTCCCCAAGGATGCGTAAAAGATACGAGGGGACGTGAAAATCCCGCTCGAAAGCATCCAGCGACTTGTCCCACCTTACTGAGTTAAACGCGTTTTTAACATCCAAGGTGGCCAGCAGACAGATAGGGCGAGAGCAGTGGTTGCCCTGCTCCGTCGATTTAGCAACGTTTACCACTTCCTGGATTGCGTCGATGGTTGACTTACCTCGCCTGAAGCCGTATTGTCGCGGAGCCAGATCTCCGGCTGCGCTGATGGCGGCTTGCAGGCGAGGTTTCAGCAGCATCTTCAGTAGCTTTCCCGCCGTGTCTAACATGCACAGCGGGCGATAAGACGACGGGCTATCTGCTGGACCCTTGCCCTTGCTGATGAGGACAAGCCTCGCCGTCTTCCAGCAGGCGGGGAAAATACCCGCTTTCAGACAGGAGTTGAACATGTCCAGCAAGATGCGCGGGTGACTGCCACTAATGGCTTTTATCAGCTCTGCTGGTAATCCATCCGACCCCGGAGCTCTCTTATTTCGCATAGATGCCGCTGCGATGGAGAGCTCCTTGCCCGTAAATACGGGTATTTCGATGGGGTCGAATGGTGCTGGGTGATCCGGTCTTTTTGGATGTTCGGGGAATAGGGTATCGACGATGTTATTGTTCGTTACCGCGTCCCGGGGTGTTGCCGAGCCGAAACACGCCAGTTTACGGGTAACGATCTTGTACCGTAGTCCCCACAGATCTCTGTCCAGCTCTTCTCCCAGCTCTCGCCAGCATCGCTGCTGGCAGGACTTTATGGGCCTTTTTAGGGTTTTCTTGGCCGCGCTGTACTCTGCGGCCAAGGGAGCTGCGTCATGGCCGCGTCTTTTGGCCCTCTGCGTTCTACGGCGTAACCGCAGGCACGCCTTACGAAGGTCGGCGATCTCGTCCATCCACCAGTAGGCAGGACGTCTCAGCCGACGTGATGGTTTCCTGGGAACCGCCTCTGCGCAGACCTGCTCGATGACTTTCATAGTGGCGTCAGTCACCATGTTGGCCCGCGCAGGTAGCAGCAGTACTCTCGGGATCTCCTTCAGGGCTTGCTGTCCGTGTTCTATCGCCGAGGATAGTCTCGTACAGTTAATTTTGTCAATATTCCACCGAGGGGGGGGGGGGGGGGGTTGCATGGAATTGAGGCTGGCCTGCCATCACGTACACGGAACTTAATGTACATACGATCACTTCCCGTGTAGTCTTCGATCACCTGCCAGTCCTCGATTAGTGCAGCTTGGCGTTGGCTTGCCAGGGAGATGTCGATGATCGTCTCCCTATAGCCCGGCCGTCTGAAGGTCGTAGTGGTACCCTGATGAGTACCACCAAATCGAGCCGGCTAGCCATATCCATGACTAGGCGGCCCTTGCTGTCCGACCGAGCTTCGCCCCACTCCGGAGCTTTGGCGTTGAAATCCCCGGCGATGACCAGTTCGCCCTCCATGTCCCAGACTGCGTCCTCCAGGCCCTCCAGCTTGGTCTCGTATTCGCTGATTGACTGGCTTGAGATGAGATATACGCTAACATAGTACGTACGCTCATACCTCACCCAAACGAAAACACTGCCGCTCCCATGATCCGCGATGTGGAAATTTCGTGGCTCACGGTTCCAGATGGCAGAGGTGCCCAGGTTGTCGGTGTACCATCCTGGCCCGTCTCTGTTTCGATACTGCTCACTGATAAGAATAATATCGGTATTCTTCCCGAAACAGATCTGTTTCAGGAGGTTCTGAGCCGTCCTGCTTAAATATACGTTGCCCTGCAGAACTACCGCCATTTCTGCTTTGATTTCGCTAGGGCATCCCGAAAAACGCCGCATGCTCCTGATCCCGCTACATGATTGCGGGAATCAGCTTTATCCTGTTGTTCGGGGCATAGGAAGCACCGCGGGGCGGCAGTGCTATCCTTAGACATGTGGTCTTGACCTCCACAACGAAAGTACAGCTTGCTCCGGTCCGGTCCTTTGCAGTCCAGGCTGAGGTGATCGAAGCCGAGACACCTATAACAGCAAGTGGCGGTCGCTCTCCTTCGTATCCTTGTACACTAATAATAATAAGGATAATAATAATAATATTAATAATAATCCCGGGGTCTATCTAGCCATAGACGAGCATTTTTCCATGCTAATAATAATAAGGAAAGGCCAGCTGGGACTGGTCAGCTGCGAATATATTGAATAAGCAGTCGCGGACAGAGGAACGTGAGAATGGACGAATGAATGGGCACAGTATGAGTGGGCTGCGGCCGACGGTCTGTGGATAATCTGTTCAGACCAGCCAAGGGGAGAGTAGTAAACTCCTCGACCGGGGTGATGCGTGAAGTTAGTACCTAATCTCTGCATGGAGTAATATTAGGGTGCGTAAGTCCCTAAAATACGGGCGAAAACCTAGTGAAAGTGCATGTTCAATGTGGGAAGAGCAACACGTATCCACCGACTGGAGCCAATGGAAGGGTTGAACCAGGTCAGGCGGGCGTAGATGTGAAGGATTACATGGTCAATATTTCCTTATACCAGAAGTTGCGTAGGGCAAATCGCACACCGTCTAGCCTGAGGTTTGGATCAGGTGTTGGGACGGACCCAACATCGCCCACTCGGTAGGGGTGACGTTAAACCTTTTGCTTCATTATGACGCGGGCCAATCCCGAAACCTATTTCTGTAGAGTCACTAGGTGCCGATAGGAGTGACCGTCCGACAAACCACCTCTCGGCTTCGGCACCGATAAATAGGGTTTCTTACAGGCGGGGATAGTAGCTACACCGAGGTGTGGCTCCCATAATGGGCGAACCGTCTTAAAACACAGATTGTATGCATGATGTCTCACCTCAAAATCAAAGATATAGATGTAGAAATCCAAGGAAGGAAAGGCGGAGCGAACACGCCAACTGACCGCACAGCCCGAACGATCCTGGATGTGGCGAGTGATAGCAGATCCGATGGAACTAGCACATTCGCCCAGGAGATGACGCGGCTGGTAAGTGACAGTAGAGATCAGCGGGACCAATCGGAGAGAATGAGAGAAATCCTGGACGTCATGAAGCGCCTACTGAGCTGCATGCGGGACATGACTTCCAAGCTGAAGAACATCGCAATGCCGGTAAAAGATGGGATAATAGTTCTGACCGCGGCGGCCGAGGCTCTAGAGGAAGTCCGCTCAGCCGGGGTACAACCAGCACGTGAAACGGCAGCGGATGAGAGAAATGAGGAAGCACCGGTAATTAGAGACCGAGCAGCGGGGAAGGCGACTCCGAGCAAAAAGCGCCGATTAAGGGACAGCCCGGTGCAGGATTCCCCATCCAAGAGAGGGAGGATGGAGCAGAATGGATTCACCACAGTCACCAGGAAAAAGAAGCCGACGCGGCCAGATAGTGGGAAGATCATGGGTCCTCAACAGCAGCAGCATGACAGGAAGGAGAAGAAGGTAAATCCTCGGCCTCGACGATGCGCAATACACATAACGTCAACCGGGAAGAAGAGCTATGCAGAGATACTTAAGGACCTCACTTCTAAGGTTAAACCTGAGGAAGCGAAGGCTGTTGTGAGAAGCACCCGACTGACTAAAAACGGTGGGGTTCTCTTAGAACTGGAGAAGCGATCGGCAAGGAGGCCTTCCAGAGAGTTATCCAGGAAAATCTGGGAAATGAATACCAGGTAAAGGCCTCACTCCGAGGCTTACACTGGAAATAGGCGGAATGACGTGCGTGACCACGAAAGAACAGGTAAACGCGGCGATTAGGGAGGAGGTAAGTAACATGTGTAACCTTAGCACCCACGTATTTGACGAAGGGAGAGGAGAGCGGAGGATGGCCATAGTCGAAATGGACGAGACTGCGGCCATGACTCTCCTAAGGATAGGGAGGATTAAAATAGGGTATTTCAGCTACCGAGTTAGAAAGCGAATAGTGGTTCCGCGATGTTTCAGATACCAAGGCTTTGGGCATCTGAAAAAGGACTGTAAGGACGGGGATCATAGTGCATTATGCAGGAAATGTGGAAAACCAGATCACGTGACTAGGAACTGTCGCGCGAGACCGGATGGTCAGGCCTGCTTCTTGTGTAAAAAACGCGGGATTATGGCCACTGAGCTAGCGCATTTCCCGGACACGGGGACATGCGCCGCTTTCAGAGATGAGCTAGAAAAGTTAAAGCGGCCTAAAAAATGACGACGGTTCTGCAAATAAACACGAACGGCGCCGTACTCGCTGACGATCTGCTCACTAATCGAGTGAGCCATGGGCTCGCGGACGTATCATTGGTTAGCGAACAGTATAGGCATCGGGCCCGCAATACGACCACGTGGTTCGCGGACGAGACCGACACAGCGGTGATCTGGATAGCTGGTAGACATAGGTCAAAGATTACCGGATGAGGCAAGGGGGAGGGTCTAGTATGGGCGCGCATCGGGGATGTTACCCACGTGGGCGTGTATATATCCCCCAACTTACGAAGAAACGAATTTCTTAGGCAGGTTGAACGCATAGAAGACGTATTGCGTAATATCTCTGGCCTCCTACTGGTTGCAGGAGATTTTAACGCAAGGGCGATAGAATGGCGTATGCCAGAGACGAACAGTAGGGGCAGAGATTTACTCGAGATGGCCGCTAGATTAGGATTGGAGGTTGCGAACGAGGGCACGGTCACTACTTATCGACGCCCTGGGGTCGGCGAATCCATACCAGACGTCACTTTTGCATCTAAGCAACTAGTACCGAGGATTAGTAACTGGCAGGTCTTAAAGGAAGAGTCAGGCAGTGATCACCAGTACATCACGTTTACGGTTTTAGATAGAGTAGGTGTACCCTAAGCGAGCAGACCATTACCGCGGTGGAACGCCCATCGATTAAACGTGGATCGGCTAGTAGAAGTGCTAAATGTACCACAAAGGTCCGACGAAAATGATTTATCAGGCCGGGAGCGTGCGGAAGCCCAGGTGACCAGGGCAAGGTCAGCTATAGTAAGAGCATGCGATGCATCTGTGCCGCGAAGCAGAAATGGAAACCGCCGCCAACCAGAGTACTGGTGGACAGAGGAGATCGCGGAGTTACATAGGGTATGCTTGAGGCTTCGTAGATGGGCACAGCGCGCACGGGAACGACGCGGGGCCACTGTTTTTAACGCTGAATTTAAACAGGCAAAAAAAAGGCTAAGGCTCGCGATTAAATCCAGTAAGCGACGATGTTGGAAAGAGGTGTGCGACGAAGTTAACTCCGACCCGTCGGGACTAGGCTACAAAATCGTAACTCGTAGAATAGGGGCAATGAAGCCACCGGAGATAAAGGAAGCGCGGTTGATAAGTGAGATAGTTGACGGGCTTTTCCCTGAGCATCCGCCCAGAGAAGAGACTCTGTATGAGGACGTGCGACAGGGGAATATACCCTCGTTTACCAAGCCTGAGCTACGGGTAGCGATTAGATCTCTTAAGGGCAGCAAGGCGCCAGGCCCCGATGGGATTCCAGTGGAGGTTTTAAAGGCCATCACCTTGCGATGCCCGGAAACCTTACTGGATACCTACAACTTATGTCCCAGGGAAGGTGTTTTCAGCAGTCGTTGGAAAAGGGGGAAGCTTGTCCTTATCAGCAAGGGGAAGGGAGACATGACATCCCCGTTCGCGTATCGGCCGCTTAGCCTATTAGACACGATCGACAAGGGTATGGAGGCACTATTAAGGAGCAGAATCCAGATCGCGATACAACAGTCAGGGGGTTTATCGGAAAATCAGCATGGATTTAGAAAGGGTTCTTCGACGATAGGCGCGATACGATCGGTTACCGCGGCGGTGGGGCGATCTAGGGAACGATGTCACGGAGCGCGACCACTGGTATTGGTAGTAACGCTGGACGTTAAAAACGCTTTCAATTCGGCACGCTGGGCAGACCTACTCGCAGCGCTGAGGGGCTCCGGGGTCCCACCCTACATACTACGCGTAGCAGAGGACTACTTCCGGGATCGCGAACTCATTATCGAGATGAGCGATGGGACGTTGGTCAGGGAAATTACGGCAGGCGTTGCACAGGGATCACTGTTGGGCCCCGATTTTTGGATCGCGTCGTACGACGGTTTGCTGCGCCTGGACATGCCCATCGGGGCATTTCTCGTAGGATATGCGGCGACGTCGCGGTGGTGGTAGAAGCACGGAACGCGGACTTGGCACAACTTATCTTGTGCCAGGTAATGAAACGAGTAACTAGGTGGATGACGGAGCACGGGCTCAGTCTTGCGCTGGCGAAAACCGATGTAGTACTATTGACACGTAAAGAGATCCCTACGATACTACCGGTGTACGTAGGATCCGAGTTAGTAACTACGAAGCCGACTGCGAAGTATCTAGGTGTCACCCTGGACTCAAAGCTTTGCTTTTGGCCGCACATCAGGGAAGTAACGGCAAAGGCAGAAGCACGTATAGCGGCGCTAAGTAGGTTAATGCGCAACATTGGAGGCCCGCGGACATCCAAGAGAAGACTTCTCATGGCGACGACCAACTCTATACTCCTCTATGGAGCGGAGATTTGGGCTGATGCCATAGAAGTTATCAAGTACAGGAAGAGAATGGTGGCGGTGCAGCGGCGAGGTGCACTGAGAGTTGCATGCGCGTATCGGATGGTGTCGGTAGAGGCTGTGGTGATGATAGCTGGTATGATTCCGATCGACCTGCTCGCACGGGAACGGAAGGAGATCTACAATAGGAGCACAGAAGTAGGACGGGCAGACGCGGAGGGCGAAGCCCGCCGCCAGACGCTACAAACTTGGCATGAGAGGTGGAGGGCGGGGACGAAGGGTAGATGGACCTACCTATTGATTCAAGACATAACGACGTGGCTCGGACGGAAGTACGGAAAGGTTAACTTTTACCTTACGCAGTTCCTGACAGGACATGGATACTTTCGATATTACCTATTTAAATTGGGTAAAATAAATACGCCGAAATGTAAATACTACGGGTACGAAAGGGATGACGCGGAACACACCTTTTTCGCATGTAATAGGTGGACCGCGGAAAGACAGCGATTGGAAGTATGGTAGGACGACTCTCGCCCGACATGGTGATCGAATGCATGCTTTCAGGGAAAGACCGATACGACGCTATAAATACCTTCATCGAAGGGGTACTGCGCGCGAAAAAACGAGACGGATGCTTAATAGATTAGATAGGACATCGTAGAAAGAAAGAACGTAGAAAGGACGGATGACGCCCTCGAGGGCGGTAGGGCTGCGGCCCGACCTGAAGTAATGCGAAAGCGGTTCCGGGTCGAGGCTGCCGTAGGGATAGGTTTTGGGTGTTTAGGGGGTAGAAATCCCTCACACCACGGAGTCCGCTACTCCGTGATGGTCTTAGTGGGCCTCCCTTCTTGCTCCACCTCCAAAGCAAGGACGGGCGCCCCGGAAGATTCACCTAGTAACTCGGAAAAAAAAAAAAAAAAATAATAATAATAATAATAATAATAATAATAATAATAATAATAATAATAATAATAATAATAATAATAATAATAATAATACATTAAAGATACCATTTATTATAAAATTTCTTTAAAAACGTAATTTTTTACTTTATTATTAACTCGATTAGAACCTACATAGAATTTTAATCAAGGACGGACACGCGAAATTGCAACATATAAATATCCATGATTAAAAACATCTTTTTGTAAATCAATTAATACATTTGAAAATGTTTGGCCCTGAGCTTTATTGATAGTCATTGCAAATGCCAATTTTATTGGAAACTGTCTTCTTTTGAAAGTAATAGGATACTCATTATGAGAATCTAAAGTAATGTGATTTAAAAAAACAACTTGACCCTCTCTATCCCCCGCTAAAATTTTACATTTCAATAAATTATTATTTAAATCTAAAATTGTTAATCGTGTTCAATTACATAATCCTTCATGTATACTAATATTTCTGATAAGCATAACAATAGAATTTATTCGTAAATGCAATTCGTGAGGTGGTAAATTTGGTGGATTCGATGAATTAAGATATTCTGGTAAAATTCCTTCACCCATTAAACCATTATCATCACAATGATCAGCGGAATCAACACTCGTATATGTACGTTCATTATAACTATCTAATAACGGTACGACAGTTTTATTAATTTCGTTCACGTCTATATTTCGTGCAGCTAATATAACCGATGAGCTCATTTCATCATATAGGTGATTTCTTATCAAATGTCCATATATACAATTAATTAAATTAGAATCACTAGTTATTTAAATCACCGTTTCCCACATCCAAAACAAATTTTGAAAATGTAATATCTTCATCTATGCTCTCATATTAGTCGTTAACTTAAATTTATGAAACACATTCCACAAAATACTACTTTTGATAGATAAATTTATAACTTCACTTCGAATGCTTCGTAGTAATATAGGTAATAATTATCTAAAATCTCCACCTAAAATGACAATTTTACCACCAAACAATAAATCATTACTCATAATATCTTTTAAAGTCCTGTCCATAAGTTCTAATGCGTATCGCGGAGCCATTGAAGCCTTATCCCAAATAAACACATCTGTTTGCCTCAAAAATTGCCCTTCCTTTGATTGCAGAGCGATATTAGATGAAGAATCTGATAATAAAGGTATAGGCAAACCTAGTACTACTTTGTGAACCGTTATTCCTTTAGGTAGTAACGTTGCAGCGATCCCAGTAAAATCCATACAACAAACATTTTTGCTTTGACTTTTTAGTAAATTATATAATGTTGTATATACAAACGTTTTCCCAGATCCACCAGGGCCATCAATATAAAAACACCGAGAGCTGTTATAATCAATAACATTTGATACTCTTAAAATCTTATCAACAATTTCTTTTTGATCCGTGTTTAACATGGAATACTGTCTATTTCCCATACCTGCCAAGTTACCACGCAATTCATTACTATCCTTAATATGGTTATTCACTACTAATTGAGGCATCGATGGAAAGTTCGCAATATCATTGCCTGCAACTATCAACATTTCACAAATATTGGAATAAGCTAAATTGTAAGCTCTGTATAATTGTAATCTCCATATAATCTTAGGAAGTCTTCCGATAAAGCATCATTAAAATTTTCCCAAAGTTCGTCCGGATGCACAGGTTGACAATGAATCAAAATACGTACAAATAACAGACGTATACTACCTGGCATCATCCAACTTACAGCTTCCTGCATAGCTCGACTCCATTTCTCGTCATCATCTATAAGACCTAACGCTAACCAAGCTTCCGAAAACGTCATATACTGAACACCGTTTACATTTTTTAATTCATCAAAACTTTTTGCGCCTCTACAATTTAATAAAAATAATCTTAATCGAAATAAGTCTACCTGACTTGGACTAACGGAATACATACGTCCGGTACAATTATAATGTGATTTCCGTTTTGACCATCTAAAAACTTTCTGACCATTATCATTATGTTCTTTAAAAAGATAGCTGGAATTTCAGCATACGTGTATTGTCTAGCTGAAATATCTTGTTTATTCAAATCAAAATAAACTAATAATGTAGTGGTTCGATTTAATGCAGCCTCCACAGCAACATCATCATCAATATCATCAATTATAATTGACTGTTGTTGAGGTAAATGAACTGCTAAGCGTATGATACTATGACTTTTACACTGTAATGGTTTACTTAAAATATGATAACATGCTTCGACTGGGCTAACATATCGCGTTTCTATAAAACTACGAACTTCATCGTGATTAATTACCCTCTTATTATTTAAATCTTCAACTATGATATTAGCTGCATCGTAACCTTTATAAACATATTTATACAAATATTTCACGGATGTTACGCTGGACACACTTCAACGTTTATATGACAATTGAATATGCGTAATAACCCAGGACAATAAGGTACTACAAATCGATTGTCTACAGTTTGATTATGACGCATAATTTTTTTCCCATCATTTCTTCGTTTATAATACGGATATCCATCAGGCGACATTATAGTTTCCTCTCGAAATTCTCTTGGGTAATGTTTCGAACATTCACCGTCAATGATACATATATTATCCCATGGACCATGTATCATATTATTAACCACAGTGTTATACAATATTGGATCTGTCTCAGAATCAGGAATTTCAGCAGAAATGTATTTATCGATATCATTCACGGTAGATAATTTAAAACCATTTTTTAAAGTAACTAATATGTGTGCATGAGGTAAACCTCGTTCCTGAAATTCTACAACATGTACGTGAGCTGAAACTTCGCCAAAATATTTATTTTTTGTTATTAGCGAGATTAAATATTATTTTTTTAAATGGAAAACACGAGCACAGATGTCAGGACGATCTGAAGCCTGTTGACCCGGTAATAAATTATCTTTAATTTCACGCCAGTTAGGATTACACGTCATGGTTATAAACAGATCAGGTTTTTCTTTCATACGAACTATAACCATTGCATCTTGATAATTTTTCATCATATATCTAGCAGAACCAACAAAAGTTGATGGCAATATAACTATTTTACCTACTTGATAATTCATATCATTTGCAGTATTATTTAAATGCTCAACTAATCCTCGGTATGATTCCACATGCAATTGTTTTTGATTGCGCCGAATATATTCAATACGATCCCTCTCGATTTTAACGTAACTATCAACAATCCATTGTTGAAATAATCTACGGCCTAACAAAAATGCATTGAATATATCAAATCTTATGCCTATTCTATATTTAACATAAGATCCCCTAGTTACTCGACGATTACTTTGTTCACCTTGTGCATCATCATTATCTACTACGAATGTCCTATTATTTATTTTCACTATATTTTTATGCCAACCTTGCGATCCATGAGGATAAAACAGTGGATATACCATAGATTCTACGTTTGGATCCATCGAACTTACTGATTGCAATACACGCGTATTCTTATTACGGATAGTCACATATGATTCAGGAACGTCACCATCGGCTGTAGTAATAAAAACCGCAGCAACTTCATTTGTTCTTTGTAAATTATATCTATTTCGATCATAGCCCGGTTTTAAACTAAAAATTAGTTGTAATTCAGGTTCCGTATCACTACCCAATAATTGACGTTGATGATCAATTTCTTCCTTCATCATTAGATATGACTTGGCAAATCAATTATATTGCCTTATCATTTGCTCTAAACTATACATTATTTCTTTGTCAGTTCCTGCGTTAGCCGCAATTCTATAGTCGATAGCTTCTTGCGGATCTACAATAAAAAGCTGACCATATTTAGGATAATCATTTTCCGATGGATATAAAGGCTCATTTATTTGGTAATAAATTTGACCTTGTATTTTGAAACAATATGGAGCTCTACCTATTGTAGGCATATCAATTACATTGGCATTAAAAGATGCAAATGAAAATGAACTATTATAATTTCGAATTCGTTCAAAAAATGCTTTACTTTTTTGATGATTATTTCCAAATAATGAACGTAAATTATCTGGAAAATCTGGAATTTCTGTCAATTTAACAGTCCCATGACCACAACAATCATTAAATGAATTACCCTTGTTGAACACTTTCTCTGCAGTAAAATGTTTCGTGTTACAATGACTGCATAAACATCGATTTCACCTAAATAGTATTCATCAACATTACTATTTTGTTCCAAAAATCTTCGATTCTCTATATTTCGTTCATGTCAACGATTTTGCAATTCTCTTTCCTCCTCATCATTACTTTGTCTACTTCTTTTAGTTAAATTTACCTGATTATTATTAGGTTCCAATGTATTTGAATTATTATTGACATATTATCGCACCGAACCCTGTATCGTCTTGCTCTTTCATTTCTTAAAACCCGTTGCCTTTCTCGGAACTCCCTTTCCTCCTCAGAAGTACGTCTGATTCTGGATCTACAGCGACGACGATTTTCATCAATAACCTGCTCAACATTGTCATGCTCCATTTCATTATTATTAGGTTCCAATGTATTTAAATTATTATTGACATTATTATCGCACCGAGCCCTGTATGGTTCTTTCATTTCTTAAATCCCGTTGACTTTCTCGGAACTCCCTTTCCTCGTCAGAAGTACGTCTGATTCTAGGTCTACCGCGACGACGATTTTCATCAATAACTTGCTCAACATTGTCATGCTCCATTTCATTATTATTAGGTTCCAATGTATTTGAATTATTATTGACATTATTATCGCACCGAGCCCTGGATGGTCTTTCTCTTTCATTTCTTAAAACCCGTTGCCTTTCTCGGAACTCCCTTTCCTACTCAGAAGTACGTCTGATTCTAGGTCTACCGCGACGACGATTTTCATCAATAACTTGCTCAAAATTGTCATGATCCATGAAACTACTAATATTTAAATGCCGCTAATGATATTTCCAATGTGTAGCTGTTCTTAAAACTTAACAGCCTCGCACACAAAGAAAAAATGTAAGAAACGCAAGAAACTTTAGAGAAACTTTATTTAAATTGAAGAATTTGTTAAAGTTAATGAGAGAAAAACGTCCGAACGCTTCGATTGCTCGCAAGCATCTGCCGCATCGTGCTCGCTCAATTGTCTCATGAAAAAAGGAAAGTTCGTTATTTACTTAACAACTCGATATTCGAATTTCGAATCAATATATATATATAATATATAATTGCATACAAGTATCCCTATAGTCAAACGTCCGCGAAAAAGCCTCTACGCATTTTTCGCCCCGTGCCCTCTTTCATTTACTGATTGACCTTATTTCATGATAAATCATGTCACAATCACCGAAGGAGGAAAGCGGCTCCGGACGATCCTCTGCAAACGCCGTGCACGCGACCTACGATATGGTATCGACTGTCACCATTCGTCGGAATACTTGTTTTTACTTAAACAGCAAATTAACTTTAAAATTTAAGAGATAGAGACAATTAAACGATTACATTGTATTTTGTTAAAATATTTATTCGAAACGGGAACATTCCCCCCTTCGTGCAAAACTCAGGGGTTTTGCACTACTGTAAAACGGACTAACACTCTACTTGGCCTTAAAAACGTACCGCTAGACGTTCGTACTTCAGCGACGTGTACTTGGCCATCGCACCCAGGAAATACGCGCGTAATGACACCTTTCCTCCACTGATTTCGAGGCAAATTATTATCGAGTACCAAAACCAAATCTCCAATGGACAAGGGCGATTCATTCACTTGCCATTTCTTCCTCGGTATAAGTGTTGGGAGGTATTCTCGCATCCATTTGTCCCAAAATCTGTCTGTCATATACTGCGCTATTTCCCACTGTTTTCGCGAACACTCTACCTGCTTGTCGCATCTATCTAGCCTAATTTCGCCTGAGGACGCTCGAAGCAAAAAATGGTTCGGTGTCAAAGTTTCCTTATCCCGCGGATCTACTGATACATGCGTCAACGGTCTTGAATTAATACAACGCTCTATTTCAATCAGTACTGTTTGTAAAAGCTCTTCGCAAAACGCTTGGTCTTTAAAAACAACATTTAAGGCAGTTTTGACTGAACGAATTGAACGTTCCCAAGTGCCTCCCATATGTGACGCTCTCGGTGAATTGAATTTCCAAACTATTTGCTTTTTCGCTGCAAATTCATTGAGATTTTTACGATCGAGACACTTGAGGGCTTTCTTTATTTCATTGTTTGCTCCAATAAAATTCGTACCGTTATCTCTGTATATGACGAATGGAGTACCTCTCCTGCCTGTAAATCGCTTTAAAGCTAGAATCGCCGAGTTTGTACTAAACGAGTGCGCGAGTTCGATGTGAATGGCTCGAGTGGACATACACGTAAATAATACGTCCCAGCGTTTTTCGCGCCTTCTGTATCTAATTTTTACGATTAAAGGTCCGAAATAGTCGATCCCACAATGAGAAAAGGCGCACAGTCGATAGCCTAGGCGAGCTAGAGGAAGAGCTGCCATTTTCGGAGTAGATGGATTACTAGGAAACCATTTGCAAACAGCACAATTGCTTACTATACTCCGTAATAAATGCCGTAATCCAACTATCCAATAGTTTTGTCGCAATTCGTTTATTATAGTTTCATGGCTACCGTGAAAGCAGCTTTCATGATAATGTTTTACTAACAAACGCGTGATTTTGTCGCTTCCTTCTAAAATTATTGGTCGTGATGATACTTCGCATTCTTTAAAATTAGTAAGACGGCTGTCGGAACGTAAGAGACCGTCTTCATCCAAAAATGCGTTTAGACCAGCAATTTTACTTTTCTTTGAAATCGGCAACTTATTTTTTAACGAGTTAATTTCAGCAGGAAGGACAATCGATTGACTCCACTCTAAACAGATTTTTTCCGCTTTTTCACGAATTTCAACAAGATTAATATTTATCCTTTTCATTTTATTAATAGCTTCGTAGAATCTGATAATCGGGTAAATAAGTCGCAACCATGAAGAGAAGCGCGTTAAATATTTGGAAAATTAAAAAGTCTGTATACTTGTTTGGTAATCGTGAAAGCGCAAAAAACTGTTTTTTCGCGACATTCCGAATCTTCATTATCAAATTTAGTCATTTGTTCAACAGGCCAGCTTTCTTCGGATTTTCTCAAGAATGTAGGCCCGAGGAACCATCTGCTCTCTTTATTTAAAGCATCTGGCGCGATTCTAGTTCCATCGTCAGAAGGATTTTCGGACGACGGAATCCATCGCCACTCGGAGGCTGAGGAATTATCGCTAATCTCGGCTAATCGATTCGCGACGAATATTTTAAAATCTCGGGGTACTTTCATAATCCAGTGTAATACGGTCTTCGAATCTGACCAAAAAACTCGACGCAAAATCTGAAAATCGTGCTCTTTTATGACAATATTGGCGACTCTGATCGCAAGCACTGCCCCCGCTTGCAGTTCCAAGCGGGGAATAGTAGTCGTAAGCTCTTTCATCGGCGCGACTCGACTTTTGGCCATGATGAAGGTAACGTGATACGATCCGTCGTTTAAACCAAATCGCCAATATGTAACAGAAACATAAGCTTTAGAACTGGCATCACAGAATGTATGTAGCTCGGCGGATTTTACTTGACAATTCTTAAATTGATAGCAACGCGATACGTCCTAAATTGTATAGCCACTGTTTCCATTGTAAAAATTCCGTGTCCTGTAACTTTTCGCCCCGACCTATTTTTGAACTCCAAACAACCTGCATTATTAATTTGGACTCAACGGTAAAGGGCGTCAAAAAACCAAGAGGGTCAAAAATCGACATAATAATTTTAAAAAATTCTCGTTTAGTTGGTTTATTGACTCCTGTACATAGATTTTGATTGATTTTATCGGTATTTATGTTAAATATTAATTCGTCCGACGAATTCACCCATCTTGAACCTAAAATTTTTTCTATATTGTCTTTTATCGCGAAATTTATCGACTGTTTGTCATTGCTCTCTGAGTACGGATTACACAATACAGATGCATCGTTACACGCCCATTCGTGCATCTCCCAATCCGCGTGCTTATTAATTTCGATTACCTGTTGAACTCGCGAAAACGCTTCCTCTTTCGTTTCGTAGCTCTCTAAAAAATCGTCCATATAGCTATTCTCAATAATACTTTTTGTAGCTGCTGGATATTTTGATGAAAACAGAGAGGCATTTTTGTTTTTTATAAAAAGCGCTATGCACGGAGATGATTTTGCACCAAACAAAATAGAAGTCATTTTGTATTCGTCGGGTTGAACAGACCTATCGAGACCTCGCCATAAAAATCTTTGGGCGTCTTGGTCTGCTTCTCGTAAACCAATTTTTGAAAACATGTCGCGTAGATCGGCTTTAATCGCGTAATAAAACTGTCTAAAGCGCATCAACACGCCTAAAAGTGATTTTAAAAGGTCCGGGCCGGAAAGTAGAAGTTTATTAAGGCTTACGAACGACGTTTCCGCTACGGCATCGAATACCAACCTCACTTTCCCCGGCTTATTAACATTTGACTCGCCAAAGTGAGGCAGGTACCAAATTCGATTCCCTGTCGGCTTACTCTCGCATTTTTTTGCAAAACCATTTTCGATCAGTCTGTTCATTTCATGGTAGTACATCTTTGCGTATTGTTCGTCACGGTCGAGTTTTTGTTCTAATAATTTAAGACGTCGAAGCGCTGTCGATCGTCCGTCAGTAGGTGTATAATCGTCCGATTTCCAAAGAAGGCCAACTTCCCAGTGATTATTACTGTACAAACTAGTCTTTTAGAGGATCTCAAGCGCGCGTTTGTCTTCCGCGCTTACTCGCGTTTTATTGATTATCCCTAAAGAATCGAGGTCGAAATACGATCTTACTAGGCTATCGAGTTCTTCGTCATTTTTTCGGGAAGAAAAACTATTTTTATAATTTGCTTTACTTTTATTTAACGTATTAATACTAACAGAACCTCTATTTTTATAAAAATTTCCATGAATAGACTACCCCAACAATCATCTGGATACGTAAAGAGCATTATCTTGAATCACCCGAAATTCACGAGAAATTATCAATTTACAGTGATCTTGGCCAATCAACAAGTCGGGAGCTTGATTGTAAACGCTTAGACGAATACCTGTTCGTTGCGCGCAAAGCTCCATTACTTCAGAATTTACGCGTTGTTCGGGAAGCGCTAGGTTATTTACCACGAACACGTTTTTCAGCGAAAAATTTAAGAGCTGGCTTGAAATTTCAATGTCTACTTTTTCGCTCGCAAACATACTCGCATCCTCACTTCCGACGCCCTTTACCGCTATATCTATTTTAGTACTTTTCATTTTGATTTCTTTTATTATTCGCGAGTGGATAAACGTCGCAGTTGATCCTTCATCTAAGAGAGCACATATGAATTTAGAACTTAAATTTCCATTTACTTTGACTGGAATTAATTTCAAAAACGTCTGCGATGCTAGTCAGCTGGTATTATTCACCAATGAAGGTAAAGTTTTTGCTGACATTCTATGGACTAATTTTGAATTTTCATTTGCATTACAAAAGCTCGAATCACGAACAGTGCTCAACGTTAGTTTGATTGCTTCGACTACTTCCTTTGTGGAGCTACTACTCGATTGACTATGATATGTCATGTCATGATTACGGTCTAACTTCGAATCGCGTTCAGTGCTATGAAATCGGTTTTCGAAATCATTGTTGATAACATCATATTGATCACTCTTACATTCATTTTCATACTCATACTCGGCATACTCATTCACGTTACAATTAAGCATGGGTTCTTCTAAAATTTCTGCATCGTCCAGCTGCTCTGCTTGGAGGTCATCGTTGTCATCGTCGGCCAAACGTGAAGGAAGATATCCCGCCGCTCGTCTCTGCTCTGCTGTTGTTGTAGGATGCGGTGCGCGATCACGCGACTCCGCAGTAGACGCTGCTAATGAGGAGGGAGGCACGAGTCTCCTCGGTGCAATTGCTGATCGAGACGACTCTCGATCTCGCGGCGACGTTGAGGGTGAACTCGTTGGCTCGCGCTATCTTGACGTCGATGTAGGAGGCGGCGGTGCACGTTCACGCATCCGCGCTGCCGCTGTTGCTGACCGGGTTGGAGCACGTCCTCGAGCTTCCGCCGTCGTAGGTTGAGGAGGCGGTTCACATCTCTGCGTTACCGCTGCTCTTAAAACTGGCTGGCATTCTCGCGACGCCGAAAGAGAAGGCGGCGCGCGTGCACCCGCTGCCGCTAATGTTGAAGCTGGCTGGCTTTGTTCCGACACTGAAGCAGGAGGCGGTGCGTGTTCAGGCGTTACCGATGATGCTGAAGCAGAAAGCGACGCGCGCCTCTGCGCTG
The DNA here is from genome assembly GCA_036365515.1 of Torymus aiolomorphi. NCBI lineage: Eukaryota > Metazoa > Arthropoda > Insecta > Hymenoptera > Torymidae > Torymus > Torymus aiolomorphi. The sequence goes on from CM070876.1 coordinate 50,564,919, forward strand.
CTGTTGTTGTTGAAGCTGGCTGGCAAACTCGGGCGCGCCCTCGCGCATCCGTTGCTGCGGGTCTCGGAGATCGGCTGTTCGTCCGTTCTGAGGAACGTAATGACTGGAGAACGCGGCCTCGCTTCTCAGTCTCGGGAGGTGGTAAGCGGGTTCGGGTATGTGACGTAACCTCTGCTGCTGAAAAACTTTTGGCTCGCGTGCAACGGTGCACAGACGAGGATGGCGGTAAGTAAACCTGAGCATTTACGCTTCGTAAGTTTGATGATGGAATTGAGAAAGTCGCCTGTGCTCGTTCCGACGCTCCTTTTCGTATTGGAGCTCGGCAGTGAGCGACGGCAATGCGTTTAGTCGACGCTCGCTGATGTTCCGCCGCTGAGTCTCCGAATCTGCGTACTCCTGTTCTCCTTCCGCATTTTTCTACTCGTTGCCAGACTCCGCACTTGAAGGTGAGGGAACCTCAATTCGATCCAGGTCGTCCTCAGTCTGGTCTAGAGTAAGGGTCTCTGGAGCCCTTTTCTTTGGCGGTGCTGCAGTTTTCTTACTGGATGTCGCTCTCTTGCCCATTTTTTCTTCTGCGCGTAAAGGTTGGAGCCTCGGGCCCCACGTTGGGTACCAAAAATGTAGCTGTTCTTAAAAATTAACAGCCTCGCACACAAAGAAAAAATGTAAGAAACGCAAGAAACTTTAGAGAAACTTTATTTAAATTGAAGAATTTGTTAAAGTTAATGAGAGAAAAACCTCCGAACGCTTCGATTGCTCGCAAGCATCTGCCGCATCGTACTCGCTCAATTGTCTCATGAAAAAAGGAAAATTTGTTATGTACTTAGCAACTAGATATTCGAATTTCAAATCAATATATATATAATACATAATTGCATACAAGTATCCCTATAGTCAAACGTCCGCGAAAAAGCCTCTACGCATTTTTCGCCCCATGCCCTCCTTCATTTACTGATTGACCTTATTTCATGATAAATCATGTCACAATCGCCGAAGGAGGAAAGCGGCCCCGGACGATCCTCTGCGAACGCCGTGCACGCGACCTACGATATGGTATCGACTGTCACCATTCGTCGGAATACTTGTTTTTACTTAAACAGCAAATTAACTTTAAAATTTAAGAGATAGAGACAATTAAACGATTACATTGTAATTTATTAAAATATTTATTCGAAACGGGAACACAATGAAATATAATATAAAAAATAATAAAAAACTATAAATAAGAAAAATTAATCAAGACTTTTTATTAATGCTAATACAAATACTTGTAAAAGTTCAATAATAATCAAAATATAGTTTTTAATTTTTAATCAAAATGGCAAATGTTTAATAATAACAGCCAAAGTTTAATAGCAAAAATCAGTTCTTATCAGTTCTAATCAGTAACAATCAATACTCAATAGTGATATCAAAAGTCAATAATCAATATTCAATGGTCAATATTTAATTCAATTCAATAGTCAATAATCAATATTCAATGGTCAATATTCAATTCAATTCAATAGTCAATAATCAATAGATATTAATAAACAGACAATAATCAATAACTCCTAATTATTTATTATTTATCAGTTCATTTCGGTTCACATAAGTTCGTTTCAGTTCACATCAGTTCACTTCAGTTCACATCAATTCATTTCAGTTCATATCAGTTCATTTCAGTTCATTTCAGTTCATTTCAGTTCACATCAATTCATTTCAGTTCATATCAGTTCATTTCAGTTCATTTCAGTTCACATCAATTCATTTCAGTTCATATCAGTTCATTTCAGTTTATATAAATTCTTATCTGTTCTTATCAGTTCATTTCGATTCTTATCAGTTCTTATCAATAACAGTCAATACTCAATAGAAATATCAAAAATAAATAATTAATAATTAATAATTAATAATTAATATTCAATAATCCATAATAAATATTCAATCGTCAATATTCAATAGCCAATAATCAATATTTAATGGTGAATATTCAATAAACAATAATCAATATTAAATAGACAATACTCAAGAAACAATAATCAATAAACAATAGTCAAAAAACACTAATCAATAGAAAATAAGTACTCGTTTTTCTTTAATCTTTAGAGAAGATTCAAGTATACACCTATTAGATAGATGTATACTTGCTTGTACACCTGAAAAGCATAATACACAGCATTAATATTTATTTATATTATATTATTTTAGTATACAGTATATTCTCATATTATAAAAAATAAAGTTCCTTTCGTAACCATACGGCCAGCACTGCCACTTCCTCTCTCCCCCGCCACACACACACACACACGCGCACCCGCTCGCACGCACGCACACACGCACGCACACGCACACACCTTACCTCCTAGAGAGCCAGGCTACAACGGACCGCAGAAAGCTGCGGCCGACCTTATACAGCCCCCGCAGGCTATGTACCAATACACCTGCGCATCTCTCTCTCTCTCACACACACACACACACACACACACACAGGCGCGTACGCACGCACACACACCACCCTCAGCTAAAGCCACCTTACCTCCTAGAGAGCCAGGCCCAAACTAAGCCGCGGAGCGCTGCGCCGGCCTTATATAGCCCCTGCAGGCTATGTAACAATGCGCATCTCTCTCTCTCTCACCCCCCTCACTCACTCGCTCTCTCACTCTCCCTCCCACTCCCTCTCTCTCTCTCTCTCTCTCTCTCTCTCTCTCTCTGTCTCTGTCTCTCTCTCTCTCTCTCTCTCTCTCTCTCTCTCTCTCTCTCTCGTTAGTAATACACATAATCTATATATCTATATCTATTTTTAGCGACGTACCGATTTTTAACGTTATTATATTGGCGTTACGCTGACACGTCCATGGATATTAATATGTAGGGAGATAAAATCTTTTCTTGTATAGATTAAGCAACCGTATGTTACAAAAATAAGTAAATTGACTTGTAAGGTTACCAATTTAAATATATTGCTTCAGCAATAATTAATTATGACAACTGATTGCAAAGATATATGTGTTGTTCATTATTTATTAGTTTCTGTTTGTTATATTATTCCTTATAATTATCGTAATAATGATAGTCAATAAAAAAGTATTTCAAACGTAATGATTTTTTACACCAAAAACATCTTTCGATTGCTGGATTAGAGCAACCTGGAACTTCACAACGTTCATTACAGTCATTACCAAAACCAAATGTAACTGGGTTATCAAATTTATCTGGCTTTAGTTCAACGTGACCACTTCTATGCCACGAATATTTAAATAGGTTTATGTATCCAGGGGATGATAACTGGTTATGGACTACTGATTGAAGATTTATTATATTATTTCCTTTATGAAGTTCTATCTTCATTCATTAATGTCGCACTGTCAGAAAAGTGCCGAACGTAATTGGCCCATACTCTGAAGCCAAAACCATCTAGTGGCTGAATCTTTCCGGTTGTTCCTTTCGGAATTATTTTAAGATCAACATTTTTATTTGGAGGTGTTGCTTCCTTTACTACTATACGTCCATCATTTCTTTGTCTGTAATAAGGATAACCGTCAGCTGATTATACCGTTTCCTCTCTAAACTCTTCCGGGTAGTGTTTTGAACACTTATTATCAACTGTACATCTACTATCACATGGACTGTGTATCATATTACGAACTACAATATCATATAATACAATATCATATGATATGAATTTATTTATATCACCAATATTTGTTAATTTATGACCGCCTTTTAAAGTAATTAATATATGTGCATGAAGCAAACCTCGCTTCTGAAACTTAAGAACATGCACATGAGCTGCGACATCACCAAAATATTTTTCCGTTGTAATAAGCGAGAATAACCGTTCCTTCTTCAAACGAAATACCTTTGCACAGATATAAGAACGACCAGAGGCTTGTTGACCTGAAAATAAATTATCACGTATTTTACGCCAACTGGGATTGCATGTCATCGTTATGAACCAATCAGGTTTTCCTTGGCTACGCACTATAGCCATAGCATTTTGATAATTTTGCATCATATATCTGGGAGAACCAACAAATGTTGATGGTAAAATAATCATTTTATCTATTTGACTATTCATGTTATTCATTATCACTTAAATGATCGACTAATCCTTGATATGATTCAACTCGCAACTGTTTTTGATTATTACAAACATATTTAACTCGATCTTTCTCTACTTTTACATAGCTATCAACGATCCATTGTTGGAATAATCTATAGTAGAAATGCATTAAATATCAGGTCTTACACTCATTCTATACTTGACATAAGAACACCTAGTTACACGCCAATCTTGTCGTTCATATTGGTCATTACTTGCATCACCTGCCTCTACATTTCTGTTACTACTTTTTTTTTAATAATATTTTTGTGCCAACCTTGCGATCCATGAGGATAGAATAATGGATAAATCATAGGTTCCACGTTTGGAACCATAGAACTTAATAACCGCAGTACTCGTGTGTCTTTATTGCGAATAGTCACATGTGATTCAGGAATATCACCATCAGCTGTTTACTAAACATAGCAGCTACTTCGTATACTCTTTGCAAATTATATCTATTACGATCGTAGCCTGCTTTTAAACTAAATAATAACTGTAATTCAGGTTCAGTATCATTACTTAATAATTCACGTTGATGGCTAATTTCTTCTTTCATCATTACATATGACTTTGTAAATATATTACATTCTCTTAACATTTGCTCTAAATTATTCATAATTTCTCTATGGAATCCTAAATTAGCTGCCATGCTATAATCAACAGCCTCTTGAGGATCAACAATGAAAAGATGACCATATTGAGGATTCTCATTTTCCGATGGATATAAAGCCTCATTTATTTGGTAATAAACTTGTCCTTGTCTCTTAAAACAATACGGAGCTCTTCCTATTGTAGGAAAATTAACTAAATTTGCATTAAAAGATGCAAAAGAAATCAAACTATTGTAATTCCAAACTTCCTTTAAAAGTTGATTTAAATCTGTACACTAAATGTTTTTTTTTTATATATGAGTTAATATGGACTTACTTTTTCTCTAGTATCGTTCCCTACTATTTTAAGTAGAAAGTGTCCAATAAAAGTTCAAGTACTAAAACTTTAATTCAACTGTCACTGCACACTTGTATTAGACATTTAATAACTTTTCGAATCTACCTTCATATCTTATACAGTATATAAATGTTTATGCATCATCAATTTTGTATTTAAAGTAAAATAACTGTTTGTTTCTGTAAAAAAATCTGCTAATGTTATAAATAAAAAATAATTGCTAAGCTACAAAAATAATTAATGATATTATCATATAGCAGTCTTATAGTAGAACTAATTTAAGGCTTTAATAATCACTTTCTAGTAACAAAAAATGAAGAAACTTATAATATGCTCTGAAAAAAAATTATAAAAATATGAACTAAAAGCTTCGTTTTAAGATCTAATTTGTTCAAAAAATATCGATCCCTTTAGTATTTATGTAATTTGTCTTCTTAATAATAATCTTTGAAAGTATAAAATAAGGTGTGTATATAAGTTTTTCCTCCAAACTGAAAACAAAAAAAGAATGATATTTTCATATGACTTTACAATACTTAATTTTAGTGTTAAGGTGGCTTGGGTGCTTTGTTAAACAGAGTTAAATATTCCTGAAATTTAACACAGATATTCTTTGAACATTAAACTTTTCATTTATATCAAGAAAATACAAGGTCAACGACCAAATTTTAGAGAAAACTAGGTTTCTAAAACATTTCTTTTAACCTGTAACCTTATGGGACAAGACGTTAATTTTGTATTAATTCCATTATTAAGAGATAATTTTTATCAAATGAGGTATCAAATTGAACACTTTTTAATGTAGATTCCAATGCTGTCATCATAATTATGTGTAAACGATCAAATTAAAGAGATATTAGCGATAAACTTTGTAAATGTGCTTCTGCGCATGCGCACTGTGCGCAGATACACGAATAAGTAATAGGAATGGCGATTTTTTCTGTTTTGTAACAAAACTCAGATTTTTTAAAACTTTCTAACACACAAAGCCACCATTGGGGTCCCGACTTAATACGGCACCACGCGCCCAAGCCACCTTAAATTATTATCATACCTAAGAATATACGCGTTTGATTATATTATTTAAAAAAATTTTACTATTGTAATCATTTTATCGAGCTCCTTGAAGAAACATTCAAATTTAAAACTTTTGTGAATAACGATACTATCATTTACTGATGATATTAAAAATATACTATACTATAATAAACCCTCATAATGTTATCTCACTATGTAATTACTATTTTCTCTTAAAAAGTTGTGGAATAGATATAAAAAACATTTTACAAAAGTTTAAACTAAGACAAGTATTAGTCTCTCCCGCCCTCCCTCCCTTTATCGCTCTCTCTCTCTCTCTCTCTCTCTCTCTCTCTCTCTCTCTCTCTCTCTCTCTCTCTCTCTCTCTCTCTCTCTCTCTCTCTCTCTCTCTCTCTCTCTCTCTCTCTCTCTCTCTCTCTCTCTCTCTCTCTCTCTCTCTCTCTCTCTCTCTCTCTCTCTCTCTCTCTCTCTCTCTCTCTCTCTCTCTCTCTCTCTCTCTCTCTCTCAACATCCGTGAAACTGAATACCAAAAACTTTAATGAGAGCTTAAATATTTTTTAAAACAATCAACTCGTTTTTTAAAAGCTATTTTTTAAGTATGTTAAATTTTAACAACACAATTTGTCTAGTCCTTTTATACCTTTTAGTCTCATCTTTTCAATAAGGACTCTTTACAAATGGTAATAATTTTTTTCATGACTGTGCAAATAATAATATTGCTAATATAAAACTTTCTACGAAAGTATAAAATAAGGCAAATATATTCGTTTTTTCTGGATAATCTATAAAAAACAATACAATTTGTCTAGTCCTTTTATTTCTTCGAATCTCATCTATTCAATAAGTACTCTCTACAAATGGTAATAATTTTTTTCATGACTGTACAAATAATCTATAAAATAATAATATTTATGATTTTTTAAAAGAAATCAAATAAATACGAATGAAAAAGTCTTTTAATTCTCTGAGTCATTGTATGCTGAACGAATTACATGTAAGTAAGTACATTCCAATTGTTCACTGAAAATCAAACAAATGAAAGTTGTGAAATCAATTATCGATAGTCAAGTAATGCAAACAACTTTTGAAAACTACTGTATGATTCTTCTCAGAAATGTATTCAAATTTGTTCATCTCTCAGAGCTATACAAATTAAACACAAGAAAGTACTGAAATCAATTTATTGTAGTCAAGTGCCGGCCATAAGTTAACTTGACTGATATAATAGAACTTTTCGTATCTCGCGTGTAAAATTACATTTTACGCCCACATTGTAACTTCAAAATTATTCAGCCAGCGGGCATAAAATACTACTTAACGCCCAAGAGGCCCAATAGCTCACATACTCTTACAAAACTTTATAGAACCTACGCACTTTACGCCCGTGTGGGCGAAAATTATTTTAATTATATAACTATAATGCCTTCTCTTTATTTCTAAAATTCATAAGAATTTTTTCAGATATTTACGAAAAGTCAAAGCCTATATATAAAAATTACATAGTTACCATCACATCACTATTTTTCATTATTCTTTCACAATTTTGAACTTTCTATAATATTACGCACCTTGGAAGGAAAAGAGAAGTCTAGAACTGCTCTAGCAGGAGTGGTCCTCCGATCTTCCATACATACTTGGCGGGCCCGACGATTTGCAGTTCAAGGTGTAAGACATGGTCATTTTCATATTAATATTCATATGTTTAAAGATCCCCTGGTAGAACTGTTGAGCATCATATGGTCATAATATGCCATATTTTATGGCGGATGATCATTTTATGCCGCATATTATGCTCATAAATCCTGTCACCTGGCGACATAATTATGCTGAAGGGATAACGAGGTTAGAGAGGGATTGGATTAAGGTGGTTCTATGATGCATTATAGTTTATACACTCAACGAGAACATAAACTATACCATGCGGCGAGCATGCGCGTGGTTCTGTCTTTCTCGCTCTCGTGCACGTCGTCTGCTATTTGTGTTTATAATCATTAATATCTCAAAATTTTTCGTGGCTCCATGCATTTTTGAAGTGATTATTGCAAAGCTTAAGTCTTAAACTTTAACCACCTCTTTTTCTTAACTTCCTCTGCATTTGACTTCTATATTTATTTTGGAAGTTTCTACTCAAAATACATGATTCTATTGACACGGCAATGAATTGCCATGTAAAAGTATACATTTTCAAGAATTTTTTACTCAAAAATTTTCGTGGCAACCTGTATTGAAAAAAATACTAAAAAATTTGTCAGCATCTGTAGAATAATAATATATTTTTTTTGTAAATGTCCTCATTCAATGACATTTCCATAGAACCACCTTAACTAATACATTATAAAGGTTTGAAAAATGACGTATTGCTTTATCCAACTTTTGCCGCTCGCCTTTTTTGGAGTAAACTTTTTATCGATTTTCCTTCATTTTATATGAAAAATCCAAACTAACCTCGAACAGCTAACGGTCGCGCGGTACATAACTACGCACTTCGCAGTAGAAGATTGTTTGTGTATAAGGTAAAAGAGGCAGTGAGAGTTAGAGAAAGAGAGATAGAGACAGGGCTAATTTCTAACAGCTAACGGTCGCACTGTGGTACTAATAGCTATAACTTACTACTAGAGCGGAGACTGTGTATGTACATATATAAGGTAGTGGAATCAGTTCTCGATAGCGTAAGATGCAAGGTAACGTTTTGTTCCAAAAACCAATATTTTTATTAGAGAAAACAATTATTTTTTTTTTAGAAAGTTATAAAACAAGTTCAAATAAAGTAAATAAAAAAAAGTTCAGATTTAATAAATATTAAGGGAGTAAATAATTATTAAAAATATAATGTCGCCGGAGTAGTTCTCGATAACTAGTTTCGGCCCCAGAACATTTCTCGATACGTAGGTGACACAGTTGTCGATAGTTTCTGAAATGTGAACACAAAATCGAGGTTAGAAACTAAAAGTTACAATTGGTTTACTTTTCTAAAGTAATAAAACAGTAAATTGATAACTCTTTGACATTACTTATTTATGAATAGAACTGGTCACAATATAAATAAATTAAGACCATAATTTATTATGAAAAATCCACATTTATAAGTACTTAATATATGCTGAGTGACTTTACCACTGGACATATTTGGACCCGATGGATCAAATAACTTTATGTGATATGATTCTTTGTGACTATAATGGTTAAGTATAATGTTTTTGAAAACAAATTATTGTAAAATCAAAGAAAATGTATGTTTTTATAAAATTGTCTGGTTAAGTATAAATTTTATTTGGAAAAGTAATACGTACATGCCATAACTATTATAGTCAGAAGGAATAATATCAAATATGGATCAAGTCATTTTGTCCATGCGGTTCCAATATTTCCTGCGATAAAGTCACCCAGCCTATAGTCGACCGTTTTTTCGTCACTACCGTGGCTTCCACTGGAGTGGACTCAATCTGCGTTGCGCTGTCACATATGTGCCTCAGGTTCGTGCATGTTTTTGTCACACCGTTCTGTCTTCTCGTTGCCATTTTGAGGAATTCTGCGCGATTTATGTGGCTTTCCCAAAGGCTACTGGCCGACTGATCTCCAATTGTCGAAAGTTTTGTGTCTGATGTATTTAGAGTGATTGTATTTGTTTTTGTGTGTGTGTCTATGTGTATATATTTGTATGTGTGTCTTTGTGTATATATTTGCATGTGTGCTTGCCCTCGCGTCTCTTAGCTTTGTTTACTTTTGTAACCTTTTCACCTTTCCTTCATAATATTCACTGTCTTCGTCACCTCATCCTATACTTATATTTAACTATGTACATTTCGCTTTTACATTTAGTGCGAGCTTGGATTCTATATTTTCTTTATTGATTTTATACATTTCTTATTTTTAAATTACAATACTTTATTATATTTACATTTTTATTACAATTTCTTTTCGAATTAAGGTTTAAAATTTTTCACATAGAATTGACCTTTTCTCTTTCCCTTGTCGCTTATAATGATATAAGTATATTCTTCAATCTTCTTTCTAGCCAAGAATAGTCTTCTCTCGTAAGAAATGAGAAACTTGTGAATTATATTCTTGCCATTTATATCTGACATGTTTTCTTATCAATTTTAACCAAGTAATAGTTAATTTAGTGTAGTCCTTTACTAGTCTCATGTAGCATTTCACAAAATCTAATAATGATCTAATTCCTTTTAGATTTGTAATAAGTAAATAAATTGTAATAATAATTTCCATCACGCGATTTAAAATTCTAAATACGTTATATTGTTTACTTTTTTCTGATAAATCGGTTTGCCAATAATTGCTCGTTAAATCTAAGCTTGACATAAAACGTTTTTTAGTTTTTGTAATTATCAACATCGAGTTTATGTAATTACTTTTACAGGGTTTAATGATACCTAACTTTATCGTCTTATTTATTTCTTTTTCTACTTCCTCTTTATCATGAATAGGTACCGGATTAAGTTTTGAAAAAAATATTGTGTTATCTTTTATTCGCATCACGTGATTATAATTGTTGATTAACCCCGGCTTTTTTAGAGATACAGGTTTATATTTTATTATCGATCTTTTTAAGATTTGTTTCTGTTCGATGAATAATATGTAATTTGCAGTGATTTTTGTTTCGATCTCTTCGATGGAAACATCGAACTCATTATCAACGAAATTCTGAAATTCCAGATCCGCCTGTGAATGTAATGATTTTTGGTCATTTTCGCTATCAATACATTCCATAATATTCAAGGATAAAAATGATGATTTTTGGTCATTTTCGCCATCTAGACATTCCATGATATTTAAGGTTTTTTGTTCGATCTCTTCGATGGAGACATCGAACTCATTGTCGACATAATCCTGGAATTCAAGATCCTCGTTTGAATGTAGTGATTTAAGGTCATTTTCGCCATCAAGACATTCAGTAATCTGAAACCCAAGATTCATCTTTCAATGTAATGATTTATGGTCACTTTCGCCTTCAAAACATTCAATAATATTCAAATTAGAATATTGTTTTAAATCAATTATACTAACTATATTATACGATATCGACTCTGTCTTATTATTTACTGTAATCTTTATATTTTTCGCCTCAGTGTTAATTATCATTTTTAATTTTTCCTGCGAATCAATCCTGATTATACATTCTTTTATTAGCTTTGGTACCACGATATATATTAAATTCATTATCAAATTATTTATTTGAGTAGGTATCATCACTTGTAATTTTAAACATGCCAATTTATTTCCTGTCGCTACTTTAATAAATTTTCCGCATAATGGTAACGTCGGACATGATTTGAAATATTCTAAATTCTCATTGTAAAATTTTTCCGATATAGCCGTTACTTCGCTACCAGTGTCTATTAATGAATTAACTATTTTTCCATTTAATGAAATATTTATCTCTGGACACTATGAATATTCAGTAGTTTCCTCACTAGGATCAATATCAAAGGCTAAATCCTCTTTAACATTTATTAAACTATCTATGTTAAGAGTTAAATACTCTGGAGTCTTTATTAAATCTGCAGACAGTAATTAGATTTTATTTGGAAATTTACGCGTTGCATCTCGATAATTTTCAATTTGCGTACTTTCCGAGTCTGGAGATACAACTACATCTAGTTATCCGATTTCGGACTCGACGTCGTTGCTGCTATCTCTATACCTAGAATATCTATATCATTATGATATTTTTGCGCGGTTTTATTGCTCACTGCAGGTGTGTGCTTTTCCGTATCACGTTTTGGAGTTTTATTTTTGCTGTGAATTTCAGTAGTATTTAAATTTCGAGTATGCCATTGTTTTCTTGGTTGGTTTTCACTTATGTTTTGATTTTCATTCTTATGTTGAGAGTAATTTTCCCTTCTCTCGTCAGATTTTGCTTCGTTTTTATTTTGGTCTCTGTTATTCCTTCTATTCTGGGCTCTCTTATCATCATTATCCTAATCGGTTAGAATTTGGACAAGCGAATTTTTTGATTTTAATTGTTGACCGGAGAAAGCGTGCATGATCCCTTTCTCAAAATGTTCTACTAATTTTTCTGCTATTTCCTCATCGGAAAATGATAATTGTAACTCCTTCGCGTACCCGAAAATCGTTGTTGCGTAAGTAACCCTATCTAATTTGCCCCCCGCGTAGAAGGTACCGAACTCCACTTTCCTACGCGTTTGTCGTTGTATCGTAGAATTCCAAAATCTATCTTTAAATAAATTCTTAAATTGCTCGTATTCTCGTACGTCACTTTCGTGGATATACCGCCAGACTTTTGCTAATCTCTCTAGAGCTTGGGAAACTATTTGAATACTTTCTCTCGCGTTGATTTTCATCAGTGAAATATATCGATCTAAATCACTCAAAAATTTAACTGGTCTTTCCTGATTAGTACCCTTGAAAGAAGGAATTGGAATTTTTATCCTTGATTTTTCTGAAGTTATAGGAATATTTACGTTACTGCTATTAACATTATCAATTTTAGTCTTTCTTGTTCAATTTGTAATTGTAAATCATCACAACTTTCTTTAAGTTTTTCTAATAAATTATCTTTAACTTCAATAATTAAGTTGTCATTTTCTACAAATTCTTTCAATTCTTTCAATTCGTGATTCATATCTTCCACTTTTGTGGTCCACGATTTTACACTCTCCGACAAAGCCTTCAATTCGTCTTTTCTCGGGCATGCCTGTAAATGCATATTAACTTCTTCTACCTTTTTGGGATCATTGCTTATTATTGCTAAAATCCTATTTAACTTCGTTTTCATTGTCTCATGATCCCTATATAATTCCGTCATTTCATCCGTTAACGCGTCAATTAATTCCTGCTGCTTATATAAATATTTGTCTTTCTCTTCGTCCATAGATATGCTATGTAACTGTCGAGACAAACCTATTGATCTACGAGATTTAGCCATTTTGAGGACTTCTAATGGTAATTCAAGAATTTAAGTTGACAATAATGGTAATTCAAGAATTTAAGTTGACAGAATATTGAGACCAATTAAAAATAACTGCAAAATTTAACTTTTGAAATTTCTAATAATTTTACCGGATATAATTTTTCAAAATTATGATCATACGAATTCAAGTAACCTTTATCTGGAATAAGCTTATTTGTGTTACTTCATTTCAGAAAAGTATTAAAAAAAAATTATTAAGAATGAAAATGATAGACCCAATGTGTAATTAGCTGAAGGCTGCTTACCAAGGTGTACAACACCTAGTGTTTATCATCACGCAGCAAGTAGAAGAAGGTAGTGCGCGTTTGTTATGATCATGACCTACGCTCGCGGAGCACAATTATCACGCAATATATCAAAGGAATTTGCTTACACTGATATTTCCTTTCTCAATTTTAATTTCGTTTCAAAATTTCTCACGTGCTAGAATATTATTTCTATTTGTCAATACTAATGAAATTTGACGTTGTATCTATACAAGATACTCTAATCTTTCTCATCATTTTTTTTTTTTTATTAATTTTGTGCTTTTTAGTTTTTTTGTATTTTTTAGTTTTTTAGTTTTAATACATCTTAATATTATTCATCCGTAATATAATTCTCTTACATCCATTAACTTTTTCTTAATTTAATTTTAAATTTCCTAATTTGTTTGTTAGAGCATCGATGTCCTTATCGCGCTCATCTAAACGTTTTTCTAGATTTTTATACTTTCCAACTGTAAATGCGGTTAATTTGCCCACGTGTTTACCTATCCTGCGTTGTTTCCGCGCCATTCATAGGACTTTATTGACAATATAATTATTAAATTCCGATATTTTCTTATTTAATAATTCTTGTTCTTTTAACTTTAGTTCTAATTCTATTACCCTATAAACTAATCTCGACTCCACGAACACAGGGTGCACGTCGGGAATCATTATTTTTCTATTTTACCTATTTAGAAAAATTTTCTAATACAATAAACTCAACCACGAAAATAATAAATTCCCTGTGAATTAAGTACGTAAATACTTGAGGTATGGTAAATAGAAACCGCGCGTTTGTTATACTTCCTGACCTACGCTCGCGAAGCACTGTCAACACACCACATACCGAACTAATTTGATTATTTCGGAATTGCCGAATTACGATCAAATTCTATCTTATTGAGATTTTCACATTATTAACATTTTCCCATTTCTTACAAGAGAAAACCGTTTTACAAAAAAAAAAAATCAGCTCTGATGCTAGTTCTCTTACGATGTATATTGGATTAAATCTATTTATGACTTTTCACGTTTTTTTTCCTGCACTGCACCAATCACTTTTTCTTTCCCCCTGCGCCAATCACGCTATCCTATTTCACTCGGGTCCCTGTTCGGGCGCCATGTTGTGACCTGTCACTTTGGAGAATAGCGACAGATCGGGTTTTTATGACCCGAGTGGCAAAATAGCTCGCGCAAAGGAAACCCCACGAGCTTAGCCGTTGAGCGTGTATGCGCCTTGCCTTGACACGCCGCGGACACTGCCACGTGGGTTCGAGTAAGGAAAGGATATGTGGTTTATATTTGTGGTTTGCCCGTTCGCAACACGCCTTGCGTTGTGGTACGGCGGGGCTCTTCCACTCTAGCGGCCTCGAAATCCAACAGTTAGGAATGGGTTAGGATTATCTCTTCCGTTCGGCGTACGCCTTGCGTTGCACGTCGGCGGGAGAAGACATGTGTCTCAGAGGTCTGCCGGAGAACGAGTGCCGCTCTAAGCTCGCACAGGACAATCGGTCGCTCGCTCGCGAAGAAGAAGAAAGAGGGTCGAGAAGAGGGGAGCGCTAGCTGAATAGGCTATGTGTGCGGAACGCGCAGAGAAGCCGCGAGCCGCCCTCCTCCTCACGCCTTCATGCTGAGTAGTGGGAATACTGCCAGTCACTCTGCCTCGTTCTCTCTCGCTATAGCTGTACGCATGCTCGCGCGTGATATTCCTTCACGCGTTATATATACGAGCTGGACTCTTACAATAGAGTGTTACTGGATTTGCTGGTTACGAATCTGAACTCAGATTTAGAAAATTAAAACAGACCCAAGATGGCTACCAAAAATTGAAATTTTACTCGATTTTGTTAAAAATTATATATAGGAGGTGTCCGAATTTGCTGATTAGGAATCTGTACTCAAATTTTGAGAATTGAAAATGGCGAATCTAAGATGGCAGCCATATATTCTAATATTACTGGTATTTGCTGAAAATTGTATATACGGAGTTTCTGGATTCGCTGATTACGAATCTGAACTCATATTTTGCCAAATCAAATTGGCGACCAAATATTGAAATATTACTGAATTTTGCAGTTGTTTATGGGGGATTTCTGGATTCGCGAATTGACGAATCTGAATTCAGATTATGAAAATTCAATATAACGGGTCGAAGATGCCTGCCAAATATTGAAATATTACTGAATTTTGCTGAAAATTGTATATAGAGTTTTACTGGATTCACTGATTAGGAATCTGAATTCAGATTATGAAAATTCCATATAACGGATCGATGATGGCGGCCAAATATTGAACTATGACTGGATCTTGCAGAAAAATGTATGTACGGAATTTCTGGATTCGCTGATTACGAATCTGAACTCAGACTTGAAAATTCAAAATAGTGAACCCAAGATGGCGGCCAAAATTTGAAATTTTACCGGAATTTACTAAAAATTGTATATTGTAAGTTTCCGGATTCGTTGATTAGGAATCTGAACTCAGATTTTGTAAATACAAAATGGCTGCCAAAAATTGGAATATTACTGGATTTTGCTGAAAATTGTATATAGGGAGGATCTAGATTCGCTGATTACGAAGCTGAACTAATATTTTACCAATTCAAAATGGCGGCAAAATATTGAAATATTACTGAAATTTGCGATTTTATGTGGGGAATTTCTGAATTCGCATATTAGGATTTCTGGATGCGATGATTACGAATCTGAGCTCGGATTTTAAAAATTCAGAATGGCGGCAAAATATTTCAATAATACTGGATTTTGCTAAAAATTCTATATAAGGGGTTTCTAGATTCGCTGATTTCGAATCTGAACTCAGATTTTCAGAATTGAATATGGCTGATCGAAAATGGAGGTCAAATATTCAAATATTACTGTATTTTGCTGAAAATTGTATATGAGGCGTTTCATGCAAACTGCCCCAGCGCGGCGCGCGAACGCCAATTCGTGCTGTTTCCAGCTCATGTTTAACATACTGAAATGCACTTGAAAAAATTTTATTATAAGCATATCCAATGTATTTTTTCCTCAGCTTTCCAATTGTGTAGGCAGTTTTCCCGATATTTTCCATTTTCACCTTCAGAAAGTACAAAACGTGTTATATCTCAAAAACGATATTTTTAATATTTTTTTTGACCCTCTAGGTCGAAAGCTGAGCATTTTTTACGTAGGAAAGGATATTTTCCAAAAAGTGCCCAAGATGTTTTCTGCGAGATATAAAACGCGAAAGAGTAACGCACCGCCTTTCCTACGCGCGGTACTACGCGGTACAGCGCGCGGACTGCGCCCGCCTCGTTGCCTATATAATAACCTTTTATAATCTTTAATTCTTTACCTACTTTTCTGGATTCTTAATAATGCATTGAGTAATATTTTATTAATTATTTTATAAAATAATAAGATTTCAAAATTAACAGCAATATAGTAACTCTTGTACTAACGTTTCTTTTTCAGTGTAGATAATATTTTGTTGTTTGTTTTCGCAGGTTTTTTCGGGAAGATTTTATACTCTGAACACAGAGAGGTTTTTTTAAGCTTCAATGTACTTTCATCTATTGGAATAATAGCATGGTTTTGTAACGTGCCTGGTATAGATTTAGCCTTGTCCAGTCTTGGTTTTAGTTTCAAAACCGTTTCTTCATACGATGCTTTACTGCTATAAAAAACATTGATTTGTTTGCAGTAATCTTTAGCACAGTTATACAGCTCTTTTGGTTAAAATATGATTACTAGAAGAAACTTGTAGACTAGCTCGTTTCGCACCTCATTTTAGGTTCGCGCCTATACCATCGCACGCACCTTTGTTATGTGCTGTGGCATAAAAATGCCACTCAGCAGTAACTCAAAAATCTTTCTCGTGAAAAAGAAGATTTTGAAAATTTGATTTATTCTTAAAATGCTGACCTGCTCAATCAGTCAAATAATAAACTTTCTTGACTGCAAAATTAGTTTTAAGGTAAGATATTACAATTTTTTGACATTCATAAACGGCTATGATATCATGATTTAAATTGTCGGAAAATACAGCAATGCTTACATGTTTGAGTTCATTATTTTGAAATCCACAGCTTTCGATCTAAAGGGTAAAAAAAATATTAAAAATATACTTTTCGAGATATAACACGTAAAAACAAACAAAAAAATATTATCTACACTGAAAAAGAAACATTAGTACAAGAGTTACTGAAGGTGAAAATGGAAAATTTCGGGAAAACTGCCTACACCGTTGGAAAGCTGAGGAAAAAATACATTGGGTATGCTTATCATAACATTTTTTTAAGTACATTTCAGTATCTTAAACATGAGCCCGAAATAGCACGATTTGGCGCTCGCGCGCCGCACTGGGGCAGTTGACATGAAACGCCTTATATACGGAATCTCTTTGGATTCGCTGAATACGAATCTGAACACAGATTGTGAAAAATCAAAATGATGGACCCAAGATGTCAGCCAAAAATTGAAATTTTACCGGAATTTGCTAAAAATTGTATATTGTGGGTTTCCGGATTTGCTGATTAGGAATCTGAACTCAGATTCTGTAGATACAAAATGGCGGCCAAAAATTGAAATGTTACCTGTTTTTGCCGAAAATTGTATATAGGAGGTTTCTGGATTCGCTGATTACGAAGCTGAACTAAGATTTTGAAAATTCAAAATGGCGGACAAGAATTAAAATATTACTGGATTTTGCTGAAAAATTAGTTTATAATCAATAAATAACAAATAATATCAGAGCTGACGTAATGAATTACATATTTATTATGCATTATTTTGTTAAATATAAATATACCTAATATTTTAAAAATTAATAAATGCTAAGAATAATTTTTTAAAAAACAATACAGAAAATTTAAAAGAAAAAATAAATGTTTCATGATATTATTTAACCCATTAACGCGCAAATGCACATTTTTGTGCACACATTTTCAAGTACAGAATTCTATTAGAAAAACAAAGTCATTTTTATCCAAAATCATATATAGGTGGTTTTCGAGGGTGCTCTTTCAGAATCTGCAACTTATTTTGTAAAAAAAAGTCAGTAAGTGTATTATTTTTGAGTTTTTTAAAAAAAAAGTCAAAAAAGTTAATAAAATTTTTTTTTCAAATCAATTTTTGTTACTGTTTCTGTTTTTGGATAATCATATTACCGCCAGAAATCGCGGTCCGAATGTCTGGCATTTCCAAAATAATGGTTGTGAATCTTTTTTCCCCTTTTAGCTTTTCCAAAATGGCGGATTTTGTGAAATAGCGTAATGTTAAACTTCATGATTTTTTTTCTCGAAATGTATGAACTTAACGAAAAAATGTTATAGAACAAAAAATGCTTAGAATCACTCAAAAAATACGTATGAAATTTTCAGAAGTTTTTGAACCAATTTTGAATTTTGAATTTTTAACATTTTTGAAAAATCAAAAAATGTCTCAAAAACTTCTGAAAAAAAAATCATACGTGTTCTTTGAATGATTCTAAGCACTTTTTATTCTATCAAATTTTTTCGTAAAGTTTAATTTTTTGGAGAAAAAAAATTTTGAAATTATGCGTTACATAAACACACAAAACGTTGAATGGATTGAAGACTGTATAATCATCACTCTGCCACTATAAATATGTAGTAAAATATAGCGTTGCCCAATTCTAACCATGGGGAGGTAGACGATGCAAGAGAACCTTCTTCTTGATTTTATATATTTTTTTTATTTTTTTTATTTTTTATATTTCTTTTATTTTTTATATTTTTTATATTTTTTATATTTTTTATATTTTATTCTATTCTTTTGAATGTATAGAGAGAAAACAGTTTTTACAAAAATGTAAACTACACACTTTGCAGAGCTTTCTAGTTCTTAAAGAACATTAGTTTGTTAGAACAGTTTCTTTGACTTGCGGATTGAACTGCATTACGGAATTTGGGGTTTACATGTTTTTCTTTTTCCAAATAGCTTTTAGCAATAGCCATACAAACATCTTTAGTACCTATTTTTTTGCTCTTACCTGCTGTTGGAACATTGTACAAGACAGTGGGTCACTTGGGTCATTTTTATCAGAGGTATCCAAATAACTATTACCAACGCCACTGTCTTGTACAATGTTGCAACAGCAGGTAAGAGCAAAAAAATAGTTACTAAAGATGATTGTATGGCTATTGCTAAATGCTATTTGGAAAAAAAACATGTAACGACAAATTCAGTAATGCCGTTCAGTCCGCAAGTCAAAGAAACTGTTCTAACAAACAATGTTCTCTAAGAACTAGAAAGCTCTCCAAGGTACGTGGTTTACATGTTTGTAAAAACTGTTTTCTCTCTATACATTCAACAGAATAGAATAAAATATAAAAAATATAAAAAATATAAAACATAAAAAAAATATATAAAAAAAAGAAGAAGGTTCTCTTGCTTCTACCTCCGCGTGGTGAGAACTGGGCAACGCTATATTTTACTACATATTTATAGTGGCAGAATGACGATTATACAGTCTTCAATCCATTCAACGTTTTATGTGTTTATGTAACGCATAATTTCAAAATGTTTGTTCTCGAAAAAAATACACTTTACGAAAAAATTTTATAGAATACAAAGTGCTAAGAATCATTCAAAGAATACGTATGATTTTTTTCAGAAGTTTTTGAGACATTTTTTGATTTTTCAAAAATGTTAAAAATTAACAAATTCAAAATTGGTTCAAAAACTTCTGAAAAAATTCATACGTATTTGTTGTGTGATTCTAAGCATTTTTTGTTCTATAACATTGTTTCGTTAAGTTCATACATTTCGAGAAAAAAAATCATGAAGTTTAACATTACGCTGTTTTACAAAATCCACCATTTTGGAAAAGCTAAAAGGGGAAAAAAGATTCACAACCAGTGTTTTCGAAACGCCAGACATTCGGACCGCGATTTCTGGCGGTAATATGATTATCGAAAAACAGAAACAGTAACAAAAATTGATCTGAAAAAAAAATTTTATTAATTTTTTTGACTTTTTTTTTTAAAAAAACTCAAAAATAATACAGTTACTGACTTTTTTTTACAAAATAAGTTGCAGATTCTGAAAGAGCACCCTCGAAAACCCCCTATATAGGATGTTGGATAAAAATGACTTTGTTTTTCCAATAGAATTCTGTACTTGAAAATGTGTGCACAAAAATGTGCATTTGCGCGTTAATGGGTTAATAGGGGGTTATCCTTATTCATTATTATCAATATTTATCTTTATATGAAATATAATCCGCAACTAAAATTATAAGATTAATTTTATATCACATTATTATATTTTTTAAAATAATCAATTTTGATATATAATTAAAACTTAAATAAATTTCCATATTTATTTGATCCAAATTTTTGTGATTATTCACTGAATGAATATTCGAGCATATCTAGAAAATTTAGAAAAAAATCATTTTTAAAAACAAAATTCAGTTTACACATAATTTAGAAAACGATTAGTAGTTGTATTAGCTGTTCCTATAATATTTTTTTTAACAATCCACACTAAAAATGGGGGTTGGCGAGCGGAGCGAGCAGGGGCGAACCCCCCCTAGTTTATATATATGGGTAACTTCACGTCAACTGTAACAGGTCGAAATTTTTAAATTGCTAAAAATGGGGTTTTCTAGTTCTAAATTAGCCCCAAAATACAGCTCTAGTGTTTAAGAGCGAAATATTCAATGGTAAAAAGTTAGAATCAATTGAAAATTTGAAAATTTTGATTTCTTTCAAAAAACAGCAATTTTCATGATTTTTTTACTAAAAATCTTGAAACTTTTTGTATAGCATATTGAATGGGAAAAAGTTTACAAATTGTAAGTAGAATTGCTCAGAATTTTTCCAGATTGATGCCAATTATATTGTTAATTTATACGTAAGAAAATACCATACAAAATATGCATAAGGCATAATTATCATGTGACATGATTAATATCCCTCGACAGAGGCTAAAAATTTGATACAAAATGTTACTTTTAAAATGAGACCTTGATGAAAGTGGAATGCAAACTCAGAAATAAGTTATTTATTATATATATATATATATATATATATATATATATATATATATATATATATATATATATATATATATATACACACACACACACACACACACACACACACACACACACACACACACACACACACACACACACACACACACACACACACACACATACACACACACACACACACACACACAAAATGAATTTGAAAATAAAATAGAAGTAACGAATATTATTTGGAAAGAAATATTAGATAATTAATTTAAATAATAAGATTATCATATAATAAACTAATAATGGTGTAAATAAAATAATAACATTTTAAAATTTAATAAATATACAATAAAATATTTATATGATATTTTAATATTATGATCTTCTTAACGATATTAGAATAATAACATAATATAATTGATCAAAATAATTTAAGAAAAAATATAAAACAATAATTAATTACATAATATAATAAAAATTTACTTTAATTATACATTTCATGTAAATTACTTTTCTTAATGTAATTAACTATTATTTAGTAAAATATAAGATGGCTGAACCAGGTGATTCAAAACCTAGTCCATTAAGATGGGATCCTGTGTAAAATATGTATATTGAATTGTGAGTAGTATACAGCACGCAAGAGAATTAGATGAATTAAACGAACAGTTACAGCATCATATAAATGAATAAAACGAATGTGAAATACATTTAAATAATTATATCAATGAATATAATAACAATATTACTATGACACAAACACCGTTAATTTGGGATCCAACACAAAATAAATACATAGAAGTATATAATTTAAAAGATGCAACAAAGTTAGATAAATTGAATGAAATAATAGAAACCCATGAAAAAGAAGAAAACAAGTATAATAACTATTGTAATAATTTACTTATAGAATATGATTTAAATTACTTACAAAATTTAATTAAAAAATATGAAAAAAAAAATAAATCAAAAGCAAACATAATATTTTCAATATACAATTTAAACTCAATTTTTTAGTAGAGTTTTCGACATGGCGTCGGAGGAGAAGGAGCCGCCCGATGCCTCTCTTAATAAATATTACAAGTGCCATCCCAGCATTAGCGTTGGGGCAGTGGTGTGCATAGTGTGTGGAAACTTCTACCATACTGATGAAATAGTTACAAAATATAACATAGGAAAACCAATTAAATTCCTCAGCAACTCATTTATTGTGTGCCAAGATCATCCTAACCTCTCACTAACCTCAAAGTTGCCATATGGCACGCTCAGTGAAGCAGCGTGGCAATTCATAGCACAGCTAAAGCATGAAAACCGTGAACAAATTAAACAAGACATTGTGAATAACATAGTGCATGAGACAACAGAAGAAAATGGTCTCAATAAAACCATATATGAAGATTACAATGTATCAGACTCACTGAAAATTGAAAATAACCTGCCAAAACAATTACTTAAAGAAACACAAGAAAAGAACGCCTTACTAAACGAATTACTAATAAAAGAAAGACAAAATAACAATTTTAGAAACATCAAGCCCCACACTTATGCAGAAATTTTAACAAATACTAAACCCAAAGCTAAAAGAGTACCAAAACTAATTGTTAAAAAAACAAACAACAAAGACAATATAAACCTAGAAAACACTGTACTGCATTATCTTGCTAAAGACAAAACAATCCAAACAAAAAAAGTGACAAAAATAAATAATGATACTATATTAATAAACTTTATGAACGAAGAAAGTATAAATGCAATTGAAAAGACCTTATCTAAAAAATTATCAACTAATGCAAAAATCAAAAAAGAAGAAATAAAAAAACCTATAGTGAAAATTATTAACATTGAAAAAGTGTTTAATGATAAAGAACTAGAACAAGACATTAATCAAAGAAACTTTAACAATATTGATGACAAGTGCAAAGTTCTACACATAAACTCAAGTGAAAAAGCTAAAACAATGAGTGCAATAGTTGAAGTAACGCCTACAATCTACAAACATATAAGAGACAATAAAAACAAGTTATTTATAGGGTTTCAAAATTGCAGAGTATTTGACATAATAAACACAAATCCATGTACTAAATGCTCAAGAGTCGGCCACAGTGGCAAAAAATGCGATAATGAGGACAAGTGCTACAAATGTGCAGGAAATCACGCAGCTGCTGAGTGTAAATGTGATACTCTTAAATGTGCAAACTGTGAATTTAACAACAACAAATACAAAACTAATTACAATATAAATCATAGTGCAATAGACAGTGATCAGTGTGAAGTGCTAAAACACAAAATAAAAAATACATTGAAATGACAGACTATCCACTGCAGCCTACCTACCGTCGGTACTTTGGCAACCTAGAAATCGGCAAACAAAGCAATTCCCGCTCACAGCAATGGATAACTACTAGAAGAGTTAGATTAACGACCAACACATCTGCCGGTACATTATCTCCAGCAACCCCTACATCTACAGCTCAACCAAGATTTGATACGTTAGAAAATGAAAATGAAAATGAATCTTGATTCTCAAGAGGTAATATTTGACAACGAACATATCACAAATAGTGTAACCGAATTAAATAGATGCCTAGCTACAGTCAAAGAATTAATTCTTTGCGTTAATATAAGAAGTTTAAATGCTAATTACAATAAACTATTAGTATTCTTAAACAGGCTTGTTACAAAGCCTTGTATTATAGTATGTACTGAAACATGGAAACTTGAACACCACGAATTTTTTAATATTCCAAAATATAGAATGTACTATAATGAAAGCAACATAAACCAATCGGATGGTGTAGTATTATATATAAGTGAAGACATCACAGAAACCACGGAAATTATACAAATAAATAAACTTAGAATAATGAACACGAAAATCACACTTGAATATAACAAAAACATAACATTATCATCAATTTACCGATCATATGACATACATAAAACTGAATTCTTAATGAATATTAAAAATTTTCTAAAAATAAGCAAGAAACAAAAAAATAATATAATAATAGGAGACTTCAATTTTGATATATTAAGCCAAGATGTTTTAGATCAAGACTTTTTACAAATACTATTAGAAAATGGTTACTGCCCAGGATTTAAAAGTATAACTAGACCATCAGATATTAATAACAATAGCAATGGCACCTGTATAGATAACTTTTTCATTAAACTAGACAAAATTAAATATAAAACCTACTTACTAAAAACACCTTTTACCGACCATTTTCCCATAATGATGTCATTAAAAAATATTAAAGAACAATCCAGTACCAAATTAGGAAAAAGATTTAACTACAATAAATTGGAAAAAACAGCAGGAACTATAAAATGGACAGATATCTCATCAATAACAGATCCCAACCAAGCCTTAAATAACCTTATACAAAAAATTCAAACATGCCTAAACAGGTCAATAATTAAGACGCATAGCAATAAACAAAACAACATGAAACCGAGGAAAATTTGGATAACAAAAGCAATAATAAATTCGTAAAAATAAAGAAAAACTATATAATATATGGAAGAAGGATCCTACTAACTCTGTAAAAAAGAAAGTTACAAAAACTACATTAAGATACTTAACCACATTATCAACCAAGCAAAAAAGGACCATGATAGAAAGCAAATACAATCAAACATGAACAATCAAAGGAATCTCTGGAGATTAATTAATAACAAAATTGGAAAAAATAGTAAAATAAATAACAACATTAATTTTATCATGGATAATAACAACAAAAAAATAACCGACTCAAAAGAAATTTCTGAACATATCAACAACTTCTTCTGCAACGTTGGTAAACAACTGTGTGACAAAATTAAAACTCCACCAAACAAAAGAGTAAGGCTGCCTACTAAGAATAACAAGAGTATTTTTCTATATCCTACTAATCATCAAGAAATACAAAAAACAATATTAAACATGGAAAATAAAAATGGTGGGTGTGATGGTATTAACACACTCTCACTCAAAGTTTTAATATCACACATCTCCGACCCACTGGTTCACATAACCAACTTATGCTTAGAGAAAGAAATTTGGCCTGATGCTTTAAAGATTGCGGATATTATACCAATACATAAAGCCAAAGAAAAGCATCTGCCAACAAACTACAGACCAATTTCCCTGATCTCAAATGTTGCAAAAGTATTGGAAAAACTACTGCATAGTAGAATATCATCTTTCATAGATAAATGTAACTTGATCTCAAATAAACAATTTGGATTCAGGAAAAATAGAGGCACTAAAGATGCCCTATATCAAATAACTAACACAATCTATAACCACATAGATGCAAGCGACCCAATAGCTATTACATTCCTCGATCTAGCGAAAGCATTCGATACAGTAGATCATCAAATTTTGCTTGATAAACTATATAACTACGGCATCAGAGGTAGCGCATATAACCTCATAAAAAGTTATCTAAGTAATAGGAAACAAAGGGTGAAAATAGGTAATGATTATAGCCAATACAAAACTGTCTATATGGGAGTACCGCAAGGTACAATACTTGGACCACTGCTGTTCATTATTTATATTAATGATATGTTATCTTCAATGCCTGAAGATACAATATTGTCATACGCTGACGACACTGCGATCATAGCAATAGGTAAAACCTGGCAAGAAGTAGAAACTAAAATGAACGACTACCTACAAGAAATAGCCGACTGGCTAGCACTAAATAAACTATCTCTCAACAAGGACAAAACAATATACATGGAATTCGGCAGCAATTATAAAAGCACGCCTAAAAATATGAACATTTGCATACAAGGAAAAAACATCAAAAGAGTAGAAAACACCAAATACCTAGGAGTAACTTTCGATAGCAACATGAAATGGGATATACACACCAAAAATATATATAATAAGACCAAATACCTTACTTTCATTTTATACAAACTGTCTATTATAATGAACACAGACAATCTCCGTATGATTTACTATGCGTTGTTCCACAGTATCACCTCCTACGGTATTATAGCCTGGGGAGGCGCTTACGCAGGTAGAACCAAAAGCTTACAAAGCCTGCAAAACAGACTGCTTAAACTTATAAATAAAAACAATTTTATTTATGACAGAAATCCACTAAATATAGAGCAAATTTTTACCTTTGAGTCACTAATATTTCATTACAAACAATTACAAGACAAATATATAGAATCCGACAAAGTAACGAGGAATAAAAGTATACCAATACCTAAACGTTGTAAACGCATCAGCATCAAAAACAGCTACATTAGAGCACTAACTACCTACAACAAACTGCCTAATGACCTTAAAACAATAACGAATAAAAAAAGTCTGAAATATAAAATCAAGATCTGGATAAAAGCAAACATCTAGCATAATAAAACACCCATGAATAATACTAATAATATTAACTATAAACAGATAAAGCAACTATATTATTCACTAATAAAGATATCGGACACAGACCTCCCACATTGGAAGTCCATGGGGAGTTTAGAGTCCGATAAACTGTTACTGGATATAAGAACATATATATGCGCACACGGGTTATGCACACTACATTATAAACGTTCTCATCGTCGATTATCTAATTACAACTGGAACAAAATCCGAAAACTCAATATTAATCAACAAATTATCATCGAAATTGCAAATATGATTGCTAACAGGTGGACGCTCTCAGAGAGCAACAAAAATACAACTTTAAGCAATAAGTGTTGTGACTATCGTATTACTAACGGAAATAATGAAATAAAACATATACACTTTGTCAAAGAAAAATCCAAAGATATTGAAATAAAAAAGGAACACAACAACGAAAAATATAATCCCATAGAAACTGTATTTAGTACGATAGATAAAATGGCTGAGGATAACAATACAAAAACCATGTCAATGGAAGCAAGTGGCGCACCGGGAAAGCCTATACTGCAAGATAACACCTACCGCATGTCTTACGGAGATCTCAACTATCTAGGCTGTAATAAAGCACTACTGTATTTCGACAGAGGCATTCGAGGTAAACAAACATTTACAAACTCAATGTATACTCTAGAACAGCACCCGAAATACAACGATCTCATAGTAGTAGACGACATTGTTTTTACATCAACATGTAAATGTGACTCAGCCAACCAACACAGATTGATGTTCCCACACTACAGAGTTACCTGTGCAGTGGGACTCACCTGCCCAACAAGACTAAACAGCTACGAAAGAATCATCTTTGCAAGAGACAGAAACGCATCCACGGAATCATTTACAACAGCAAGACAAATGTTGGTTAGATATTGGTGATAGAAGAAAAGTCATGAATAATGTGTGGTTTTCGACTTGACTCCGTAGCTGCTAGCTACGGGGATACAAGATCGACAAACAATCAGGGACAATACTTCAATTTAGTTTTAAGTTAGTTTAAGTCACCAGACCAGCATACAGGAAATACTTCCTCTGCTGGGTTACGCATGTAATGTAAAAATGTATATTGATATTATTGTAATACCTATGTACTTACTCTGGTTTAATAAATAAATAAATAAAAAATATTTGAAATTTCACAAAAATAGTATTAAGTTATATTAATTTTTAATTCTATTATTTTACATTAACTTCTTTCACGTATCCAATATAATGTTTATAAGCAAAAATATATATAACAGAAAAAATAAAAATATATATTTCCATATTATAAATAGCTTACAAAAACGTCACAGGATATGTTAAAGAAAATTTAATTAAAAATTTGAAAATTATTTTTGTATAAATATTTTTGTAAATTTTAAATAGAAGTAATAAATATAAAAATTCAATGAAATAAAAGAACATTATTTTTAAGTATGAAAATGGAATATTTGAAATTTAAGGATAATAAAATTATATTAATTTTAAAATCATTTACAATAAATTATATTAAATTCTTTCATGTATCCAATATAATGTTTAAAAGAAAAAATATATACAAAAGGAACAAATAAATATATATGGTTCTAAATAATAAACAGCTTATAAAAACATTCAAGGGTATATTACAGATAATATAAATCATATAATTTATTTAGTTTATTATTTTCCTAAATTTCAAAATGTAATATAAATGATATAAAAATATATTTAATAAAAGTTCATAAAATTTTAGGTATAGTGGTAATATAGGGCTATTGGCGAAGGATGCCACTTAAAATAACAATCCAACGGTCCATGAACAGTACCCGCAGGGTGACGTGGAAAACTGTTCGTCTCTTCAACCAATCTTTATAGTTAATAAAGTTTATATAAAACGAATTAACACAACACAGTTATTGGTTAAATTTAAAACATTATTCAATATTTATAAAGTAAGTAATAAAATAAGTAGTAATTTATAAGTAATAAAATAAGTGTAATAATTTAAAATAATGAACATCAGGATAATTTGTTCTCTTATACCAAAATATAAAATTTTTAAATTTATTTTATATGGAGGTTGACAAGCGGAGCGAGTAGGGGGGTACCCCCCCTAGTATATATATATATATATATATATATATATATTATAACGAGGTTCCAAGATAAAATACGGAGAAGATAAGCATCTCGGTCCTCCGTATTCTATCGAACCCGTTAGGCTCTCGTTCCCGCGAATTCGTATATCTCCAGCAAGTATTGACATCGCTCGGAAGATGTATTCGCGTTAGCTACGCGCGGTGCAGGCGCGACTTTGACCGTTGCTAAGTCGCGCCCGATTCTTTTTGAATCAGATTCTCTCGGGCTGTCAAACCGCGCGTACGCGAGTTAATTTGATCGTCCGCGAAGAAAACGGTATCGTGCGTCCTCACCGGTGCAGAGCAGCGCCCGTACACGTACCGACGACGAAGAGCAGCGCACGTGAGCAATCCGAGCCACTCCTGGGGTCCCAAGCGTCTGTGGGTGAACGCTGGACGTTAGGACTCGGCCTGAACACTCCGAAGTCGACCGGAGGATAAGGCCTGACGAAGGAGCGGATTCGTGAGCGAGCGACGAGGGAAGTGCACTCCCCTCCCGGTAAGACTCTTCGCCTATTTCCCGCGCAGCGATTGATTTGTATTTTCGGCTCGCAGCGGCAAGCGGCCGGTGTCTTGATCGCCGGCCCAGCGAAAAACAATCACATCGATCAACGCGCAACGCGACGCATATTTTGTATAGGATAATTTAGAATAGATCTGGTTATAGTTTTGAATGTAACCAAGACCACTCGTTATTCATTAACCTTCACCTAACCTTCTCCCGGATACCGCCGCCTCTGCGGGATCGTCGAACCGAGACGACGATCATTCTGAGTGGCCGCGCCTCGCGTCTAGCTAGCGCGAGTATTAACCCTTTCCGGCACACAGAAAAGTCGAGTTCAATCGTGAACTCGACATTTGTAAACAGGGATCCAGAGAACATCAACCTCGAGTGCTCGTCGTAGAAGTAGCACTCGACGGCACCGTGTTCTAGGGTTCGGTTCGCGGAATTACAAAAGATTTACCCAGGCCTCCCGTTACAATATATATATATATATATATATATATATATATATATATATATATATATATATAGTCTGCCAAGTTTAGAATTTTTATAAATTCTCAAAAACTGCTTAAAAATGGCCATTTTAAAAAAATTTAAATAATTCCAGGTTATGTTTAATGAGAACTTTGGGGCTAAAACTTGGCAGAGGTTATTTTTTTTTAATACACTTTTAGAAAAAAAATTATAGGATAAATCGGAGAGGTAGCCCGACAACTTTTGTCGAAAAGTGATGGATCCGGGCATATATATATATGAATGTATTGTTATATTCCTCCTCCTTTTTGTTTTATAATATTTTCCATATGTATTTACAATTATGAAATTTTATATATATTACAATAAACAACTAAATTTTCTTTGTAATTTGATATATTATTATTATTACCTGGGCGATTTATTATAGTATATTTTCGAATTAAAATTTTGTAAAATATCATAAAACAAAAAAAAAAGAAAAATATAAAAACCCTCCAAAAAAAAAATATATCTATGTTTTTTGTTGTAATGTGTTTTTGGGATCGTAGACTGGAGAGGTACAAATTGAAATTCATTTCGTGTAGAGAAAAGTAGGTTTTATTGAGGTAGCTGTAGTTATACAGTGTGTTGCGCGTATTGAGATCGTTGCTGTCTCTCTGGCCGTCGCGCGTGAACTGACGCCGGTCGGCGTTGCGATTTGTCGGCGGCGTGCCTGGGTAGTTGGAGGGGGGGTAAAGCAGTGCGTGGAGAGCGCTGAGTGGCGCGGCTCTCTCACGCGTGTAATCGATGGCTAGAGAAGGAGAAATGCTCTCCGTCTGGCTTATGTACGCTGAATCGCAAACATTCCACCCATCTTCGCCAGACTGGCGAACGGACCTCAGTTCTTTGGTTGGAGGTGTTTGACTTTGGAGATGGGGCGGCGCGGCGTAGTGGTGGCCATGCGAAGGTCGACCACGCGGGTGAGGTCATCACTCCCTGGATGGATGGCGGTGACTCGAGCAAGGAGTCACTTGGCTGGCCGCGTGAGCTCGTTGCGAATGACCACTAGGTCACCCACGTCGACTAGAGGATGCTGTTGTCTCCACTTTTGTCAAGGCTGCAACGCAGTCAGATAGTCCGTTGACCATCGGCGCCAGAAACGTTGAGCCAGCTGACTGACCAGAAGCCAGCGCTTTCCGGCTGGGACGTTGACTTTGGAGACATCTTCCCTTGGTACTAAAACTGATGAACGTTGTATGAGAAAGTGAGACGGTGATAAAAATTCAAAGTCCGAAGGATCGTCCGTGAGAGCAGTTAATGGTCTGGACTTAAGGCACGCTTCAATGCGGCACATAAGTGTAGCAAAGATGTTCGGAAAAGGTGAGAACTTGTTCTCCAATGACTCGGCGCATAAGATGTTTTGCCGATTTAACTGCTGCTTCCCAAATACCACCAAAATAAGGCACACCGGGAGGATTGAAGATCCAAGTAGTTCCCTCTTGGACGAGAGAATTTACAAAAAGTTTGGATTCATGCTCACATTCATTTGAGCAATGAAGAGACAAAGGATCTGGCCCGATCTCTGGGGGTGAAGTGGAAATATAGCCTGTTAAGAGCCATCCGAGTTTGGTGCTTAACAATATCGGTTGAAGACTTTGACCCGTAACGATTTGGCATTGAATGAATTGCGCATAAGCACTTGCACCGAGAGGTATATCAATGCCTGAAGGTTTGAAATACGCGGGGTCTGCTAGGTGCAGCCCTCTTAAGTATTCGAGGTTAGAAATACCACCTACAACGGGAGGCTTATACGAGGATAGTCTTGGTAAGACTATAGTATCAACGTCTAGAGAATAAGTTGAATCAAAACGGGGTTGAATAGTAAGACAAGCTACCTTAGAACACACGGCAGCTGTCTTTTCTCCTACACCTTGAATATGCGTGTGACTGGTTCTACAATTTAGAGAAAGCAAGTTACACAAAGCTTGTGTGACAAGTGAGATTTGAGATTCAGCATCGATCAGCGCACGAACTTGAATTTTGGTTTCGTTAGGACCAAGGGCGTTAACCCTAGCGGTATCTAAAAGTACTCCTGTACATTTAGTACGTACTCCACTATTAAGGGAGACTGCTTGATGAGCAGATTGAAAGTCATTTGAAACGACAACGTTGCCACAGTTTGGGTTTGATGAGTTTGTAACTGGGGCCAATTGATCAGGCGTTGCTGAATTATTCGATTGATTATACGAATAGCCATCAACGTGAACTAAGGTGTGATGCTTAGCTTTGCAAAGAAAGCATCGATATGAGGAAGTACAATTTTTTGTGTGGTGCTTCCCTAAGCAGTTAAAACAGAGATTAGACGCTTTAAGAAGCTCCTTCCGCTCGGGAATCGTTTTGCTGAGAAATTGTTCACATCGATTTATGTAATCTGGCTCATTACATAGCGAACATTTTCCCTTTTGAGGTATTTTAGTAGAAACTTGATGAGAGTAAGCAGAATGAGCATTGTCATGCTCTGATTTACGAGGCTTTGAATTAGTTGCCTGAGTTTTGGAGTTATTGTTCCAAGAGCATTTACTTCCTGCTTCGATGGCCTCTAGAGTGAGGGTTTGACTTCGAAGAAAAGATTGAAGTTGTTCCCTTGTGGGTGGGTCGACACTATCACCTAGGTGTTTTTCCCATTCTTTACGTGTATTTAAATCAAGACAATTTACCGTAAAATGAACGATTAAATCACTACCTAATGAAGCCGCTCTATTAAGAGAGGTTAGGCTAGCGATGGGATTGAAGATTTCCTTATCAATATGCTTAATTCCGCCGAAGTATCTGCCTTCCTGGATATGACTGAAATGATTTCTGATATGTGAGAACTAACAATACGACGCTGATTTTCGTAATATTCGATTAGAGTTGTCCATTCGCGTTCATAATTATTAGCCGAAATGGGAAGAGATTTAATTTTCTCAAGTGCCTCACCTGTAAGGTGCCTGCGAAGATAATGCAATTTCAAAACAGGCGTTAAGTCTGTGTGACGATGTATGACCGAACGAAAGACATCCCTAAAATTCTCCCAATCAGAGAATTTTCAGGAAAGTTTTGGTAAATCTATTTTTGGCAACGACTGAAGCGATGTATTAGCAGGTTGATTGGAGCTTGGTGGAGAGCGATGCAGATGGACTCGTCCGAGTGCAGCTCTGTTCCGAAGGTGCGCCCCCTGGCGAATGAAAATGGGCTCGTCCTCCTCCAATTATGCTTGCCGATGACGTACGCGGCGTACTGGACGTCACGCGTCCTTATTCGCTCCTTGATTCTGTAGCGAATGATGTCCACGCCGGTACTCCGTGAATGGGCAGGTGTAGACCCCGTAGCGAGTACTCTCCACGTGAATACTCCTTGGCTTGCTTAGTGTGGACCCCGTAGCGTGCAGGCTCCGCGCGGGTCGTTCTGGACTTGATGTGTGTAAGCCCCGTAGCGTGTGCGCTGCACGCGGGTACTCCTTGGCTTGACTCGTGTGAGCCCCGTAGCGTGTACGCTGCACGCGGGTACTCCTTGGCTTGACTGATGTGGACCCCGTAGCGTGTACGCTGCACGCGGGGTGTCCTTGTGTTGGCTCGTGCGAACCCGTAGACAAGTTGCTCTGGCCGGCAACGTCTAGTTGATCATCGTACGATTGCGAGATTCTAGAGCTGGTTTTACAACGAACGCTCTTCTACTGAAATTGCCACTTGTTGCTCTTGACTACAACAAGATAGCTGCCGATCACCGTACACGCGGTGACTCTAGAGCTGGCTTTATAGCGTACGCTCTTGCGATGTCTTGGAGTCAATAGATACGCGCACTCCAAGCTGTTTTCAGAAATGGGGAGAATAGCAATTGATGTGCTATATCCCCTCGGAAGCCTTAGAGGGTGGCTTCCGAATTCACGCGACGCCGAGGCAAACGAGAGAGAGACAGCAACGAACGTCCGAAGTCGACATCCGAATTCATACGGCACTCACAACCACGAACCCTTGGATGCGTTCTTGTGAAGAAGACAGCTATCTCTCCCCCACTCGAAAGTAGACGTAGAATGAGAGAAAAAGTTTTCTTCTGCGCTGTGGCCATGACGATGTCCTCTCACGATCCGGCTCGAAGGACCAAATGTTTTTTGTTGTAATGTGTTGTTGGGATCGTGGACTGGAGAGGTTCAAGTTGAAATTCGTTTCGTGTAGAGAAAAGTAGGTTTTATTGAAGTGACCGTAGTTATACAGAGTGTTGCGCGTATGGAGATCGTTGCTGTCTCTCTGTCCGTCGCGCATGAACTGAGGCCGGCCGGCGTTGCGATGTGTCGGCGGCGTGCTTGGGTAGTTGGAGGGGCGGTAAAGCGGTGCGTGGAGAGCGTTGAGTGGAGCGGCTCTCTCACGCGTGTAGTCGATGGCTAGAGGAGAGGAAATACTCTTCGTCTGGTTTATGTACGCTGAATCCCAAACAAAATATATATATAAATATATATATATATCTACATATATATAGTGTACTAACGAAATCTCAATTATAGTTTGTTATATTAATTCTAGTCATACAATGTAACTCACGACAATTCAAAAAGTTGCAATTCAATAAAATTCAAAACTTTAATTCGAAAATATACTATATAATTCAAAAAGAAAATAAACTCAAAATTGTTCATAAGTAGAAAAAATAATACAAAAAAAGTTCTCTAAAATCATTAACGCGAGCAAAAAAGGAAATAAATGATAGAAGTGGCGTTCGAAAAATAATGGTCCTCGCGGCACGTATACATCGAGACGCCGAGACAACCTGGCACCCTTGTGTGTTCGTGACCTTGCGGTCGAAAAACACGGAGTCCGGGAATGAAACTATGTAGTCCCTGGCTTTATACCGCTACGCTCGTTAAATTTAAGATAATTTATCGCCGAGTTGGACGAACCAATTCAACTCGGCCCGCTTTATCCCGAAGGAGTAATCGTAGGCCTATCGCTTTCAAAATATCTTAGCACTTATAAAGAAAAAATCCTCATCAGCGAAGCTGCTCGGCTCCGGGGTGGTGGCTCTTGCGCACGTGGTCGACTGCCGCTGAAAAAAAAACTAATACGAGAGAAGCTCGCTCGTATCTGCTAACTACTGGAGCGGAGGATGAACTGGCGCTCTGATGAGAGCGCATCCCTATTTATGTCACTTCACTCCACCTGTCCTAGGAGGATGCGCAGTTAAATTATCTTCATACATACAGGGTTGGACTTGACCAACTTTCAGCGATGCTCTTCCCTCGAGGCTGGCGTGCTACGGATCCCTCTTTGCCCCTCAGCTCGCCACGGAACTTCATTATTTTAAATAATGGGACCTATGAACAAACTGCGTGCGGGCGAAACATATATTAAGGAAGTTGTAACGGTCACACATCATGCTCGTTTTATTTGTCTGAAAAAGAGATTATTAATACAGTTATATAGAAAACATCAATTAGAAAAGAATTTCTGAGATATGGGTTGATATGCTTAGATGAGCGTACGACTGCAAGAGAAATATTTTATTTCATAGGAAAAATGCTTTGTTCAATACCTGGGAATAACGTAGATCACGATATATATTAAAATAACAATTTTCGTCGTCTGTCTCATTAGTACTCATTCACACACCCATCATTCTCTCCTCGTCTTATTGCATCATCTTCACGTAGACGCAATGTAACTATCTAGTTACATTGCGCTAAGCTCCGCCTGGAGTTAATTAGCGCGAGATTTAAATGTTAGTAAAACATAAATCGCAAAATTAGTGTTTGGTTATTATTATCTCAAAACATAAATCGTCCATTATTTGATGACGTAATTAGAATGAATAATACATGCATAATGCCTTGTTAAGATTGTTGGAATATTGATCATCCCCGTCCTCTAAAGGTTAATGGAAAAAACGATTTTAGATTTCAAATCTCCCGCCGTGACTGGTATAGCTAGTCTATAGCTAGAGCACGGTCGTAAAGACAGGTCTAGAAACTCCGGTGATGGGGGTAGGGCTCGAAAAGTGTCCCACTTAAGCTTCTCAAATCCGCCACGGGTAAGGCGCGGCGATCAAGTACAGTTGTGATGACAGTATAGTCAGCTGGGTAACCCTAACCAAAGCTGTGAACACACGATAAATGTTTCTGCTTGCTTGACTGTGTTTAATTTTTTTTTGTTTAAAAAATATCTAATTGGTGTACAGTACCAAATTGTGAAACAAATAAAGTAAAAAATAGTAAGAAGATATCTACTTTTAAAGTACCAGTCGATGCAAACGAACGTGAGGAATGGAGATTAATTATCGGAATCCCTGTTTTAGGTTCATCACATCGAATATGCGAAAAGCATTTTGACGAAAGTGTTATTTGTTAAAGAATGGATTAAATATTGCACGGGTAAAAAATTATAATTGTATTTGTATTTAATGTTTTAAATATTTTTCTAAGAGCTTTGTAACCTTAGTATAATGAAAAATAATTATTTAATTTAACAGGTTCCATTAAAATATGTAAAAACTGCAGTTAATAAATTAGTTGATATGAAGTCACAAGAGGGACTAATTCACGGAAATCATCATTTTTCCAATTTGATAATGTTTACTGAGCAATATTTTGCTAAGCATGCGAGTAGCATAAACGTTTTTGATTTAACAGTCGACGAAGTTCTTGAGAATTACAATTTTACGTTTCCTTGTAAAAAAACATGGGTCTGACATTTTAGCCAGGCCCGTCTTTCGTGGGCATGGGGCCCTAGGCTAAGATGGCTTGGGGGCCCTCTTAAGGAATTTATTTTCTTGTTGAATATTAGCCATACAAATTTTTATACAGTTTTAATTATTCTCTTTATATAAACAAAATTCTGTTAGATAATGTTTACATTATATTATATAATGCTTATAACAACATTAAAAGTTTTTACGCACTTTAACAAATTATGACCCTTATGCGTTTTTACGTGCGATAATAATTTCTTGGCATTATTTTTAATTACTATTAATTTTAATAACTGCTAACTTTAATAACGATTCAAATTTTTGGAGCACGACAGAATGATTTAAAATGAATAGAGGAGCAAGTTTGAAACCTTCTCATTCGCTCATTATAGCTACCGCAAAAGAACAGCAACAAAAAATATAAAATCTAATATTAGCTTTAGCAGACGGATTAACCTCAACAAAAGTGAATGGTTTGGTAAATAACTCTCTTTTGTTGATTTTTTTTATTCTTTTATTTTATCTTTTTATTTTTTAATGCACAAATCGCAGGAATCGGCAGCGTCGCGACTTAGAGAGCATGTTTATGCCTTTTCGACGTTCAACTTCAAACCCTTGTAACTTTTGAAGGAATCAACCTTATTAATTTATAAAAAGGGAATTAAAACTCCTTTTTTATAGATATTTTTGTGTATGATGGTCACTAACTGTAGCGGTGAACGATCATTTTCTGAGTTGAAATTCATCAAAATGACTACCGCAATACAATGTTGAACTCCCGGTTAAATTATTTTGCTCTAATGTTTATTGAATCAGATGTGTTAAATAAAATAAATTTTGAAGATTTAATATCTGATTTTTCTTTAAAAAAATGTAGAAAAAGATTTAACTAATTGTTAAATGTTTTTATTATAGTAATTTATTTTATTATAATTATAATATTTTACTAGACATAGGCTGATTTGTGCACGTAAGAATTGTGCACCGATTTATTGTGCACAGAGAAAAGAAAATTTTGTTCACAAAACGTTTTTACTTTTGCACAAAAAATTGCATACTTTACGGAAAAAGATGAAATTCAGTAATGTGCACAAGATTGTTGTGCACAATAACATAAAATAATATTTCAACCAAAAAAAGCATTGCACACTGTGCTTATTTATCATGCACGTAATATAGGGCTGGGCGATTGTGCACAAATAAATTCATTAAAAATATATCTAACCGATCGTTCACAAAGTCTAGTTCATACGAACTCTTATAGCAGTGTTGCCCGATTGGGCAATAAGTAGCGAATTGGGATAGTTTAAAATATGAGCTCGCGGGAAAAAAATCGAGATGGCTATTTATAGCGAATTGGGCTAGTTTAAAAGATGAGCTCGTGGGAAAAAATCGAGATGGCTATTTATAGCGAATTGGGCTTACACAAGAAAGTAATGTTAATAGCCGATACGGCTATTGTCTAGCCAACAACATTAAATTTTAAAACAAATAAAAATTCGAAAACTCAAGTATCCGGGAGACGCGGGTTCTACGCGTATACGGGAGCGCGTCAGACATGTATACAAGGAAAAATAATTATGTAAATAATTCTTAACCCCAATTACACGGGAGGTGGTTCTACGAATATACGGAAGCGCGTCAGACGTGCATACAAGGCAAAATAATTATGTAAATAATTCTTAACCCCAAGTAGGCGGGTGATGCGAGTACCACGCGTATACGGGAGCCCGTCAGACGTACATACAAGGCAAAATAATTATGTAAATAATTCTTAACCCCAAGTAAGCGGCGGATGCGAGTTCCACGCGTATACGGGAGCCCGCCAGACGTACATACAAGGCAAAATAATTATGTAAATAATTCTTAACCCCAAGTGGGCGGGGGATGCGAGTTCCACGCGTATACGGGAGCACGTCAGACGTGCACACAAGGCAAAATAAATATGTATATAATACTTAACCCCAATTACGCGGGAGGTGGTTCTACGAATATACGGAAGCGCGTCAGACGTACATACAAGGCAAATTAATTATGTAAATAATTCTTAACCCCAAGTAGGCGGGGAATGCGAGTTCCACGCGTATAAGGCAGCACGTCAGACGTGCACACAAGGCAAAATAAATATGTATATAATTCTTAACCTCAAGTACGCGGAGGATGCGAGTTTCACGCATATACTGGAATAAGGCAGACGTGTATACATGGCAAAATAATTATTTAAATAATTGTTAACCCCAAGTAGGCGGCGGATGCGAGTTCCACGCGTATAGGGGAACGCGCCAGACATGCATAAAAGGCAAAATAATTATATAAATAATTCTTAAACCCAAGTAGGCCTGTGGTGCGAGTTCCACGCGTATACGGCTGCACGTCGGACGTGCATACAAGGCCAAATAATTATGTAAATAATTCTCAACCCAAAGTAGGCGAGGGATGCGAGTTCCATGCGTATACGGGAGCGCGTCAGACGTGTATACAAGGCAAAATAATTATATAAATAATTCTTAACCGCAAGTAGGCGGGGAGTGCGAGTGCCACGCGTATATGGGTGCGCGTCAGTCGTGCATACAAGACCAAATAATTATGTAAATAATTCTTAACCCCGAGTAGGCGGGTGATGCGAGTTCCACGCGTATACGGGAGCCCGTCAGACGTATATACAAGGCAAAATAATTTGTAAATAATTCTTAACCCCCAATAGGCGGGGGGTGCGAGTTGTAACCATATACGGAAGCGCGTCAGACGTGCATACAAGGCAAAATAATTATGTAAATAATTCTTAACTCCACGTAGGCGGGGGATGCGAGTTCCACGCGTATACTGGAATAAGGCAGACGTGTATACATGCCAAAACAATTATTTACATAATTGTTAAACCTAAGTAGGCTGGAGATGCGAGTTCCACGCGTATACAGGAGCACGCCAGACGTGCATACAACGCAAAATAATTATTTAAATAATCCTCAACTCCTAGTAGGTATACGCATGGAACTTGCATCCCCCGCCTACTTGGGGTTAAGAATTATTTACATAATTATTTTGCCTTGTATGCACGTCCGCCTTATTTCAGTATACGCGTGGAACTCTCATGCCCCGCATAATTAGGGTCATAATTATTTACATAATTATTTGTCCTTGTATGCCGGTCTACGAGCTTCCGTATATTCGTAGAACCACCACTGCCTAATTGGGGTTAAGAATTATTTACATAATTATTTTGCCTTGTACACACGTCTGACGCGCTCCCGTATACGCATGGAACTCGCATTCCCCGCCTACTTTGGGTTAAGAATTATTTATATAATTATTTGGCCTTGTATGTACGTCTGATGCGCACTCGTATACGCGTGGAACTCGCACCCCCCTCCTACTTGGGGTTAACAATTATTTATATAGTTATTTTGCCTTGTATGTACGTCTAACGCGCTCTCGTATACGCGTGGAACTCGTATCCCCCGCCTACTTGGGGTTAAGAATTATTTACATATTTATTTGGCCATGTATAAAAGTATGACGCGCTTCCGTATACACGTGGAACTCGCATCCCCCGCCTGCTTGGGGTTATAAATGATTTAAATAATTATTTTGTCATGTATAAACGTCTGACGTGGTCCCGTATACGCGTAGAACCCGCGTCTCCCGGCTACTTGAGTTTTGGAATTATTTGTTTTAAAATTTAATGTTGTTGGCTAGACAATAGCTGTATCGGCTATTAACATTACTTTCTTGTGTAAGCCCAATTCGCTATAAATAGCCATCTCGATTTTTTCCCGCGAGCTCATCTTTTAAACTAGCCCAATTCGCTATAAATAGCCATCTCGATTTTTTTCCCGCGAGCTCATCTTTTAAACTATCCCAATTCGCTACTTATTGCCCAATCGAGCAACACTGCTATAAGACTTCGTATGAACTAGACTTTGTGCACGATCGGTTAGATATATTTTTAATGAATTTATTTGTGCACAATCGCCCAGCTCTATATTACATGCATGATAAATAAGGACAGTGTGCAAGACTTTTTTTGGTTGAAACATTATTTTATGTTATTGTGCACAATAATCTTGTGCACATTACTGAATTTCATCTTTTTCCGTAAATTGCACAATTTTTTGTGCAAAAGTAAAAACGTTTTGTGATCAAAATTTTCTTTTCTTTTCTCTGTGCACAATAAATCGGTGCACAATTCTCACGTGCACAAATCAGGCTGTTTGTTTTTTACTATAATATTTTATTATTTTATTATAATATATTTATTTATTCTAATTTATTTAGAACTTTATTAAAAAATTTTTTCTTCACTGATACAAAAGTTTCATTTTTGCTATAAATCACGAAAAAAATCTTTTTCATACCCTATACTCTGATCGAAAATCAAAAGCGCGAATATAATAGTTTTGGTCTAGGTATGGTGAAAAATAGTATATGCATTACCAGGAAAATTATTCAGCCAACATCTTATGTTTTCCGCCATCGCCTTCGGCTCTGGTTGCAATTTACACGTAACGAATCGAGTTGTGCACTGTCCAAATGTTTTTTCCTCCCAAGAACTGCGGGGCCCCTCTCAGGCCTGGGGCCCTAGGCACGTGCCTACCCTGCCTATGTTTAAAGACGGCTCTGATTTTAGCATATGAAATTTTTTATTATGTTCGCCTTAGAATGCGTCAATTTGCGTATGAAGAAGCGCAAAAAGTAAAAAAAGAATCAGTAGTTAAAAGAAAGATGTCAAAATTAGTTAATAATTAGAATTATATCCATCAGCCAGTTACCGTAAATAATAAACAATTTATTTATAAATAAAATTGTCTAAATTTTATCCACAATCTATAATAGTATATATTTCCATCTTATCCTAAAATGAAATTAAATGGTATTATGTTGAACTCCTCTCTATAATAAATGGTATATTTCAAAACTTTTTTCCACGAGGGCTTCCCCCGATCGCGCATGCGCGTGCAACCATATGACCGTACTGTACTCGATCGCAGCGCACCAGCTTGTGGTTGCTTTTCGAACTACAGCTGGTGCCGGAAAGTGGCCTACTCCCACCACCGGAGTTTCCAGACCTGCCTATATGACCGTGAGCTAGAGGCACTACGATTGAGTACGAATTACAGCTAATAGATGGCATCTCCAGTACCGGTTTATGGGAAGTTATCACCCAGAGCTTGGGTAAGTACAGTAGTTGCACTCTACCAGGTTCAAGAGTTAGGAGTAGAGGAGGCAGGTGAATAAGATGTAGCCCCCGTAATTAATAAGAACAAACTTTATTGTTGAGCTTAGTAAATAAGTACACGACCGCACAGGTCGATAGTCGGGCAGACACTGGTTAGTCGGTACGGCAGCGACACGCAGAGAGAGCGGAGTACCCCCAATCTCTTGCTATAGACACTGAGTCCCCCCCCCCTTGAGAATACGCAATTAAAGGCATTAAAGGGTATCCCACGTTAATAGAGGCAAAATGCCACTGTTAATGAAAGCGATAAATGGCAGTTATTTCATATAAGTATAGTAAAAGAAGAATTTTCTACCATTATTTCGGGGACCTATCTCCGCTCTTTATACCAGTCAGGCCCAAAAACCGCATTTTTCGGAAATTCTTTTTTTTCTCCGGTTCCTTCCCAGTTGAAAATATCCATGGGGATTTTACACTGATTTCAATATGGAACACATATGGTTTCAGTATAGAATCCAGATTGATTCAGTATTGAATCCAAATAGATTCCACATGGAAATCAGTCCCAAAACGCCCTGTAGATTTCCACATTAAATTTCATATGATTTGCAATACGGATTTTTCTACAAACATTTGCCAAACGAAATCCGTATGGATTTCCATAAAGATTTCTAAGAAGTTTTCCAAGTAAAAAGTACGTCTTCTATATAGATTTTCATATGGATTTACGTATCAATTTCCATGCAGCACTTTAAATGTTTATAAAAATGTTTATAAAATTGTCATATAATATTTTTTGCCATGTCAATGAGGCATAAAAAAGTTATAAAATATAATTTTTGTCTTGAATAATTCTTCGAAAAGATTTTACAAATACCTGTTGCCCAAAATATCTACCTTAGTAAAAAAATATAACAATTTTATAAATAAACATTTTTATAAACATTTAAAGTGCTAGATGGAAATCCATATGTAAATCCACATGAAAATCTATATGGAAGACGTACTTCTACTTGGAAAACTATTTAGAAATCTTTATGGAAATTCATACCGATTTCGTTTGGCAAATGTTTATAGAAAAATCCATATTGAAATTCATACGGAATTTCATGTGGAAATCTATAGGGCGTTT
The DNA here is from genome assembly GCA_036365515.1 of Torymus aiolomorphi. Taxonomy (NCBI): domain Eukaryota; kingdom Metazoa; phylum Arthropoda; class Insecta; order Hymenoptera; family Torymidae; genus Torymus; species Torymus aiolomorphi. The sequence goes on from CM070876.1 coordinate 50,607,673, forward strand.
TGGGACTGATTTCCATGTGGAATCTATTTGGATTCAATACTGAATCTATCTGCATTCTATACTGAATCCATATAGGTTCCATATTGAAATCAGTGTAAAATCCACATGGATATTTTCAACTGGGTTGATGCTAAAAATTTAAAAAAAAAAATGAGAGTATAGCTTTTCAACAGTATTTTTTATCCATTTTTTTTAGCTTTAGGTGCACTTAATACCTAACCTAAAAAAATTAAAAAACAATAAAATTCATTTTTTCTTTATTTATTTTAATATCTACAGGACTAACTACACAGGAAAATTGCATATTTTAATGTTTTCTTTGAACTTGTCACGGTCTGCCGTACCGACGTCGGCAACAGCGAGCGTTTATGTTAGCTCGCGCTCGTGAACGCGAGATGGCGCGTCGATGCAGAATTAGAGCTGCATCGACGTGATGACTAACAGACCTCGACGAGCAGGCAGCGGCCACCTTATAGTTCGCTGGGATAGAAGGAAGCACGCGCCCGAGTACGCACCGCTTTGATTTCGTTATAAAAAAAGAAACAATTAGTTTTTCCGCCAGCAAAACTCACTGAGTGTTAGTGTCGTGTACGCTGAAGCTTTCACGCAAGCTTTCGTCTTTCGCCAAGGAGTACTTGCGCCGCTGGACGAGAAGACTTCAATTAATCGTGCGAGAGGCGAGATCAACCTGCCGCACAATCTTCATCGTGGCGAAACCCCGGCTACGAGACAGCTGAACCGGCTAAACCGCTGCTACAGAGGGGAGAGACTGCTGCGAGCCCGAAAAGACTGCGCTATAGTTTTTGATAGAAAAGGTAAGCGAGCACGCATCTACAGCGCCGCGAATTAGCTCCGCGTAACCGCTTGTTCAGGCTCGTCGTACCTGGACATCGGCTTCGAGTAGGCGTTTCATACTGTGAGAGCTAGTGTGAGGAGAGAGTGTGGGCATCGGGTTCGCACTTCATCAAGGTTAAACGCGAGGTAAAACCACCGGCTATTTCAAAACCGGTGAGTGCGCACAACAGGTGCGCACACGTGTAAACCCACCATCTACTCTCTCTCTCACTCTTATACGTGTGTGCGTCGCGCGGCGATCGCGACTGCTCTCACACATCGTCGCTTTACTCGGTGAGCGCGCGCGTAGAGTACCGCACACGTGAGGCGTATTATACCTCACGTGCGCGGCGTAAATTACCGCGAGCGTGACGTAAATTACCGCGAGCGTGACGTCAGTCTCCGAGGCAGCTGACGTCAGAGGTAGCGTGCTGGCGCACCGTTAGGTAGGGAAATTAACCTATTTCAACGCGACACTTCCACTGTCTAAATTATTAATTATTCATTCAACTCATTTAATCTTTTATTTAATAAACCATAGTCTTTTGTTATTAACTTTAACCACTCGAGTTATCATTTCGCGACCTTAGTCATTCCCCGCTCTCCGACGCCTCCGCGGTCGTTACGTAAGAGAATACGTTTCGTTACATCTGTGCAGCCGGCACACGAACCAGTGACCAGGAGAGGAGTTCGAGTCACTGGTGAGAAATAAAGCGCGAGTCTTCGACTTGCGTGTTGCACGGTAAGTAACCAGATTAGGTTAACATTGCGTGACGTTGTAGCGTCTGTTACCCAATCTGGCTATTATATCTCCGGGAGTTGAACCGAGAGATATGGAATTGAACTAGTGAGACACATAGTTGAAACGTGTCTTAGTTCCAATAACCACGCCGTGACAACTGGCGCCTTAAACATGTGTGTGCATGGGAATATCGCGAAATTTTGACTTCGAAGGAGCAAAGTTCGAATCCCAAAAATTTCTTTTTGCGTTTTTCCGATTTCTTTTAGATTTTTAGCAAGGAAGTGACTAAAGTACAACAACCAACCTACAGCAAACCCTCTGGGGGTAGAAGTTCGAAGATTTTTGAGAAAAATCAAGACAAATTGCTGTAGGCTACAAAGTTGCTATTTTTTTTATAGAACATCGTGACAAATAGATACGGATTTTTATTGTTTTTGTGATGTTAAGAAATTGTGAAGAGAAGCATCACGGGATTGAGCACTCGACAAAATTTGTGACGAGCGTTCAATCGATACCAGTGAAGGCTAGTAGATGCGATACCCTCAAAAGAATTGAACCGGTGAACAGGAATCGAACTGAGGGGTAGATTCGAACCCGCGGTGAACTGGCTGGTAGAAAAATTTTTTGTTCGTGTTTTATATTTTTTTTTGTGAAAAATATAAAATTGTAATCGCATAATTTTTGTTGTGAAAAATATAATAAAGCGGAAGACAGTAACAAACCAGTAATTGGTGTTAAATCGGGATCGAAGTACCAATTACTGGCCATTTAAGAGAAAAACCAGCCAGTGCGTTCTGAAATCGAGCAACTGGTATGAAACCGTCTGCGACTCGAGGTTCAATTCAGAGCGTGCAGGTTAGGTAGACAAAACCAATATTATAAATTATTTATATATTTCATTATTTATTTATATAAAGAAGGTGCGCCTTAGGGAACGATCCCCTTTAGAAAACGCACACACGAACGCGCTCTGAATCACCAAGACGCGCTTAAAGGAAATGGCGAACAACCAAGATAAAACTGGTACAAAACGCGGAAGAATTTGTACCAGAAGAAGTACAAGCCCTTTACGTGAAACAAGAAGATTTAGGGGCAACCTTCATGAAAGGTACATTCCTCTTCCTAGGTGCCGCTAGTAAGCAGAACTCAACCGCTGCCTAATAGCTGCGTTAGAGCCTGGGAAGGGAGGAGACTCACCAAGGCAAGTTGAAACCTTGGTGAATTGCGGCACCAGAAAGAGAGAGAATATGCCGCAATAATCGATGAAGAGGACGACCAAGAAAGAAGATGACACCAGATGATGGAAAAGCACTGCTAAAAGAAGAATGAGTGATGAATATAACTTAGCAGAGACGACGAAGAAGAGAGCGACGATTGTTTTCGGAAGACAAGATGACGAACAAAGACCGCCACGTCAGGAATCAGAGAACAGCGTGAGCAATGAAAGTTCGTAATACCATAGCAGCCGAAGAGAATTCTCCAAAGAAGTGTTGGAAGGAGAAGCAAATACCTCATTACGAGGGCAAGGAAGACCGTCGACAAGGTCAAGGACAGCCCTCAGGTCGAGCACCTTAAAGGGCAAGGATGACCAACTAGAAAGATCAAGGACAGCCCTGATGACTCATTGGAGGACCTTGATACAGGGGCAAGGACGACCGTCGACGAGATCAAGGACAGCCCTCAGGTCTCATTTGCTGCTATGACTGTGGCAAGATGAATTGCATCTCCTTCTGTCACTGTTGCACTAGGGACGACGAGAAGCTGAGAGAGCCGCAGCCTGCCGTCGCTAAAGCAAAGACAGCGAGACACACCGTTCGTCCAGACAGCCTCACATCAAGTGACGAGCGAGACAGGTCAATGGTAGCTTTTAGCACGGCAGGTAACAAACTTCGGTGCCGAAAACATCGTAACGCCGAAAACGTTCGATGCATGGTGGAAAGTGCTTCCACGAAGCCGTGGACTTTCAGATGAGAAGAGAAGAGAGATGAAAACCCTCGAAGGCACCCCTCGACCGGAAGCCGAATGCCTCTGGGCCAAATTAGGCGATCCTCTCACGTGGCATCGTGGGCCAGCTAATTTTGCCAGAAATTACGCCGCGATGACAGGTCACTTCCCGGCCAGTCACACCAGTGGCTGATTAAAGTGATTAGAGGTTTCGCCAAGTGCCGTGAATGCGTTGAAGCTTAGCTTCCGCACCCGCCAGACGCCGCCAGGTATCTCGTTCCCGATTTTCTTGGCAACTCGACGGTAACGATGCCTGGTATGGAGTGAGTTTAACTCCAGGTAACAGGTGGTGACCGTAGAAGCGACCTAGATTCGAGCATACCCCAGGGGAAGGCCACCCCAGAATGCGCTGACTCACACCAGCCAGGAGTGATAAGTGCAATTGGTAGCTCGACTGGTCGTTTCGCCTGTCCAGCACTCTGGCTACGGAAGTTCGATTCTGAGTTTGGAGAATCCAAAGAATCTCCGAGGGCAAGAATCGACTTACAACGGATTTTAAGAGAAGAAGAAGAAGATAAAGCTGCGAAGGATACGAGAGGAAGCAAACCCGACTGTCTTGGTAGACAACCAAGGCAGCGAGGCGAACCACGCATCATTAACTTCACAGGTAAATCAGCCTGCGAAGTCGGAAGAGGATGACGGCAACGAGGGAGTTTGAAATTACGTCGATGAGCTACCCGCCGTCAGCGAAAACCCGGCACTGGGCGCGGTCAGGTCTGAAAAATAACGAAGAAGACCTGGCTTTCACCACCGTCGTCTGGCTGGAAAACGTACCAGACGCCAGCGTGCCGGCTATACATGGAGCAGTGGCCAACGAGAGGCCGCCGACACGAAGAGGCGAACATTACTGTCTTGGTAGACAACCAAGACAGCAAAGCGAAGCACGTATTGCTAGCTCCACAGGTAGATCAGCCTGTAGAGCTAGAGAAAGAGAAAGCTTCTACCGAAGCTAAATCTTCAGTTACTGAAGAGTGAAGAAAGATTTTACCTGGCGATAGTTTGACGCAGCTTCGAGGCAAACCTCAAAACCTCGAGAGCTGACAAGGGTAGTCGGAGACAAAGCTGTCTCAGACTTTCCAGGTACAACTGACGTCGGATTGGTGTACAGAGTCGCCCATCTGGAGATAAGCGACGTCTGGGTGGGGGATTTCACGGCCTGCCGTACCGACGTCGGTAATTAGTAAGTTCGTGGAAGCGAACGCCAGAGGCCGCGTTGATGCAGTATTGGAGCTGCATCGACGAGACGAGGAGCGGACCGGCGCGAGAGAGCCCGGCATCCATCTTGTTGTTGTCACTCGTGAGATAAAGACGCGCTCGAGTTCGCGCGACTTTATAATCGCAATTTACATGATGGAGAATTGGTCTTTTCATCCATCCAACCTCAGAAGTGAACAGGTGTAGATCCCTGAGGCTACTTCTCCGCTGGAGAAGTGTGACTTCACGTACTTACGTGGAAAGTATGTGAAGAGTTCCAAGACTGTGCGACAGGCTAATTCTACCTGCCGTACTATCAATACAAAGCGACTTCCTCGAGCAGAAGACTGGCTCGCCTGGTATTGCTACAGTCCAAGATACCATGAGGAATCGAACTACGAAGCCAGTCGAGTCGCGAGGATACTCACCAAGAAGCTAGGACACCAAGTTACGTCCACCTAAGATCTAATATGGTAAGCGTCCATGCATCATCCGTGACGCGAGTAATAGCGCGTAACCGTCCGTCCAGGTTCATCGTTCCTGGACAGCGGCTTCGAATAGGTGTTCTCGTGCGGCGAGAGCGAGCACAGAGAGAGCGCAGGCCCGGATCATCAGTTATCGAAGGTCACCAGCAAAGTTTAACTTGCCGGCAGTTTCGTAACCGACAAGTGCGCAGATTACATTGCGTGGTACAACCTACTCTCTCTCTCTCTCTCGCGCTCTGTCACGTGTATCTGTGTGTGTGTGTGTGTGTGTGTGTGTGTCGCGCAGCGAGCGCGACCGGTCTCTCACCCGAGTATTCAACGATGAATGCGCGACATAGAATACCGTGTACGCGCGGCATATGTTACCGCGCGTGCTCGGCGTATATTACCGCGAGCGTGACGTCAGCCTCCGAGACAGCTGACGTCTTTAGCGTTGTCCTGGCGCACCGTTAGGATAGATTATTCAACGTATCAATTTAACCCGTTCCGTCAATATCTAAATTCATTCCTTTTATATTATTACTCTTTTACCAAACCATCATATTTCATACAATAAATAATAGTCATTTGTTATTAACTTTAACCACTCGAGTTATCATTTCGCGACCTTAGTCATTCCCCGTTCTCCGCGGCCTCCGCGGTCGTTACGTTGGTGAAAACCTATCGTTTACAACTGAGCAGCTAGCACACGAACCAGGAACCCGGTGAGGAGTTCGAGTCCTTGGCAGAAATAAAGCGCGAGTCTCCGACTTGCGTGTTGCACGTTAAGTAACCAGATTAGCTCTAGCATTGCACGACGTTGTAGCATCCGCTGCCTAATCTGGCTATTGGGTCTCGGAGAGTTGAACCGGAGGACCCGGAGTTGAACCGCTAAGACGTGCAGGTGAAACGCGTCTTAGGCTCTCAAATAACCACCCTGTGACAACTGGCGCCCAACGTGGGGGGAGGGGGGTGGGTTCTCGAGGAACGAAATCTCTGAGAACCTCGGCGCGAGTGGAGTCGAAGATTTGTCGTTAAGAAGGCGAACCTTCCCCAGTGTTGACGTTCGACTCACTGTTCGAAAATGGAGCGTGTCTTTCTCCGGGGAAAGAGGCCAGAGTATAGAAGTCTTCCTCGAAAAAGTAGAACCGTGTCGTGGCTCTACCAGTCTGACGGAAGCTGAAGTGTTTCAAGCCCTGCCTGAACTATTGAAAGGAGCAGTAGCCATGTGGTTCCAAGTAGAGAAACACAGATTGAACACATGGTCAGACATTTGTTCAGCAGCTCGTCGTTGGTATGGAACCGAAAGGGGTTACCAACAGCGGTTACTAGCCGAAGCGACAACCAGGACGCAAGGAGAAGATGAATTGTCGAGAGATTTCATAACTTGCCTCCTGGTAATAATCAGGAAGATGGAGCCAATTCCGAGCCAAGAAATGCAGCTCGACATGCTGCACAGGAATTTTGGGCCGGAAATCCAGAAGCTGATGAGGAGAGCTGACTTCCGTGACATCGACGAATTCCAAGAGATGGCACGCGAAGCAGAGATGACTCTCGAAACGGAAAGGCTTTTCCGAGCTCCACCGCCTCCGGATTTAACCATGTTACCGGAGGCAGCGTACAAAGCCAAAGCAGCAAAGCCTGTGAACCCATAGCTCTCCAGTACGGAAGCCGGAGTGAATGGTGGCACCGCAGGCCAAGAAACGCCCCCAGATCAATCGATTCTGGCGGCAATTTCGAGGGTAGAAGCCGGATTGAACGAGATGAGAAATAAACAGAACTCTTGTCAATCCGGCAATAGCCCTAGGAGAAAAGGCGATTATCGCCAAAATAAGGGCAAACCGCCACCGGCAAAGGATAAAGAGAGGAAAGACGAACAGAAACGACCCTCAATTAGCGGCGGCAAGAGAAGTGAAGGTGGCGGAGAGACGAGCCACAAACCCAGCGGACCTGCCGAGCCGATTAAGTGTTGGGGCTGCGGCAGGATAGGATATCACCGCTCGTTTTGCCCCGAGTGTTCGGGTACCGAGAATCGGCGTGATTAAACGGGTTCGAATCCGCCGGGACCATGAAAGAGGCCCCGAAAGTTTTAAACAAGGAGGTAGAGCGATCAACTGACCAGGTAACGACCGCTAGCCAGGTCAAGGCCGAGCAATGCTCAGACGAAGTGAAAGTCGAGCAAAGGAACACTTCCGTGAAGGAGCTCGAACCCAGCTTCAATCAGATCCCAGTACAACCCGACGAGTTGCGTTGGTGGGTACAAGTGGGAATCGGAGGGTTCCGCATTCGTGCGCTGTATGATACCGGAGCATCGAGAACAGTGGTGGGATCGCTTGGGTTACAGTTAGCAACAGAATGCAAACGTACGTTCCAACCAGCCTCTGGCGTGGGATCCAGAGGTGCTGGTAATAATTTGCTCCGCGTAACGGGACACGTAAACCTCCCGTTCGAGATGGGCAGAATCAAGAAGGACGTTCTGGTATCCATAATACCAGGTTTGGAGGTTGACTGCTATGTCGGCTCCAATTTCGTCCGTCCATTCGAGACAGTGCATGATCCCGTGGAGAACAGGTTGATAGTGGAAAAATCCGGAAAGAGTGTCGGACAAGAATTAGCCTGTGTCTCTACGTCAGATCCAAAAGATCCGACAAAGATCAGGATCGCCTCCATCGACACGATGAAAGCTTCTTCAGCAGGTCTCGCTGATATCACGCTGGAAGAGCACCAGCGCTTGCAAGCCCTTATAACAAGATCTCTACCAGCAGTGGACGCTCCACTCGGCTGCACTAATTATGCCGAGCACGAGATAGACGTTGGCAACACTCGACCAATACGGCAGAAACAGTATCCGATTTCTTGAAAATTGAAAGAAGAAATGCATCGACAAGTTCGGGAAATGCTTGCAGCCGGATTGATCGAGCCTTCGTCGAGCCCTTGGGCCAGTTCTGCTGTCATGGTGCCGAAAGCTGGCAATAAACACCGTATGGTGATAGATATGAGAAAAGTAAAGGCGGCCGCGAAGGGAGATGCATACCGCTGCCAAATATGGATCAGATCTGGCGGAAGCTTCAAGCGAAACGGGTTCAGACTGGACCCGGATAAGATAGCTCCGGTTATGCAGTACCCCGAGCTTAAGAACCTTAAGCAACTAAGGCGCTTCCTTGGTATGGCATCGTGGTATCGGAAATTTCTTCCCGAATTCGCCACGATCGCCAACTCTCTTACACGCCTAACGAAGAAAAACCTCAGGTACCTGTGGGAAGAGGAACAACAACGAGTCTTTGAACACATCGAGGCACTCATAGCCTCAGCTCCGGTCCTACACCATCCAGATTTTAACTCGCGATTTGTAATACAATTTTTTATTGAGGGTGTGGTGAATTCGTACACCATAGATCCTTTCGAGCATCATAAATTTATTGATACACCGACGTTTCGGGAGTATAATTAACTCCCCTTATCAAGGCTAAACACAATGAACATACAAAAAATATTAAACATAACGGCAAATATAAAATTTCTTATCACATTAAAGAAAAAACTTTCTTTTCCCTTACCATTCGAGGTGGTATATCAATTTACAAATTTATGAAGCGGCCATAGCGTGGACTCCGCGTGTCAAACAGTTTTTCTTTTTACAATAGAGTTTTATTCAACCACCAACATTTGTAAAGCAATACCTGTGAGAATATTTCGAAAATTAAATTGTACTAAAGAAAAAACCCAAAATAAGAAAAAAGGCATGAAAAATTAAAAAAAACTTACATCTTACAAATCAGTCGTTTAATCATAACGTCAAAAGCTGTTTTACCTAGAATGATGTAATCTCACTGTCCAAAAGAGACAATAAGAGTTACGGGTATCTCCGGGGCTATTTATACGGAATAAAGTAGTGGGGATAGAAATTTACTAAGGAAATTGACTTAGTAACGCAGTGCCCACCAATGAAAAACTACTCTCTGCTGCGTAACCGACGAGCATTTATGAATTTGTTAGATTTGTTACGAATGTTGGTTGATCTATTAACAATGTCGACTGTGGATTTATAACAATTTTTTAGTTTGATAGTATCAAACTGTCTACTCATATTATTATTGGTACTATAAATGTGTAACATCTCAGAAAACAATCTTTTATTCTTATAACTTTCGTGATCAGCGATATTGACCTTATTAAAATCTATTTTATGATTATAAAAGTTTGCATGTTCGGCCAAAGCAGACGTGGTGTCACCATTCTTAACACTACGCTTGTGTTCATTAATGCGTAATCGTAATGGTCTACCTGTCTGTCCAATATATGACATTTTACAATTAGCACAATTCACTTTGTAAACTACACCACTTTCTTCAAACTTATCAACATTATCCTTACCTAATTTAATGTATTTAGAAAGTTTATTGCATGGTTTTTGTATAACCTTATAACTATTACGAGACAGAATTGATTTTAATTTGTAACTGAGATGTTTAACGTATGGGATAACGATAAGCGATTTTTTAGAATCATCTGTAGTAATCGAATCGTTTATGTCAATTTGTAATTTTTTTTGTAAAAGATAACCTACGTTGTATACCCTCGTTAATAAATTTTAACGGATAACCATTCTCAACAAGTAATTGTTTTATAATATTTAAATTTTGTGCATGAAATCTACTGTGTGATAAATTAATAGCTTTATCAACCAAACCATAAACAATCGCTCTTTTTTGTGATAAAGGATGATGCGAATCAAAGTGAACGAATCTAGCAGAATAAGTACTTTTTTTGTACCAATTTGAAATAATTTTATTACCTTCTCTTATTAGAGACATTTCTAAAAAATTGATAGATTTATTCTCTTCATTTTCCATCGTGAATTTCAAATGTTCATTAAACTCATTAAATTCACATAAACATCGATCTATATCATTTTCCTTAATAATCAATAGACAGTCATCAACATAACGGTTATAGAAAACAACACTATTTTTAAGGACATTGAGACAATGAAGTTCTAAACATTCGAGAGCTAACTCTCCAAACCACGGACTAGAACAACCACCCATAGGAGCCCCATGAATTTGTTTGAAGTACTTGCCATCAAATTTAAAATATGTAGAAGACATAAGAAAAATAACACCATCAAGAAACTCTTGTAAACTTAAATTAATTCTGCACTTTAAATATTTCCATTTACGTCTGATCCCCGTAAGCACTAAATCAATATTTATGTTAGTGAATAATGAAACAACGTCAAAGGTAACTAATCTACAATTATCGGGTACATTCATTTTTGAGACAGAATCTAATAATTCGTAACTATTTTTAAGTGAGGATTTAGGTTTCGGCAAATACTTTATAAAAAACATAGAAATAGCTTTATCAAGTTTATACGTTGGCGAGTTAACCGTCGAAACAATAATTCTGATTGGCAAATCTTTTTTATGGATCTTTATTAAGCCATATGTACGCGCTAGATCTGTATTGTTATTGTTTGTTTTCAAAATGTCAAAGCTGGAATCAAGGTCACAAACGCCACGATTAATCCACCTTTTTATTAATAAATCTACTGACTTTTTTAGAATGTTAAGTGAACTTTTGGAAAGTTGCTTATAATATTTATCATCCGAGAGAACTTCAAGGACTTTTTTATTATAATTTTCCCTGTCAATTCCAATCGTAACATTTCCCTTGTCAGCTTTAGTAAATAATATATTTTTGTTATCTTTAACAAATTTGTCCGTAGCTGAAATTTTACTCATAATAACTGCATCTGTATGTGAGTAATGTAAGTTCTTTTTTGCAAAGGAATTTACACAGTTAACTAACTCACCACGTAATTTATTAGATTCATCAGACTAGGCTTTAGCCGAACATGCAAACTTTTATAATCATAAAATAGATTTTAATAAGGTCAATATCGCTGATCACGAAAGTTATAAGAATAAAAGATTGTTTTCTGAGATGTTACACATTTATAGTACCAATAATAATATGAATAGACAGTTTGATACTATCAAACTAAAAAATTGTTATAAATCCACAGTCGACATCGTTAATAGATCAACCAACATTCGTAACAAACCTAACAAATTCATAAATTCTCGTCGGTTACGCAGCAGAGAGTAGTTTTTCATTGGTGGGCACTGCGTTACTAAGCCAATTTCCTTACTAAATTTCTATCCCCACTACTTTATTCCGTATAAATAGCCTCGGAGATGCCCGTAACTCATATTGTCTCTTTTGGACAGTGAGATTACATCATCCTGGGTAAAACAGCTTTTGACGTTATGACTAAACGACTGATTTGTAACATGTAAGTTTTTTTTAAATTTTCATGCCTTTTTTCTTATTTTGGATTTTTTCTTTAGTACAATTTAATTTTCTAAATATTCTCATTATACAGGTATTGCTTTACAAATGTTGGTGATTTAATAAAAATCTATTGTAAAAAGAAAAACTGTTTGTCACGCGGAGTCCACGCTATGGCCACTTTATAAATTTGTAAATTGATATACCACCACGAATGGTAAGGGAAAAGAAAGTTTTTTCTTTAATGTGACAAGAAATTTTATAATTGCCGTTATGTTTAATATTTTTTGTATGTTCATTGTCTTTAGCCTTGATAAGGGGAGTTAATTATACTCCCGAAACGTCGGTGTATCAATAAATTTATGATGCTCGAATGGATCTATGGTGTACGAATTCACTACACCCTCAATAAAAAATTATCATTGAACGCGAGCAGCTTGGGAGAGCAATAACCTTTTGAATATACAGGCATTGGATCTGAACTATGATGCCAAATTGTGAAGAGAGGCAATGAACTGCAGATATAAACAAAAGACGCAGCCTACGGCTATGATAAACACCGAGCGGACGTTGACATCTATGCGGATTTTGACATCTAAGACACGTGCGAATAACAATGCTGAATTATACTCTCTCATACAGAGTGATCAGGTTAATAACTTAGTCATTTTTCGTTTTATGCAAACCGAAATTAGTATTACCGCAAAAAAATCGTTTATTCAACTTTCAAAAATTTTACATTCGATAACAAAAATCAACTGTGATATAGAGTTTTTATCCAAATGTAAGAAATATGACGTTTTTCCTAAACACATTGTTAATACTACCAAAGCTTTTAGTTACATTAATTTGGATAGTAATATTTCAAAAAACAAACTTAATAGCTTAACAAATCTAGTCTTGAACAAATTGCTTAAATTGGAAATTACTGATTTTTATTCAAAGATAAATAGATTGCAAAAGAAAAAGAATGATTTGTTTGTTATGACTAAGAAATTTACTAATTTAAAAATAGTTAAAGCTTTTATTAAACATTATAAGAATTCTCTCTGTTCTATCAAACTCAAATAGCAATACGTACACAACAAAAAGTTTTCCAAATTATTTTATGATAAATATAATTATGATTATCATTATGATAATTTCCAACGGAGTTCTGCGGACGATAACTCACAGAGAAACTGTCAAGTATTAACAATGTGTAACTTTAATAATAATATCTGTGATAATGGTGATAATACTAATGATAACAATAGGTATGACAAATGGTTTATAAACCTAACGGAAAATCACATTCCACAACATATACAGGACATTTTTAGGCTAGGGCAGAATTTTAATTTTACATGCAATCCGAGTCAGAGCACATATTTTCAAATTCTTAAAAATTTGGATTGTTATATTACAGACGTGTCTAATGAATCTAATAAATTATGTGGTGAGTTAGTTAACTGGGTAAATTCCTTTGCAAAAAAGAAATTACATTTGTCACATACAAATGCAGTTATTATGAGTAAAATTTCAGCTACTGACAAATTTGTTAAAGATAACAAAAATATATTATTTACTAAAGCTGACAAGGGAAATGTTACGATTGCAATTGACAGGGAAAATTATAATAAAAAAGTCCTTGAAGTTCTCTCGGATGATAAATATTATAAGCAACTTTCCATAAGTCCACTTAACATTCTAAAAAAGTCAGTAGATTTATTAATAAAAAAGTGGATTAATCGTGGCGTTTGTGACCTTGATTCCAGCTTTGACATTTTGAAAACAAACAATAACAATACAGATATAGCGCGTGCATATGGCTTAATAAAGATCCATAAAAAAGATTTGCCAATCAGAATTATTGTTTCGACGGTTAACTCGCCAACGTATAAACTTGATAAAACTATTTCTACGTTTTTTATAAAGTATTTGCGGATAGCTAAATCTTCACTTAAAAATAGTTACGAATTATTAGATTCTGTCTAAAAAATTAACGTACCCGATAATTGTAGATTAGTTTCCTTTAACGTTGTTTCATTATTCACTAACATAAATATTGATTTAGTGCTTACGGGGATCAGACGTAAATGGAAATATTTAAAGTGCAGAATTAATTTAAGTTTACAAGAGTTTCTTGATGGTGTTATTTTTCTTACATCTTCTACATATTTTAAATTTGATGGCAAGTACTTCAAACAAATTCATGGGGCTCATATGGGTGGTTGTTCTGGTCCGTGGTTTGGAGAGTTAGCTCTCGAACGTTTAGAACTTCATTGTCCAATGTCTTTAAAAATAGTGTTGTTTTCTATAACCGTTATGTTGATGACTGTCTATTGATTATTAAGGAAAATGATATAGATCGATGTTTATGTGAATTTAATGAGTTTAATGAACATTTGAAATTCACGATGGAAAATGAAGAGAATAAATCTATCAATTTTTTAGAAATGTCTCTAATAAGAGAAGGTAATAAAATTATTTCAAATTGGTACAAAAAAAGTACTTATTCTGCTAGATTCGTTCACTTTGATTCGCATCATCCTTTATCACAAAAAAGAGCGATTGTTTATGGTTTGGTTGATAAAGCTATTAATTTATCACACAGTAGATTTCATGCACAAAATTTAAATATTATAAAACAATTACTTGTTGAGAATGGTTATCCGTTAAAATTTATTAATGAGGGTATACAACGTAGGTTATCTTTTACAAAAAAATTACAAATTGACATAAACGATTCGATTACTGCAGATGATTCTAAAAAATCGCTCATCGTTATCCCATACGTTAAACATCTCAGTTACAAATTAAAATCAATTCTGTCTCGTAATAGTTATAAGGTTATACAAAAACCATGCAATAAACTTTCTAAATACATTAAATTAGGTAAGGATAATGTTGATAAGTTTGAAAAAAGTGGTGTAGTTTACAAAGTGAATTGTGCTGATTGTAAAATGTCATATATTGGACAGACAGGTTGACAATTACGATTACGCATTAATGAACACAAGCGTAGTGTTAAGAATGGTGACACCACGTCGGCTTTTGCCGAACATGCAAACTTTTATAATCATAAAATAGATTTTAATAAGGTGAATATCGCTGATCACGAAAGTTATAAGAATAAAAGATTGTTTTCTGAGATGTTACACATTTATAGTACCGATAATAATATGAATAGACAGTTTGATACTATCAAACTAAAAAATTGTTATAAATCCACAGTCGACATTGTTAATAGATCAACCAACATTCGTAACAAACCTAACAAATTCATAAATTCTCGTCGGTTACGCAGCAGAGAGTAGTTTTTCATTGGTGGGCACTGCGTTACTAAGTCAATTTCCTTAGTAAATTTCTATCCCCACTACTTTATTCCGTATAAATAGCCCCGGAGATACCCGTAACTCTTATTGTCTCTTTTGGACAGTGAGATTACATCATTCTAGGTAAAACAGCTTTTGACGTTATGACTAAACGACTGATTTGTAAGATGTAAGTTTTTTTTAATTTTTCATGCCTTTTTTCTTATTTTGGGTTTTGCTTCCTCCTAGAGGAAGCTTTGTGATAGTAAAAAAAAAAGTTTGTGAGATAATGTCTTAGGAATGTTGTATAGAAAATTTGGAATCGAAATACACCATTTTTAGAAAATGTCCGTATGGATGTGTGTGTGTGTGTGTGTGTGTGTGTGTGTGTGTGTGTGTGTGTGTGTGTGTGTGTGTATGTATGTCCGTATACTCTGATATCTCATGATCTACTCAACCGATTTTAACGAGAGAGTGATCATTTTTTCAGATTTTGCTTCAACAATTGGGGTCAATATTTTATTTTTGTCAAAATCGATTTTTTTGTTTTTTATCCCCATTTTTAAATTTTCAAAATTTTTATTTTCAATTTTTTTTATATTTAGAACAAATATTATTTATATACGATAAATTCTCTGTATGCAGAATAAAATTTTCTACAATTTAAAAAAAAAAAAAGCCGTTAGCTATATTTCGTCATAAGTTATTCATGAAAACGTCATTTTTAGTAAATAGGTTATATTTCAAAATTAAAAAAAGATATTAACATGAATATTTTTTTGGTTATAAAGAATACTGAGTACTATAACTTACTAAATTTTTAGGTTTTTTTATTCATTTTTTTTGGAGAAAAAAAATAATTTATAAAAAAAAGTGTTTTTTGTCGTTCAATAACTAGAGTAAAATTGGCTTAATCAGTTTGAAATTTTTTTTAGTGGTACATTTTGTATCACAATCGATTGAGTTCTTTGGGCAAAAGGATTGATCCATAAATTTCGGAGATATTTGAGGTTAAAATTTTTTTCACTTTTTTTTTAAATCGTAATTTCTCGAGAACGGCTTTATGTATTTGAATCGGGTGGGCGGCATTCGAAAGAGAATTTCAAGACCTATATTTTCTAAAAAAAATTATTTGTCTAGCTATTACGGTTCTTTTGTTATTAATAAAAACGTAAACATTGAAAAATGAAAAAAATGAGTTTGGTATGTCCAACTATTGCGGGAGTAAAAATTGACTTAAGCGCTTCAAAATTCATAGTAGAAGTGGATTTTGGATAGTTTTCGGTCGAGTTATTCGGGCAAAATGATTGGTCCTTAAATTTCAAAGATATTTAAAAAAATTTCATTTAATATTTTCCATAAAATTTTCCCAATTTTTTTTAAATGTATTGAGGATGGCTCTATGTATCTGAATATGATGGGTAGCATTTTACTATTTAATATTCTCGTGTAAAATCAACTCCTGACGAGTTGTTAGACTTATAAAAACGATTTTAAGCCGTTTACATCGTACAAAATAAAGTATGAAATTTTAAATATTGGAAGTAAAAATTAATTAAAGGAATCAGTAAATCAAGTTTGAGGAAGCTACGTGCCAATGAATTGGCAGCGGTTTTTTCTTTAGTACAATTTAATTTTCTAAATATTCTCACAGGTATTGCTTTACAAATGTTGGTGATTTAATAAAAATCTATTGTAAAAAGAAAAACTGTTTGACACGCGGAGTCCACGCTATGGCCGCTTTATAAATTTGTAAATTGATATACCACCTCGAATGGTAAGGGAAAAGAAAGTTTTTTCTTTAATGTGACAAGAAATTTTATAATTGCCGTTATGTTTAATATTTTTTGTATGTTCATTGTGTTTAGCCTTGATAAGGGGAGATAATTATACTCCCGAAACTTCGATGTATCAATAAATTTATGATGCTCGAAAGGATCTATGGTGTACGAATTCACTACACCCTCAATAAAAAATTATCATTGAACGCGAGCAGCTTGGGAGAGCAATAACCTTTTGAATTTGTAATACAAACTGACGCCAGTGATTCTGATCTGGGAGCTGTATTGTTTCAGGTAATAGACGGCCAGGAGCAAGTCTTGGAGTTTGCGAGTCGCTCGCTATCTAAGGCTGAGCGAAACTACTCTGTAACTGAGAGAGAGTGTCTTGCTGTGATATAGGCTATCGAGAAATTTCGGGCATACTTAGAGGGATGTCATTTCCTCGTAGTGACCGACCATAGCAGTTTGCGTTGGATTCGGTCACTGTATAGCCCGACAGGTAGACTCGCAAGATGGTCGCTTAGGCTGCAGCTGCACAACTTCGATATCGAACATCGCAAAGGGAGTCTTAACTGCGTATCGGATGCCTTATCCCGTATGTATGAAGAAGACGAGGATGAAGAACAACCAGTCGTAGGTGCCGTCTCGTGGGCAGTAACCACAAATGACGAGTGGTACCTCGGCTGGCAGAAGAAGGTGTTAGAGGAACCTAATACTTTCCCTCGATGGAAAGTATTAGGCGGTCAACTCTATATGTACCGACCTAATCCGGACATTGTGGAGGATTTAGGATTGGATGACGACGCCTGGAAATTAGTAGTTCCGAAGGAGGAAAGGGAGAAGGTCCTTCCAGAATGTGACGACGACTCCACTGCTGGCCACCTCGGAAGAGAGAAAACATACGCGAGAAAGAGCCCGAGGACGACTACGCCACTCCAGATGACGAAGAAGATGATGTCGACGCCCGACCACCGAGGGAAGAACAAGAAACAGCGATGAGCGACCCGCCACTTGCGAGAACCTAGCCGCCAGCCGGACGCGGGGCCCGATCAGGACGAGGCTTGCATAGCGACACAAGCACACGGGAGAGGTAGGCTCCGAAAGACTGCAATAGTCATAAGAATACACGCCAAGACTCCTCCCACTCCAACCAGCCCCGTTCCTGTTGCGAGCGAGCCCCCGAAACGACCTCGTGGCCGACCGAAAGGTTCATAAAATCGCGTACTAACCTGTGACTCCGTTTCGACATCCCCTCGGAGAACAGGCGCGAATCCGAACCACGGTTCCCGAGGATAAACGCTATCTTCTCCTTTTTTGTTCAACAGAAGCAGCATGAACCCTAGACAGCTTAGCCAACAGCAACTGCTGGAGTTGGTAGGACAGCTGCTGGAGCAGGTCCAACTGGCAACGCCGACGCCTGGCCGAATCCAACCAGGCGCCGGTCTGCTAGCCATACAGGACGGACGGATGGAAGAGTCCTCCGTCTCCATTGAGGAGCTGCCGGTAGAGGAGCCGGTAGTTCCTACCGCCCGACGACCGATCCTGAGGCGACCCGGGACTAAGGTTGACGTCGCTACCCTGGTAGCCAAGCAGAGTAGCGAAAGCGAGGCGACGCAAGTGAGCCTGTGGAGTCAGGTAAACAGATGAGTTGGCCCAGTGAGGAGAGCCTCGCCCAAGACGCTCCGCAGATAGAGGAGCCTGCTGAGCACAGCCCTGTCGGCAGCTTGGATCGAACTCGAAGCCAACATGGTAGCATCTCGAGAGCTAACTAAGTTGGCTAGAGAGAAGGAAGAGGCTGTCATGAGGGAGTAGGACAATATCCACGACTATGCGAGGGCGAGGGAGCATTCCAACACCTGGTACAACCTGGTCTAGGACCGGAAAGAGGACCCCGCGGCGGCGATCGAATTTCGACGTCAGAGAGCCGGGAGGAGAACTCGCGAAGCACGCGAAAATCGCAAGGCCATAGATAAGGCTCGCCGCCTTCGCGAGGCCAAGGAAAAGGAGGTCGCCCTAGTTCAAGCAGAACTCCAGAGAGTCAGGGCAGCGGAGGTTGCAACGATGCATCGAAGAACGCCAACCCCTGCTCTGGCATCGCAACCCGTAAAGGAGGGCAACCGGAGTCGCCAGAGAAGCCTCTCGAGGCGAAAACCCACGAGCGGACAACAGCCAGAGAGAGTGGCTGTTTCGGAAGAGCCGGTAGGACCGTCAAGGGCCCTGTCAACTGGGCGACGACTATCAAGGGAACAACGGTCCTCCCGGCAACCCCGGCAACCCCGGTTGTGTTTCTTTTGCGGGCATCCCAATGTCCGCAACCCAGCGACTTTCCCGCGGGCAGCGAACCACGATCCACGGGACTCCTTCTACTACCGGCAATACTGAGGAGAACACTAGCGGAAGGGGGCTCGTACGTGTTAGTGTAGGCTGACGAAATAAAGTTTTTTTATTTTTTTTTTATAAAAACAGCGTACTTGTGTATCTCTCCGTGCTCCCACCCCTTTTTAGGTACTGACGACGTCGGAATAAATTGCAGAGTCGCCCATCTGGAGATAAGCGACGTCTGGGTGGGGGGTGTCACGGTCTGCCGTACCGACGTCGGCAACAGCGAGCTGTTATGTTAGCTCGCGCTTGCGAATGCGAGATGGCGCGTCGCAGCAGTGACTCTTAAATAAACAGATATATTACTTTCAGACATACGTTGTCAATATTTGATACATTCCAATACGACTGATATGTTTTTGAGTACGAAGTCAGTCAGAACTCAACGAAAAAACCCTACTTTTTGTATAAAATTGCGTATTATTTGTCTTTATCTTGATTTTTGGTTATTTAATAAGTTTAAAAGTTTTTTAATCAATATTTTATGCATGTACATATTATATATTACTAATAAAGTCGAAGTATAGAGGCACTATAGCCATGATTATACTCGATTATATCTTGTTATAATAATAATCATAAAGTGTAATTAATAATACAATCATGTAGTTATGAACATAGAATGAATATAGTCCTTATAACGCGCCACCTGTAAACATCGTGCGGTGGGCCCATAAGAACTATTCCCTCTCCGGTAATCCTTATGCCCACCGCAACGTATTTCACAGATGGCGCACTAAAGCATGTGATCGCGAATTGACAATAGCACGAAAAATATGGAGAAAGAGCCCAATGTATCCATCTGTTCCTAATATCTATAGATATAGTAATCCATGTTATTGTTTACATCTATGTCTCGGTGCATCTGTAATTCAGAGCTTATGTGGAGCTTTGTTATTAGAGAACATTTCGCACAAGGTATATTATAATAATTATAATATTTTTCCACATATTTACTTTTATGACATAATTATAATATATCAAGTATTTTTGGAAAAGAAAGGTTACAATTAACTCAAAAATATATCTCAAAATTCATTCTTTCACAATAATTCATTCAGACCTTTATATATTTGGATTATGAATTTTCATTTTTCTTTTACAAATCAACTTTTTTTTATTTTTCATAAGGGTGATTTGCATGAGAAAAGTATAATTACTTAGGCAAAACTGTTCATTGTGAAGTAATGATTATTAATGATTCTTTGTAATAATTTATACATCAATCACCATTTAAAAAGATATCTGTAAAGTATATCTATATATTTAATTAAGAAATTATGTTCTATATATCAAAGCAATCTAAATTAATATTCTCAACTCAATTGTCAAATATTTCGGTTTCTTGATTTCATTAACTAGGTAGTTGTCCGAACAAATATTCACTTATCATGCAAATGACTCATAAAAGCAAATGTATGGAACTTTTGATTCTGCTATAAAATGTATACTACTCTAGGTCTTCTTCTAAGCTACAAGAAAAAATAAATACTGTTTTGCTCCATATCCAATTTTTTTTTTAATTGACTCTTATATAAACTTTTTAAAACTTCTTTAATTTCCATAAAAATGTTGAATATTGAATTTATTATCACAAAAAAACATAGATATTTCTAAAATATAGATTCTTTCTAATTAAATCGGATTTGATTCAAATGTTTAAACTACATTTCATGTATTGTATTAATACGTAAGCAATACGTAAGTAATGCATAAATAATAAATAAATAATAATATATAAGTAATAATACATGAGAAATATAAATAAATAATTATGAGGATTTTAAATTAATTGTAATAATAAATACATAACATTTTCAATAATTCACTATGATGTCATTTTTGCAAATGAAGAAATAAATAGAAACATTACGTTTTTTTCTGAAAACATCAATTTGAATCGAGATTTAAATTCTTGATTAAAATAATTGCAGCTATGCTTATTTCTAAATCTAGAAAAGAGTTTAAAAATTGTCTACTACACCAAGGCGGAAATAAATTACGCACACAATTGTTAACACTTTATAAATGCAAGATTTGGGACGCTAGTAACACTTAATAATAGTTATAACGACAATTTTATGCTAATAATTGATAATTAACTACCGACAAATACTATTAACATAAAATGATTACTTAAAATTAATAACAGTCCATAACTATAATTATGAGTAGTTATAAAAGTAAAACTTTCTAGAGAGTATTAATAAACTCAAATAATTAATACTAACTATTAATAACAATAAATAACAGTTAAAATTGATTATTTACAATAAGTAACTCTTGATAACAGTTATAACCAGTTATTTGTTTTTTTTGTATCCTAAAACCATTTCTCACATGGTACCATCAGAAAAAGCAAATAAACGCAAATAAGTAGTTATTTATTGACTTTTATTGACAATTTTAAGCAAAACTTATTTCTGCTTGGGCAAGTATAAACAAGTTCGAAAATACTTGACCAAAAGTACTCAAATATTCTTTTGGTTGACTTTTTTAAGTACAGAAATACTTTAAAAAAAGGATTTTGGTACCTCGCCACTCCCATTCTCTTTTTAACTACAAACACTTCAAGGTAATTAACCATTTGCGGCATAGTGACTAATATATTAGCCACCTATCCGGATCTGGTTTTTTTAATTTTTCGAGCAACAAATATGGTTTTTTATAAGTTTTCTGTTCGTACTTCAGCAAGAGTCTCAGTAGTATTTGAAGTGCAGTATTTTTTTTTCTTGTCAATTAATTTTGTTATTTTTAAATTCTAAGTACGATTTCGAAACCAGTGGGCAGCAACCCCTAGAAGATCTATATATTTTTTATATAATACCGCTAAATAGAAACATGTATGCATCAAAGGGTTTAGATTTTTGTATTTAAGTACTTTCTTTACTAGTATTAACCATCTCTGTCGAAATCTATCTTTAGTTTATTACTATTTCTAAAATGAACCAATTCGTTAATCAATGTTGAATTTAAGCTGATTGATCTATATTTAATAAATAAATTGAATAATTCAATCATATTTCATTTTTTCAACAGATTTCCGAAACAATTGAAGAACCTCCAGCAAAGAAAGTGAAGAGAAATAAATTAAGATGTGTTCGATGTAATACATTTATGCGTGAAACGACTGGTGTTCCAAAATCTATTAATACATGCGACGATGCAATAATAATATATGAAGATTTCCAATTTTACGTACAAGTTGGTGATATCATTGGCGCTAAATGCCGTACTTAACTGAGATATCAGAAGTCTCTAATAAGTCACAAAAAGCTCAAGGTATTGAACCCTCTTCGTCATCTAATGTCCAATAAAATAATATACCACGACAAGAAATGAAATCTGAAAAAATGGTTGTAAATGAACCAGTCAGTATTCCTTCATTAGTACAACATAGTGATAGTTCAGAGCCGGTGGATAGCCAGCTATCTACTCCTGATGTACCAGCACAATCTTCTAGTGAAGAATATGTTGAACCTACCAAAATTCAAGTTGAAATGGTTGAATTGTCTTTTGATAGGGTATGAATCAGTTGTATTTATTGTTTCCTATGTAAATCACAAACTGATATTTAGGATGTTCTATTTGAAGAAAGAATACAAGTTTTTGTTGCTAGAAGAATTTTTATTCTTAGAAGAAATAGGTGTTCTCGTAAACATTTAATTAAAAATCGATTCTACAACGAGGAAGTACAGAACATAATTCCGTTTGCAAATGAATCTCAAATTGAAGTAACGGAAGTATCAAAGTTCTTGAACCAGTTATCAAATGAATCAACTACTAGTCTCCATGGACAAATCACCGAATGCGGAATTTCAGAAGAGCGCGTGGAAGCTCTTACAGGGCTCTCGTGGAAAAAAATTCTTGTTCTTCAAAATAAGATGAAGACCATGCGAAACTCTGAAAATCGCAACATCAAGCAAGTATTAATAACGTTTTTATTTAAACTAAGAACTAGCTATTCGAATCATTGTATCGCTGCAATCTTAGATCTACAAGATGAATGAGTTGCTAGATCTATTGAATCTGTTTTAAAGTCATTTGAAGTTAATGTGTTACCTAAATACTTTGGAATCGATGCATACTCTCGAGATTTTTTTAATTAGTCGAACTGCTACGGTTGCCAGGAGGTTGCATGATTTAGAGAATCACTTAGATTTGGTTTGCGTCGCATCTTACGTCCGCCACCAAAAAAGTAGTAATAACGCTTACGAGCGCAAGTCATATTCAGGCCAGAAAAAGACATCCTTCTGCAAACCGTTCACGATTTGCACGACTGATGGTTATGTGATCGATGTGGCTGGACCATTTACTGCTAACAAGAACGATGCTCATATTTTAGAGCATCTGGTGTCCGATTCTAATGGATTTGTTAAGATTCTGCGAGAAGGAGGTACTGTCATACTAGACAGAGGTTTTCGAGATGTAAGAATTCTTTTAGAAAAAAAAGGCTACAAAGTTTTAATGCCAGCTCTGAAAGGATTATATATATATATCTTCCTATACTATATAGTTGTAAGCATTTTTTCTTACGACACAGCCGCTCTCCATCCGCTTCCCATCCACTCCCCATCAGCTACTTTTTGTAATTAATCGTTGCTATTCCTCCTCACACTAATAAGAGCACGCTTTTATTAGTGTTCCCAGATTGTATTTAATTGGATCGGATTGTATTCAAACCAGAGACGTAGAGAAAGAAAGAGAGAGAGAGAGATTAAAGACAGAAACGTAGAGACAGACACGTAGCAACTGTGGTGTAGACAGAGACCTAGATGAAGCCACGTAGACACGGAAACGTAGTGACAGCAACGTAGAGAGAGAGAGAGAGGGAGAGAGAGAGGGAGAGATTAGAGACAGAAAAATAGAGACAGAGATTAGTGACAGAGATGTAGAGACAGAGATGTAAGGGCAGAGATATAGAGAGAAATATTAGAGACAGAGACGTAGACACAGAGGCAGAGAGACAGAGACGTAGAGACGGAGACGTAGAGACAGAGACGTAGAGATAGAGAAGTAGAGACAGAGACATAGATATAGGCGCGTAGAATCAGGAATATAGACATGGAGACGTAGAGACAATGACGTAGAGATAGAGAAGTAGAAACAGAGACGTAGCGACAGACGCGTAGAGACAGAGACATAGAAACAGAGACGTAAAGACAGAGATGTAGGGACAGAGATTAGAGACAGGGATGTAGATACGGAGACGTAGAGACATATAGGCAGAGACATAGAGACAGAGACATAGAGATACGAAAGATGGGACGGAGGTGTAAAGACGGAGATATAGAGACAGAGATGTAGAAATAGAGACGTAAAGATAGAGACGTAGACAGAGAAATTGGAGATGGAGACGTAGAGATAGAGATGTAGAGACAGAGACGTAAAGACAGAGACGTAGAAAGAGATTAGAGACAGGAACGTAGAGAAAGAAGTGTAGAGACAGAGGCGTAGACACACAGGCGTAGAAACAGAAAAGTAGAGACAGAGACTGTCAGAAATTAGAGACATAGTTGTAGTGACAGAGACGTAAAGACAAAGACGTAGATAGAGTGATTAGAGACTGAAACGTAGAAAAGAGGATGTAGATGAACCGATGTAGAGAGTGAGATTAGAGACAGAAACGTAGAGAGTTACGTAGAAAGTCAAGTCAACAAAGAGACGTAGAAACAGAGACATGTAGACAGATAAGTGGGGGAGAGAGACAGAGAGAGAGAGAGAGAGAGAGAGAGAGAGAGAGAGAGACAGAGAGAGAGAGAGAGAGAGAGAGAGAGAGAGAGAGAGAGACAGAGAGAGAGAGAGACGTATATTCAGGGAAGTAAAGACAGACGTAGACCAGGGGGCAAAGAAGCAGAGACGTAGAGAGAGAGAAGTAGAGACAGAGATGTAGAGACAGAGAAATAGAGACAGAGAAGTAGAGACAGAGATGTAGAGACAAGCGCGTAGAGACAAAGACATAGAAACAGAGACGTAAAAACAGAGTCGGAGAGATAGAGATGTAGAGACAACGTCGAAGAGATAGAGAAGTAGAAACAGAGATGTAGAGACAGGCGCATAGACACAGAGACATAGAAACAGAGACGTAGAAACAGAGTCGTAGAGACATAGAGACAAAAATAAAGACGAAGACGTAGACACATAGAGACAAAAATAAAGACGAGGACGTAGAGACAGAGACGTAGAGACATATAGACAGAAAAGTAAAGGCGGAGACGTAGAGACAGTAATCTATTGTTATTAACATGCATCTCTAAACATGGGGGTTGACGAGCGGAGCGAGCAGGGGCGAAGCCCCCCTGGTGTATATATATATATATATATATCTTACTATACTATATAGTTGTAAGCTGAATTGAGTCGTTAACCCTCCGCGTCCCTCCGCGTCCCTCCGCGTCCCACCGCGTCCCTCCGCGTTCCTCCGCGTCCCTCCGCGTGACTCCGCAAAGTGCCCTCTACAAAATAACGTAAAATTCACTGTTTTTTTGCGTTATTTGGGGTCTGCATTGTCCCTTCGCATGTCCCTCCGCATCCCTCCGCGTCCCTCCGCATCCCGCCGCGTCCCTCCGCGTCCCACCGCGTCCCTCCGCATCCCACCGTGTCCCTCCGCGTCCCTCCGCGTCCCTTCGCATTGTCCTTCCGCATTGTCCCTCTAAAGACAAATATCTGTGATGCAGAAGTCACTTCGGCCGACAACTTTTGCATCGCTCCGTTGTCAGTTCTTCACCTCGATACACAAATAACAGGCTGCTTTCTGAAAACAAACTATGCCACCCTTCTGCCATCAGCGTAACAAGCGCGTTCGCGCATTTATTATAATGCGCGCCTTTTCTCCGCAATTAACGAGACCAATTAATTACAGAGCAACTTTTTGAAAGGAAACTTCTTAATTATTCAAATCAAGGATAACGCCAAACTCACGCGAGCGCAACACGCTGCGTATGCGCATTCATTTGACAATTCAATTACAAGTCGAACGCTGTCCGTATTTTTTCTTCCCAAAGAAAAGTGTAGCAACTGCAAACAGAGCATGAGAAAACGGCGAGAGACGGATTGAGTGCCCTCGGTAGTTCTTTCTCTCCCCCTCTCTCTATCTCTCTCTTCTTCTCTCTCTTTCTCTTATATATATATATATAGTGTAGGAGAGGTGTTGCCGAGCTCATCCTCGAACATCTCGCGTCATCATCCTTTTCTACGTTAAAAGTAAATAAACAGAAATGTAGTAAAAATAAAAATTTAGAGTATGAATCATATTTTGGTAATATGAGTTATGTTTGTAAATTTTGTTCGGCAGTATATTGGAAAGAAGAAAATAATAAATCAATTTGTTGTAGTAAGGGTAAAATAATTTTGTCTCCGCTAAGTATATATAATAAAACACTAAAGAATCTATTATTATACGATAACAATTTTCGAACTTTAATCAGATATTATAATAACTTCTTTTGCTTTGCTACATTTAGTGCAAACGTAAAATACGAAAAGAAAAAGGCTATTTATAATTTAAAAATTGAAAGACAAGTTTGTCATATACCGCCAAATACTTTATTACCAAAAAAAAATGCAGAACCTTCGTGTGGTCAATTATATAGATATGATGACAATACTGCAATTGAAATGAAAATAAAGAGTCATAAAGATTTAACTCAAGAACATTTAAAATTATTGACTGAAGTTTTAAATAGTAATCCTTATGCTAAACAGTATAAATATTTACACGAAATAACTAATACAGAAAAACTTTCAAATTATAAATTATATTTTGTTCGTAAGAATAATAATGAAAAACATAATTATACTAAACCATCAACGTCGGAATGTGCAGCTATAATTATTTCCAAATCAGGAATCCTTCATAATTCTAATGAAAAAGAATACACATATTTAAGTAAATTATCACATCATGTTGACCCAATGGTATTTCCATTATTTTTTCCTTCAGGAGATTTATGCTGGAGAGTATTAGTTATACTAAAAAACCATATGATTCAAAAGAAAACCTTCTAACAATATTACAGCACTATTCTTATAGATTAGCTTACAGATCAAATTCAGAAAACTTCAATCCACTTTTATTTGGAGGGAGACTAACCCAACAATTATTTTTACATGCCTATATTATGATAGAAAACAATAGAATGAATTATTTTAGGCAGAAACTAAAAAAATACGTACTGAACGTTATCAAGGTTTGAGGGATCATGTTATAAATAGTGCATTAAATATATCAGAAAATTTTGTATAAAAAGAAAGACTAGGAAATATTTTTGTACTACCAGCAACTTATATAGGTAGTCCTAGATATATGCAGCAACATTATCAAGATGCAATGGCAATAGTAAGAAATATTGGTCGACCTCATTTATTTATAACTATGACGTGTAATCCTAATTGGAAAGAATTAAAAAATGTATTAACGATATTTCCTATCGGAGCTACGCCCAATGATATACCAAATATTACAGTTAGATTATTTTATACAAAATTTAAGTGTATACTTAATGATATAGAAAACCATCAAATTTTTGGAAATGTAGTGCCGTGAGCGAGTGCGAGAGAGCGAGCGGTGCGGCAGTGTAGGAGGGCAGCAGAAGGAGAGAGAGAGACGCCAGCAGCGCGGCCGATCCCCGGCTACGGCCGGACTGCCCGCGAAGGAGAGAGAGAGAGAAAGAGACGCCAGCAGCGCGGCCGATCCTCTGCTACGGCCGGACTGCCCGCGAAGGAGAGAGAGAGAGATAGAGAGAGAGAGAGAGAGAGAGAGAGAGAGAGAGAGAGAGAGAGCTACAACGCGCGAGGCGTTCAACACCGCCCGGCCTGACTCTCTGCATCAGCGTAGTCGCCGCGAGGTAAGTCCTGGCCAGGCAATAGCGCGCTTCCCCCGCGGACGACGAGAGTCCGGGAAGCGGGACCCGCGCAAGAGCCGATCGCGCTCGGCGATCGGCCTACTTCAGCTCGAGTTGGTCGGCGCATACGTGTGTGTGACCGAGCACACCCGCACATAGCGAGCGCGGACGTACCACCCGTATCGGCGCATATAGAGAATACGCGCTGCGTTTATTGAAGTTATTACGCCCGAGGGGCAATAAACTTACATTCTTGCTTTTAGATTCGAGTGCACGTGTGATTGACGTGCCCTTTCCTTTCCTTTTCCAAGTCGCGGCGGTATTGAATACCACCGGCCTCCGCGGGCGCGAGTACGCAGTACTCGCGCGTTTCTGAGCAGCTGGAAAGCACGCACGTGTCAGAAAGCGCGACAGTGAAGTTGCGCGTTGTAACGCCGGCAGGTACGGCTGCCGCCGAAGGCAGCCGACGGCGAGCGACGGCGCGCAAGCGAGGACGAGGAGAGTTCGCCGAGGGTTGGCACGAGCAAGTGCTCGCGCCCCACTTCTTTGCTGCGCCGGTCATCGGCAATTCCGCTTCGGGGAAGCGAATAACCGCGCAACACCTGCCTCGTTACTACTGGTGCCCTTAACGTGTGGAAACACAAATACCTGCCACGGACGAGCGTGCGGGAAATAGATTGGGAAAGTTTTGATTTTTCTTCTTGTTTAAAAAAAAAAAAAAAAAAAAAAAATTCGAGAATGATTGAATCAAATTGGTTTTTCTACGGATCGTAGAACCGGGTGGTGCGGATAACTGCAACGCGCCGCGTACGATTTTCTGCGAGCGCGCGATTACTTGCGAGTGTAAGCGTATGTGTGTACGAGTGTGTAGAGTATTATACACTAGTTTCGGTTTCTTGAGAAAGTCAGCACTTGAGAGCCGACGGTAAATAAATAATTACGACACGGCGCGAGTTTAATTTACACCTTTTTTTCCTTCGGTCGCTTTAATAATTGATCATTTAATTAATCGACCGATTAATTCATTGATTAATTAGGCAATTAGCTAACAAAGGATTATACTAATCAACGAAATAGAAATCGGTAAAATCGTGATTTTTTTTTACGAACGTACAGTTAAAACGAATAGTTTTTTCCGTTTCTTATTTTTTTTTTCTTTATTTTCTTTTCGTGTTTTTTTTGCCTCCTCAAATTAATTTCAGCGAACTTGGCAGCAGAGCGATAAAGCGACGGAAGGAAGCGGTTCGTCGTCTCTCAGCGGTGGTAGAGAGATTGTGAGCCACAACTGAGAGTCGAACCGGGATATACACACACACACGCACTTGATCGGAGTATACCTGACAGGAGAAAAATTACTTTGTATATTTTTTTTTGTTGTATTTTTGGTGCGCCCATTCGATACGCGAACGTACTCGTTTAGCCGCGCACAGGTATACTCCGGGAGAGGTTTAGTTGTAAACCAACGCAACGATGGAAGAGTCTGCAGCCAAAGCCATCGATAATTGATGCAGATGTCTCACGGAAGACGAGACACTGCGATACGCCCAAGCCCTCGGTCTAAAAGCGAACGGCGGAACGTTTCAGAAATTGGAACGGATCAGCAAATGGTTAGCTGGCGACTACGATCCAGAAGATTTTGGATTTCCAGAAGAAGGCGCGAATGCTCACTGCACGTTCCTGGATCGACCGTCCGGCTCGGAACACGACATATCGTTGGCAAACTCCACGTCGGACGAGCCACATCCGCTCGAGGTTTCAAAAACGGACAGGGTAGTCCAGGAAAACCTCGAGCGCAGTCGCGAATGGGCAGCAAACGCAACCAGAGTCGACATCGACGATGAAACAACGCTCCAAAACGGCACGAACAGCCAAGATGCTGAGGAGAGCGAACGAGTCACAGCCAAGAAAGGACCGGCAATGTTCGAAATGTCAATGGCGGACGGTACGACACTGCAAGTGCCAACCGATTGGGCCGTATACATGGCCGCGGCCGATAAAAAACTTCGGCAGATCGAAGAATCGACGCGAATCATGGCGGCCAGTCAAACCCACCAGCCGAATGCAAACAGCACTCGGCGAGAGAGCGCCGAGGTGATGCGACGAGTAACCTTCAACGACATCACGCTGGCCGGCTAAAATCGGGAAAATCCACGAGATGAGACGCAGTTGAGAGGCCTGTCCTCCCGGCTAGACATCGGCGGACGGGAGCTGCCGACCCGATACAGCAGCCTACTTCGAGGCCACGACAGTCCTCGGTGGATGAGAGGCCGCCGCCACCTATTACCCCGCTGTCGCACCGTACCGGGTTCGGAGGCGCCTGGGGGGGGGGGGGGGTGGATCACAGAGCCAGCCAGTTGAATCGACAGACTCTGAGATAAGGCGCGAACCAAGAGGAAGGTTGATGCCAAGATCGTTCGAAGAATTGAACCGCACGACAGGCGGCGGACTCCGAGATGTCGGCCAAGTAGTGCGCCGATGGGGATTTAAGTTCGTCGGCGAGCCTGGCGAAAGCATCGATACCTTCCTCGAGCGAGTTGAGGAAAATTGCGAACTCGCCAAGCGTACGGAAGCGGAAATACTGAGTGTCCTTCCGGAGCTATTCGTCGGCATAGCCGGTACCTGGGTGCGATCCAACAGGACGAGCTGGATCACCTGGGAGGAATTCTGTCGCCGGATACGGCGATGGTGCGGCATGACGGACCGTGTACAGCCACGGCTGGCGCACGAGGTTGCTTTGAGGACGCAAGGACCGAAAGAGTCCGTGCATGATTATGCTACGTACCTCGAAGCAATGATGCGGAAGATGGAGCCACTGGCGACGCACGACTTCAAGCTGGGGACGCTGCACCGGAACATGAAGCCGCGATTGCAGCAGCTCATTCGGCAAAATGATTTCGACGACATCGAGACATTGCTTGCAGGCGGAGCTTGCAGTGGACGCGGAAAAGTCTTTTAAGCTTCCGCCGCCGCCGGAGCCGTGCGTATACGCGCAGTGGGCGTACAAACCCCGCAAACCGATTCCGCCTAAGGTGAAGGCCGCGGCGGTAGAGACAAAGCTATCGCAGACTCCACCGCCACCGAAAACGCCGACGATAGAAGAAACGATCGAGCGATTCGCGAAGGTGATCCTGGAGGGGATGCAACGAATGCAACCGAAGCCACCGCCTCCTCCTCCACCTACACACCTTTCGCCGCGGAACCGGAGTGGAGAGAAAGGGGCACGGAGAAAGAAGAGTAGCTCTAAACGCTTCAGCAGGAGGACGAGTAGAAGGAGCGAGAAATCCAACTCCAGCAGTGATTCCAGCGAAGAAAACCGAGCCAAGAGGTCGCCAAGGAGGCCAGGCGAACCGAGCGCACCGGCACCGGGAGCATTCAGCTGTTATGGATGCGGTGCTCCCGGAGTAATTCGACGAAATTGCCCGAAGTGCGCGTGAAACGTACCGCAGGCGAAGTAAGCGGGGTTTCCGCTTCGTCTGCCGAAGTCCCCGCACTAAATCCGGATGCCGCAGCCGGGCAAATAACAGCTGAGCCGGCAGCCGAGCACGAGCAAGAATCGTGGTGGTGGCTACAGGTGGCGATCAGAGATTACAGACTCCGCGCCCTCTACGATATGGGAGCTTCACGCACCGTAATGGGGGCGGTCGGACTACAGCTCGCCTCCGCGTTAGGGCGACCATTGATGCCGAGCTTCGGTCGCCACGCGAAAGTCGTCGGAGGACAGACGGCGACGATCGCCGGTTACGTCGAGCTGCCTTTCGAGGTAGCTGGCATAAAGCGAGACATTCGGGTAGCGGTGCTTCCGGATGACAGAGTGGATTGTTACTTAGGCGCGAACTTTGTCAGAGCCTTCGGTACAATCCATGTTCCCATCAACAATCAGTTGATCGTGAGCGCGGCGGATAAGCGCGTAGACTTGGATGTCGGGGGGGTCTCATCCGTCGAGGCGCTAGAGGTATCGTCGATCGGCCTCGAAGACGCCTCGGATGGACAGCGCCAGGAAATGGCAGAGCTGGTAGGCTGCATTCTCGGCGTAGATGACCAAGCTCTCGGCCGCACTACGTGGGCGAGCCACCACATTGAAGTGGGGAGCGCACGCCCCGTGAAGCAGCGTTATTACCCGGTGTCCAAGATGCTCGAAGAGGATATGCACCGTCAAGTGATCGAGATGCTCGAATCCGGGGTAATCGAGCCTTCTATGAGCGCGTGGTCGAGCCCCGTCGTTATGATACGGAAAAGCAACGGCAAGTACCGTTTCTGCATCGATTTCCGTAAATTGAACGCGGTGTCGAAGGCAGACGCGTACCTGCTGCCATACATGGACGCTATATTGCGCAAGCTGAAGAGCGCAAAATATATCTCGACGCTCGACCTAAGCTCGGCCTACCACCAAATTCCGCTGACGCCGGAATCGAAGGAGCTGACGGCATTCACAGTGCCCGGATTGAGCCTTTATCAGTTCACGAGAATGCCATACGGCCTGTCTCAGGCCGGAGCGACGTTTCAACGCCTGGTGGACAAAGTTATCGATGATATCATCATCGCGACAGACACGTACGAAGAGCATTTGAAATGGCTTGAGCACATGCTGAAGCGCGTTAAAGAGGCCGGGTTGACGATCAACCGTGAGAAGAGTGTCTTTGGTAAGACTGAAGCAAATACCTCGCTGTGCTCGTCAACCGGAACGGATTCCGGTCGGATCCTGGTAAGATCGAGCCGATGATAAACATCCGGTACCAAAGAACTTGAAGCAACTGCGCCGCTTCATGGGAATGGCCTCTTGGTACCGAAAGTTCTTGAAAGATTTTGCCACGATAGCCGAACCGCTCACGGCGCTAACGAAGAAGAATCGACGATACGAATGGGGCGACGCGCAGCAAGAGGCGTTCGAGAAGATAAAAGCCCTACTGTCCTCGGCCCCTGTTCTCACCAGACCCTCGTTCGATGTTCAGTTCGTCGTGCAGACAGACGCGAGCGACACTGGCATCAGTGCGGTGCTGTTGCAAGTAATCGAGGGACAGGAACAAGTCCTCGAATTCGCCAGCCGCACACTTTCGCCGGCGGAGCGCAACTGCAGTGTCACGGAGCGCGAATGCCTAGCGGTAATATGAGTGATCAAGAAGTTTCGCCCGTACGTCGAAGGATATCACTTCTTGGTGGTGACAGACCATAGCAGCTTGCGATGGTTGCACAGCCTGCACAGCCCCACCGGGAGACTGGCGAGGTGGGCCCTCGAGTTGCAAGGACACTCCTTCGATGTGGAACATCGAAAGGGCGCGCTGAACCACGTGCTCAACGCGCTTTCGCGCATGTACGAAGAGGAAGACGACCTCGAAGTGTACGTGAGCACGTGGTCCGACGGTACCAAAGATGAGCGGTACCGAACCTGGCTGGACGAAGTGACACGCGACCCCTCAACCCATCCCAGGTGGAAAGTGGTAGGGGGTCGATTATTCTACTTTCTCGCGGATGAGATAGTAGAGGCGGCGGTCGCGGACGACGAGGCATGGATACTCGTCGTACCCCAGGAGCATCGTCGCGAAGTCCTCCGCGAATCACACGATGATCCGACCGCCGGGCACCAGGGTCGAGAAAAAACATACGAACGCGTGGCCAGGTTATATTACTGGCCAATGATGTATCATGCGGTGAGGAAGTACGTGAAACAATGCCAAGCGTGCCAGCAGACAAAAGCAGAGCAAAGACCGCGAGCAGGTCTGATGAGACAGCGAGTTATCGACGGGCCGTGGCAAGTAGTTGCCGGAGATATAACCGGCCCGTTCGTGAAGAGTAAGTTCGTGCACGAGTATAGTCTTGGGTGTTCCAAGACCTCTTTACTCGCTGGGTGGAGTGCGTGCCCATACGTAAAGCGAATGCGAAGACCATCTTGAAAGAGTTCACGGAGAGAGTGATTCTTCGGTTCGGCACTCCGGAGGTATTCCTGTCCGATAACGGCACAGAATTCAAGAATAAAGCCGTGGACGAATACCTCGCCGACGTCGGCGTCCACCCCTCGACTACCTCGCCGTATCACCCTCAGGCAAACCCGGTGGAGAGGGTAAATCGAACGTTAAAGACCCGATTGGTCGCGTTCGTCGAGGAGTCTCACGCCGAGTGGGATCAGAAACTGCCGGTGCTGATGTTCTCGTTGAACAACTCCGTGCACGCTTCGACCGGCGTGAGCCCGGCCGCCCTCAATTACAGACAGCCGCTTCTCCCGGCGACAGCTCGCCGCGAGCAAGAGCGCGAGGCCCTTGAGCAACGAGAGCGCGAGGCTGTGGATACGTGGGCGGAGCACCTGCATGATATGGATAATCTGCGAAAGAGGGCTGTCGCACAAACTGCCGACGAGCACCGGCGACAATCGGCATACTACAACGCGCGTCGGAGAGAAGTATCCTATGGAGTAGGAGACCTCGTCTTGAGAAGGAACAGGGTCCTCGGCAGCGCAAGGAATATCGGCTAAGTTAGCGCCGAAGTACGCCGGTCCACTGAAAGTGACCGAGATAACCGGCTCCAATACGGTAAGAGTAATAGACGAGAAGGGCGCGAGCGAAGAGATCCTGCATGTCTCTCAGCTCAAGCCGTGCGACGAAGCAAGCAGCGACGAAACGGGCGAAGGAATAGATGACGTCGAGGATACGCAACCGCCGAGGGAAGACGTAAACGTCCCGGTGACGGGCGACCCACCGGAAGCCGGCGGATCGCCGCCGAGCGTTGCGCGTCCAGTCGAAAAACATCCTCGGGGACGTCCGCGTAAAAGGGTTCGCGTCGTGGTTCGCGCGGTTCCCGGTAAAACGTGTGCGACGGCGAAGGTGAACCCCGGGACGGGAAAACCCCGGGGCCGGCCGAAAGGTTCCGCGAAGCGACAGGAGCCGAGGTCGCATCGAGATGCCTCACCGCGGTCGACTCGCGCGCAGCGGCGTGCGAGAGCGTCAGTATTTTAACCGGTCTTCCTTATTATTTCGTGCACACGCCTTATCCCTTTTCAGGAAGTCTCGTGCCGCCGTTGAAGATGCTGATCGGGAGATAGTAGAGCAGACTCTCCGAGGGATAGTCCGCGTCTGAACAGGGGGTGTAACGGACGGCTCGTGTGCGTGTGCGCATGTGCGTGTGTGTATCGGTGTGCGCTGATGAGACTCGAGGCGAGTCTCAGCACACCGCGACGGCATGCGCAAATACGTAAGAGGTAAACAAACATCTCTCAACCTAGCGCGAAGGGCAAGGCCGAGAGATAATCGCGCGTGCCGACGAAGGAACAGACAGGCAGTATTGCTGCGGCTATCGCTTAGGCTACAGCCCATGCCCGCGCTGGTTCCTCCAGGAGTTGTGCCTCGAGAGAGAGAGTGAGAGAGAGAGAGAAGTGCGGGCGCGCAGCAAGCGTGACGCAGTGCCCTGCGCGAGTAAGAGAGAGCGAGCGGCGCGGCAGTGCAGCAGGGCAGCAGAAGGAGAGAGGGCCCCAGCAGCGCGGCCGATCCCCGGCTACGGCCGGACTGCCCGCGAAGGAGAGAGAGAGAGAGAGAGAGAGAAAGAGACGCCAGCAGCGCGGCCGATCCTCTGCTACGGCCGGACTGCCCGCGAAGGAGAGAGAGAGAGAGTCCTGGCCAGGGAATAGCGGGCTTCCCTCGGGGACGACGAGAATCCGGAACGGGGACCCGCGCGAGAGCCGATCGCGCGCGGCGATCGGCCTACTTCGGTTCGAGTCGGTTGGCGCGTACGCGTGTGCGACCGAGCACACCCGCACATAGCGTGCGCGGGCGCATCACCCGTATCGGCGCGCATAGAGAATACGCGCCGCGTGTATTGAAGTTATTACGCCCGAGGGGCAATAAACTTAAAGTCTTCTTTTTAGATTTCAGAAAAGAGGATTATCGTATGCACATCTTGTAGTAACATTAGATCATAAAAATAAATTAATGACACCAGAAGCTGTTAGTAAACACATTTCTGCTGAGATACCTTCTAATAATGATAAAAAATTACAAAATTTAGTTATAAAACATATGTTACATGGACCACATAGTGAAAATTCTCCGTGTTACGATAAATGTAAAGACGTTTGTAAAAAAAAATATTCCTAAACCTTTTCAATCGTCTCCAACATTTAAGAAAAATGGTTATCCTCAACATAAACGAACAAATATCGACTTAAAAGAAGTAAAAAAATTATTCCAGTAGATAATTCAATGGTAGTTCCTTACAATAAATTTTTATTAGAAAAATATAAATGTTATATTAATGTTGAATATTGTGCTTCAATTCAAAGCAGCAAATATATTTTTGATTATATACATAAAGGTAGTGATAGAGCGTTTTGTACATTAAAAAAAGATGATGACAAAAGAAATGGAATATATGATGAAATTACTGAATATATTGATGGCCGGTACTTGAGCCCATTGGAAGCAGCATGGCGGTTACAAAAATTTCCCTTATGTGGAAGGAGTCATAGTGTTATCCGTTTAGCAGTTCATACAGAAAATAAAAAAAAAGTTGTTTTTCAAGAAAATTATGAAATAGATACTCTTGATAATTGGAAAACAACTTTAACAGCGTGGTTTGGCTTGAATAAAAATGATAAATTTGCAAATAATATAAAATACGTTAATATACCGCATTATTATATATTTAACGCAAAAAAAGTTTGGGTAAAACGTGAACGTGAATAAAAACATTATGCTATAGGCCGTTTAAATATAGTATCTCCAAAAGATTCTGAACGATTCGCTTTAAAATTAATATTAAGTCGTATAAAAGGCGCTACTTCCTTTAAAGATTTACGTACATATAAAAATGTAACGTATAATACTCATAAAGAAGCTGCGACTGCAATGGATTTAATAGAAAACGATTTAAAAATTTTAAAAATTTTTGAAGAAGCATGTCGTATCATGTTACGTTTTCAATTACGCAAATTTTTTACTTCGTTTCTACTAACAGAAAATATTCAAGTCAATATTATTTGGGGAAATTTTAAAAAATACTTTAGTAAAGATCTTCATGAAAATAAAGATAACTTAGCTTTAGATCATATAAATAAATTATTATTGTTGGAAGATTTATCTTGTACAGATTTTGGATTACCTGAACCTGATCCCATCATAAATGATATAAAATACGATAGTAAAATAATTTCAATTAGTAAGGAAATATTCGAAGATATGTTTACAAAATTAAATGAAGATCAAAAATTTATTTTTAAACAACTTATAAAAAATATAAATAAAATAAATTTTATAGACGGTCCTGGAGGTTCGGATAAAACATTTTTATATAAAACTTTAATTTATTATTTTCTATCAAAAGAAAAAAATATTATATCAATGGCTTGGACTGGTATAGCGTCTATTCTATTACCCAAAGGAATGACTACTCATAGAACTTTTAGATTTCCATTACACTGAAAAAAATTTGGCACGGCGTCTGTTTCCATCACAGTTCGTCAGCGCCCCCTTCGCTGCGTGTGTCAGACCACCCACTTTTGGCACAGCGTTTGTCCCTAACGGAAGAGGAGATGTGCCAGTACGGGGCGCGCGATGCTTTTACGGGACAGGAGCTGTACCACTACGGGGCAGGAGATGTGCCGAACCGCGGTACAACATTCGACCCTACTTTCGGCATAACGTATGTACTTATCGGGTCAGCTGGAGTGCCAATTTTTTTTCAGTGTAGATTTAAATAGTATTGAAAATTCTTTTTTAAAATTAGAATCAGATAAGAAGAAATTAAGAGAAACAGAAGTCATAATCTGGGATGAAGCATCTATGATTCCCAAAAAAGCTTTAGAAATTATCGACAGAACTTTAAGAGATTTATGTACAAATGATTTACCTTTTGGGGGAAAATTAATAATTTTAGGAGGTGATTTTTGACAAATACTCCCAGTAATGAAAAACGGATTTAGAAGTGCTATAATTGAAGACACTATTAAATATTCTGAACTTTGGCATTTATTTAAAATTTTCAAATTAAAACACAATATTCGTTCTCAGAATAATAAATTCTCAAAATTATTATTACAAATTGAAGACGGTAATATAAATCCTTTTATAATACCTAATAATTGAAGAACTAACGATGTTTGCTTGCAAATTTATAAAAATATTAATAAAATAAATGATTATGATCGTGCTATTTTAGCACCTTATAATGAAAACATTAAATTTTTGTATAAAAAAATTTTAATGTTATTAAATGGTGATAAGAAGACTTATTATAGTACAGATTATACGACTCATAAAGGTGTTGATCAAAGTGATGACAACATTCATCTACTTTTTCCAATAGAAACATTAAACAATATTTATGAAGGTTTGCCACCTCATAAATTAGATTTAAAAGTTAATGCTATTGTTATGTTAATTAGAAATTTGAGTATACACGAAGGTTTGTGTAACGCTACTAGACTTAAAGTAACCAAATTATTTAGATAGCATAGAAATAATTCAGGAACGAAATCGCTCTTCCGTAACTACCCCATCAGGACAAGGATGCACGTCAAAAACCCAAAGAAACAATTCTCACAGTCGCAAAAATTGCGTTATGAAAAAGTTTGCAGTTGGAACGAGCATTAGATGTCACGAATAGCATAGAAAAAACTTAGGAACGAAATCACTCTTCCGGAACTACCCCATCAGGACAAGGGCGTACGTCAAAAACCCAAAAAAAATTCTCACAGTCGTAAAAATTGCGTTATGAAAAAGTTTGCAATTGGAACGTGTATAAGAGATCGCCAATAGCCTAGAAAAAATTAAGGAACGAAATTGCTCTTTCGGAACTACTCCTTCATGCAAAGGGTGCACGTGAAACACACGAAAGACAGAATTCTTTTTCGCTTATACCCCCAATTGATCAGATTTTTCAGGATTTTTTGGGGAGTAGATTTCGTTGCTCATTTTTTTTACATATTATACAGGTGCCCAAAAATTGATTTTAGCTAGAAAAAAGGTGGAAATGAGGAATGGCGCCGAGAGCGAATTTTTTTCCATCTACAATCCTTATATAATTAACGGTTTGGAGCTGTTTGGGGATATTCCGAGCAGTCAAATTCATTCGCAATTTTTTTACGTGTTACTTCAGTTGTTATTTAAGTGACCAGAAAGATGTTTCAGGGATAAAAAGTTTAAAAATTGCAATCTTCGACGAGACAGATTTCTTTTTTCTCTTAGTACCCATATATTATTATTTGCTTGGGGCTGTTTGGGAATGCTCCAGGAAATCGAATTCGATCGTAATATTTTTAAATATTATTGAAGTACCATGTAAGTAATTTAAACGATAAAAAGTTTGGAAATGCTAAATGGCGCCAAGACATAATTTTTTTCGTTTACTACCCTATATAATCAGTGAATAATGACTGTTTGGCGATATTCCGGGAAGTCGAATTAGTTGTATATTTTCTTACATATCATCTAAGTGCAAAGAAAGTTATTTCAACGATAAAAAGTTTTAAAATAAGAAATAGCGCCGAGAGATAATTTTTTCGCCTTATACTCCCATAACATCAGAGGTTGGGGCTTTTTATGGATGTTTCGTGAAGAAAATTTCGTTGCAAATTTTGTTTACATCTTATTCACAGAAATTAATTTTAGCGACAAGAAGTTAGGAATGCCTAATGGCGTGAGAGAATTTCCTGTTCGGCTACGACCCTATATAATAAGCTGGTTTTATAAAGATTTTACGGGGAACCGAATTCGTTTGTAATTTCTTTACAAGTTATTTTTGCGATATAACTTATTGAAATGCCAAATGACACTGCGAGATATTTCTTTGCCTACTACTTAGTAAGTATAGCGGACGTTTTCAAGCGGTTTAGGGATGTTCCAGAAAGTCGATTTCGTTGCTAATTTTTTTACGTGTTTCTTAAATACCCAAAAAGTAATTATTGCGATAAAAAGTTTGGAAATGCCTAATGGCGACGAGAGATATTCTGAAACCTTCGTTTGGCATGATCGAGCGCATGTGAGTTACAACTTAGCTAATGTGCATACGCAGGTGTAGCACAATTTTTTTTTAAATCACTACCTAACGCTCATATGCGCACGCAAGTTCTCGTTAATTAGACCCACATCGCTTGTCTACAGGGTCGAGTTAAATGCATCGATTTGCATAGATGTTAGATTATTTACAACAAATGTAAGAGTATTTACAACAAATTGCACGCCTCTATTGGAAAAAGTTGATAGAAGTCGATAAGAAAACGATGTGAAGTCCAAAATCAATATAATTTCATTATTTAATAAATTAATATTCGAACGTTTATTTGGAACAACAATTTTGTCAGGCGCTCCGTATATGTAATTTTTTAAAGTGATTTTATTAGCATTTACATCAGATATGCTTGTGTAAAAACTAGATCAAAATTATACAAATGCAGATTCCTACTTGCCGACATTGCGGTTTTTATTTAATTAAATAATTTTTAAGTATTTTATTTGGAAAAACAGGATTGTCAGGCGCTTCCTTTATGTAAATACTATATAATCTAAAAATTTTTTGAGTAATTCTATTAGTATTTGCATAAGATGTATACGTTCAAAAATTATGTTGGTATTTCAGATGACCTTAAATGGTGAATCTTAATTTCAATTTTTGCATTAGGACTTGATAAAATGCGATAAAATCAATATAGATCGATATAGGTCAATAAAACCCTATACGAAAAAATTACAATTGAAATCGATGGAATTTCAATATCTTGAGTTTATTGATTTCAATTTTAATTTTTCATATCGATTTTTATCGACCTATATTGACTTATATCGATTTTATCGCATTTTGTCAATTTCTAATGCAGAAAATGGAATTAAGATTCACCATTCAAGTCGAGAGATATTTTATCGACTTCTATTGACTTCAAACAACTTTTTCCAGCAGAGCGGTTCTTAATAACTAGGTATGTCGATTGGAATTTAATTCAGGCAATAAGATCGCACCGTGCTCGAGCATTATAACAATAATAATTATGAGACTAGCTGGTGTAGCTTTACAAAATGCATAAATTGCGGCATTGTCACTGAGTAGTATTAAGTAGCACAATGTAATGTATAATAATGTGTGTAGGTATAGTAATGTAATGTGGCGTATGGAGAGAAATGTAATCGTCGCGGGTAGGCCGACCGAGCTGCGCCGCGTGCATGAGAAACGGGACATGCGGTGAAGGGAGGATCGAGTCGGCCGGCCGTCATTATCCTTCGAGCCGCGCGAGAGCGAGGATCAGAAAAGCACGAGCGCGACACCACGCGAGCTAAGAGCAAGTCCACATAAGAAGCACAGGTGCACAGGCACATGAATCTGAGCCAATCGGAGCAAAGCCTCCAAGCCCAGTGATGTGGATTAACCGGTCAGACAAAATTTTCTGACTTGACGGTCATTTTGAAAAAAAGTTGACCGTCATTGACAGTCAGAATTTACAATCCCTGAATGTGAAAATGACCGTCAGTGAGCTTTCTGACTGGTTATTGGTCAGAAAGTTTAAAAGAATAAAAAACGACCAAAATTTTGATAAAACAGTTTATGCTATCATACGTTTTACAGAGCAGTCTTTTTGTACAAAACAGTCTATATTAAATAATAAGTCAAGGAGGACGAAAGCGTGTATTCTATGCAAGAAGCAGCCCATTTCGGGTGACAAAACCATACTTTTCCCCGTTCGTCTATACTCTGTACCATGGTGTAAAGAAATAAGGTGTGCTCGCTAGCCATACTCGTTTTCGACCGCTACTGCGCATCCCAACTTCCCGCCATGTTCAATATGGCAGCGTAGTGTTTACATTTGAATAGCAATTGAAAATTTTAATGTACATTTTTACAAAATGCCTTGCTCAATAAACCCTTGCCATAATTGGAATGGAAATACTACAAACAAAGGAATCAAATACTTTAGATTTCCTAAAGATCCAGAAATCGCAGGCATATGGATAAAAGCTTGCGATAAAGGAAACCTTATTTCCCTTTTTGAAGAATTACTGAGAACAGAACAGATTTTGGAAATAGTTTTCAACAATTTTCATTAAGATACACTGTCAAGTACCAACTTTATTTTTAAGAAAGTAACAACCTTAGTTAAAACAAAAATAAGCAATGAATTCAATATTCCGGATGAAGTTCTTCTGTGCTTAGTAAGAACACGTACTTATATTAGATTAAGGGACTTGAATAACAATATAAAAAGCAGTTACAAGAAAACTAGAATCGAGCAAAGGTCTGCAAAAACAATAAAATTTTATTCGTAAAATATTTATTCGGAAGTTATCGTAAATATTATCGTAAATATTCGTTGTTTCTTTTTAATAAGAGTTCAAATATTTATGTACTTGACTTAATTGTTGTCTATTTACAATAATTTTAATTGTTAATAAATATTATTAACTATTACTTATCAAATTGTTCTTTTATTTAAATATATTTCACACTTTTTCAAATATGTGTTTTTTCGTATTATATCTTACTGAGATCATAAAATGAAATATTTTTATACATTGGCAATAGTAAAATTAACATATATTATATAAATCGATAATTATTTTTCATTCCTTATTGAATTTTTTTCCAAAGATTATTTCAATGATCCACTGCAAAAGTACTTCTTTCATTTCATAAATAGTACGAATTATAAACATTTTCATTCAAAAAGTTAATATTCTTCTTAATTACTTGAGTATTATTTTCATTATCTATTTATTTAACATTAATAACACTTTAATTTTCAGTTTTATGAAAAATAGTTCTATACTACATTTCAAACAAATTCGCCACTCGCGCGCTGATTCTATTGGTTTAAAGTTGAATATGACCGATTTTGGGATGAGAATTCTATTGGTCCGTAAAGAAGGTTGCGCAATAGCACACTTTATTTTCTTACACCATCCTCTATACTCTATATAGATGTAGGTTTGACTGTCACGCAGAAGTGTGACCGGTCAGGGTCAATTGTCAGTCAAAATTTTTTTGGTCAGGTCAGGGTCATGACGGTCAATTGACCGGCTCACATCAGTGTCCAAGCCGGAGATTGGCTCCGATTGGCTCAGTCGTCTGCCTGTGCGCCTGTGCGCCTATGCGCCTGTCCCTCCTATCTGGACTCGCTCTAAGCGTCTAAGATCGCCAATAGCACGAGAGAGAACAAGAGAATCAAGCATCAAGTGCGCAGAGAGACGAGTGTCAGCCACCACTAGGTCTATAGCCAGAATGAGAGGAGAGACTGAGCAGAGTAACTTGTCGAGAGCGAGGAACGAGCACGAGCGGCATGAGGTATGTAAAGCTCGCAAACGTATATCAGCGACAACGTAGCCGACAGAGAGAGAACAGGGTGGATTGTACCAGGAGTTAACGCGATTGTTGGTGAAGGTGTTGCGACCGGTAGTGGTGGTCTCCTTCCCAGCGGGGAAGGACAGAGGGAGTAAAAGTTGGCCCTCGCGGCGTGCCGCCTCGAAGGGTCTGTGCAAACAGTAATAAGTTGTTGCCGCCGTCGTTACCTAGATGGCTGAGAGCTTTGATTCCCCCTCGAGAAGATTGAGTCTTAAGGCGGGCATATTAATTGTAAGTGTGATTAATAATGTGCACACGATGCCGCGCTGGACGCTTTATAAATTCGGCGCGTAATCGAGAGTAACGGGAAAATTGTACTTGATTGATCAGGACGCGCGAGAGGGATAGTTGTGCGAAAAGACCGTGTTATAACTTAATTTTATGCATAACGCAGTGGCTGCTGGATGACGTGGAAGTTACCGATGGCGTGTTGCTTCGAAGATGCTCCACGAGGTTCGGTGACGGTCCGATGGCGTCGTTGCTCGACTGGAGCATTATGAAAGGCGCAAGTTTCGGTGGCTTGACGAAGTGCACCAGGAGTTCGTTGGTCGTTGCTCATGAGATGTGACTCTCGCGGCCTTGTTGTCCACGTTGCTAGACAGGTGCGTTCCTAA
Source organism: Torymus aiolomorphi (assembly GCA_036365515.1). NCBI lineage: Eukaryota > Metazoa > Arthropoda > Insecta > Hymenoptera > Torymidae > Torymus > Torymus aiolomorphi. The sequence goes on from CM070876.1 coordinate 50,651,421, forward strand.
GGCGCCGGTGACGGTGGCTTCACGTAGTGTACCTCGAAGATGCACGACGAGGTTCGTTGGCAGTCGTCTCGATGGCGTCGTTGATTGACTGTTGTGCTTAGAACGGCACCGGTATCGCTGGCTTCACTCAGTGAACCATGAGTTCGTTGTGCGTTGTCAACGAGGTGTGACTATCGTTCCCTTGTTGTTGCTTGTCGGGTGCTTGGACGATGGGCCAGTCACGGTGGCTTCATGCAATGCACCCGGAGCTTGTAACTGTCCGTAGAATGGCGGATTTCGCACACCATGGGATAAGAGACTTCTAGTTTCCAGAAATTTGGTTTTGAGCTCGCGATGATGTTGCACAGAACGCACAGCGACTGATCACCTCTTAGGAGAAGAATGAAGCCGCGATGAAGAAGGTCAATAGTTGACTGGACCTCTGTTCCGGAACCCTTTGTCACGTAGGATACGGCGAACTCGATCCGCTTCACCCAGATGGATATCACATCGGGGTCACCAATGTATGGATGAACCAGGGTACAGGTAAATTATTACGAACCTAAAAAAATAGTTCGACTAAAAAATTTAAAAACTTTCAGATGATATATATCTAAAAAAGCCTAGCTTTAAAATAACCAAAACTTGATAATGGTTCTTTTTTTTTTCTTTTACGTTTCTGATAGGCAGGCATTTAATTTACTTAAAATTATTTTAAAATGTAAAAAATATTATGATTATGTCATTATTATTAACTGATTAATTATAAAAATAAAATGAAGTATACTGTGTAATTTGAAATTTAATGGTATCGTTTTGTGACCATTTTACACATTTGTTGTCGTAAAGTAACCATCTGATAGTCGATAATTCGACAGCAATTTACTATTTTAATACTCCCTTTTGAACCTGTATATGTAAACATTTATAGCTTGTCTGCTATTATCAATGTAAACACAGTTGCACGGCTTATAGCTTATATAAGGATAACCATCAACCATGTGATTTCAGTACATACATATACATAGCCCATGGCAGATAACTGATGGAGTAAAAAGAAATGTGATTTCCAAAGAGTTTATATATATGTTATTCAAAAGAGTTATATATATGGGCATATATATGTTATTTCAAAGGAGTTATATATATATATATATATATATATATATATATATATATATATATATATATATATATATATATATATATATATGTGTGTGTGTGTGTGTGTGTGTGTGTGTGTTATTTCAAAAGAGTTATATATATATGGGCATATCTCTAGAACTTTTCATTTCAATGATGGTGTATGGTTTCACACATCCAAAATGAAAAATTTAATAATTTAAGGCAATAATTTATTAGATAATATCACTTTTTGACAGTTACTCTAGTGTCTTCATCAATTAAAACCTATACCCGATTGTTCCGAACACCAAAACTCGTGAAAAACCGATAAACCGATGTGATGATAACATTTTTTTTTTCTTCTAATTACTGTAACTTTTTCAACGAACATAATATCATGTTCATAATTTTTTTCTATGAAGATAAGCATATTAGCAATTAGGAAAGCTCATATAGATAAGTGTGTCACGCACAGTAAAAATGCAAAAAATTATCAAAACAGCGATGGCATGATTTTCGAAATTCATCTTGATTTTATCTTTTTTCCTACAACTTTTTCAACAATCTTTTAATCAAGTCAATCGTAGAGTAGCGCATTCTACACACCATAATCTATAAAATAGCATGATAATGGGATGTGTGCCTTCAATAGAAAAAAAATTATAAGCAGTTGAAATTCGCTTGCTGAAAAGAAACTCAAACAAAAAAATTACTATTTTAACTGGCACACTTATTGGTTAATGATTATCGGATTCTGAATAATGGTGAACTACACTAATTGGTATAAGTAATGTCACTGTCACTCCGTTAACAGTATATATATGTGCAATTCTACTGAAATAGACAAAAGAGGGTATAAAAAAAAAAAATAATTTCGGGCACACCTACCACACCAGATTTTTTCGGTTCTTTGGGGGTCCCAAAACATGAAAAAATTGGTGAACACTCATTATCCGTTGCCAAGCTTTTTTTGCCGACGGAATAAATTTTTCTTCTGGAAATTTTGACATGGGAAACATGGACGAAAAGTAGTCATTGATGATGAACCAATAACAAGCTATTGAAGAGGCCAAACCAAATTTTACAAAACATCGATTAAAGTTGAAGAACGGAGCTTCAATTTAAGATGTGAATCTTTAAAATCGGTCGATTCCGTGCAAAGATACGTGAATTTGAAAAATTACGTGGGTTTGAAAAAATCGCTTATTTTTGTCATTTTTCACCATTTTCAAATTCACGTAGCTTTGCATAGAATCAGAGGATTTTAACGATTCTCATTTCAAATTAAAGCTCTATTCTTCAACTCTAATCACTTTTTCGTGGAATTTGGTTTGGCCTCTTCAATCGTTTGCTATTGGTTAATCATTAATGACTACTTTTCGTCCATTTTTCCCATGTTAAATTTCCACAAGAAAAATTGATTTCGTCGGCAAAAAAGCTTGGCAACAGATAATGAGTGTTCACTAATTTTTTCATGTTCTGGAACCACCAAAGAACCGAAAAAATATGGTGTGGTAGGTGTGCTCTAAAAAATTTTTTAATTTTTTTTGTTGATAAAAATATTTATTTCTTATGTTGTAAAGAATCGTCAAATTTTAATTTACAAATCGTTAAATTTGTATTAATATTTTTCATTATTAATAAAATGTTTATAGAAAAAATAAATCTTTTTTGTGAATAACGTATAGTGTATTATTCTTGAAATGACACCTTAAAAAATATTTTAAAAAAATTTGTTTTCAACGGAGTGTGCGAAACTCGCCTTTTCGTGCTTGTTTTGCGTGCGCGAAGTAGCTGTTTTACACACGGCTTGTGCGAAAGTTGCGCATGTGCAGATCAATTTACTTTCGCGCACGCAAAACCAACAACAAGGCTAGTTTCACACACTCCATTAAAAAAAATAGAGTTCGATACACGTGACCGAAAAGGGTCATCATTGCACGGGTGTTTTTGTCACCCTCCCTTCGCTCGGGCGACAAACTACACCCGTGCGAGAATGACGCACTTCGCACACTTGTATCGAAAATAACTATTTTTAAATTGAATATTATATTTTTTAACACTCCGTGCGCAAAGCTCATTTTCGCATACGCTCTCATAAAAAAGTATGCGCTAAATTAAGCTCTTCACACGTCGTCAAAAAAATTGTGTTCGATACACGAGTGAGAAAGTAATTTTACCCTCGTTTCGCTCGGGCGCAAACGACCACACGGGGATAAAATCACTTTTTTGCACTTGTATCGAAAATAACTATATCAATCTTTATATGGATAGAGCATTTTATAGCATGGTGTGATCTAAATCCGCGCTTCACGCCTATTCGTGCCTTAAGCAGTCCATTATTGTACCGTGCGGTAATGCCCGAGCGTAGCTAGCAGCGGATTTAGGTAATCGTGCTATAAAATACGTTACGACTCTAGTGAGTGGACCACTACACGACGTGAATTATCACCCTCGCTACACTTGGGCGCTAATTTCACGCCGTGCAATAATGGGCCACTTAAGGCTCTATTTTTCGATACTAGTACGATAAAAATGACTCTTGCGCGACAATCACACTCATGTGAGAAACATTTTTATCGCGTGTATCGAAGATTATTTTTTTGACGCTCCGTGTATGAAGTACCATTTGTGCGCATGCTTGAAATATATACGTATAAAAGTGGCACTTTGTGCTCGGAGTGTCAAAAGCTACTATTATTGAATGGAAGTATATTTTATATACGTTGAAAACGTTTTTCCATAGTTTATATTTTAAGAAACGACCATCACGTATTAACGAGTTTTAAAAATGAGTCACCATAGTTTTTTCGTATGTTTTATAACTAAAGAAAACAGATTATATTGATTACGAAGATGTGCCCCCAAATTTTTAAAATCTTTGTCGATTCGTCGAAATTAAAAAGTTCTAGAGATATGCCCATATATACCGGGTGTCCCATTTTAAAACCACCAGGCAAATATTTCGAAAACTAAGGGAGATGGAAAAAAACTTTTAATACAAAAGTTGTAGGGTTCAGAGGGGCCCAACTGATCGTGACCTTGGTTATGACCTTGAGGTCAATGATTAAGGTCATTTCAAGGTCAAATCGATTTTTTCAAATGGGAACCCCCACTTTTGACTTCGTAAATGGAAAGAGCGGAAAATTTTACGTTCCGATATGTCCTTGAGTCAAGGTCATGGTTATGGTCATGGTCACGTTTAAAATCAAAATCAATCAACGCAGCAAAACATTCCCATAATTAGGCATACGAGACAAATTGTTAAATACAAAAGTTGTAGGGTTCAGAGGGGCCCAACTGATCGTAACCTTGGTTATGAGCTTGTGGTCAATGATCAAGGTCATTTGAAGGTCAAATCGATTTTTTCAAATGGGAACCCCCATTTTTGACCTCGTAAATGGAAAGAGCGGAAAATTTTACTATTTTTACTATTATCAATATTTACCAGGGTTAACCACTTATATCAAATAATAACAAAAGTTAATAAGTGTTGACCACCTGTATCCAATAGTGACCGGTAGTATTCAGCATTGATCGCTAATAGTCAATAATTATTACTGTTTACATCAAATTGTTTTCAAATTGAGCACACTTATATTGGCACAGAAAATTAAACTTTTTCGTTTTAAAATATTGTATGGTATAATGACATATTATTTCTTTTGTGGTGTGTTTTGATAAATAATTGCATTTATAACTAAAAAAGAATGCCTGACTATTCTGCTAATGAAATAGTTGACATTCTTCTTATTTTAGGAGAATGTCGACGAAACTATCGAGAGGCAAGCAGATTGTATCGTGCTCGGTCCCTTCAACGACAACATCCTGATCATACGGTAATACGTGACATTGAACTGCGCGGTCGACAAGGAAACTTCGTTCGAAGAAGGAGGACACTGAATGAACACGATTATGAAAATAATCCTCGCTTTCTTGCTGTTCTAGCCATGGTACATTTAAATGTTCATGTCAGTTTACGCGAAATCGAGTTAACAATAGGTATTCCAAGATCTACGGCCAGTAGATATTTACGATATGCGCGTTACCATCCTTACCACATTACTCTAAATCAAGCTTTAACTGTGGAAGATTATCGACGGAGAATAACATTTTGCCAATGGGCAACACAACAAATTACTGATGATGAAAATTTCTTTAACAATGTTCTTTTTAGCGACGAGGCTACATTTCAGAGTACTGGTATGTTAAATCACCATAATTGCCACTATTGGTCTCCTGTTAATCCTCATTGGATGCGAGAAGTTGATCATCAGCATCGCTGGAATGTAACGGTATGGTGTGGTATTATTAACGGATGTCTGATTGGACCTTATTTTTTTGAAGGTCACGTAACTCAACATACTTATTTACAGTTGCTGAGAGACGAGCTGCCACTCTTTCTAGAAAACGTTGATCTCCATACAAGGGCCAGAATGTGGCTACAACAAGATGGTGCTCCTCCACATTATGCCAGAATTGTCAGAGATTTTCTTAATGAAAGGTTTAACGGCCGATGGATTGGTAGAGGAGATCCCGTAGCATGGCCACCAAGATCTCCAGATCTGACATCTCCAGATTATTATTTATGGGGCTTCCTAAAAAATACAGTCTACCGCAACAGGCCAACTACAAGAGATGACATGATTCAAAGGATTACACAAATCTGCTTAAGTATTCCACGTCAAATATTATTAAATACTGTTAGAAACTTTAAAACGAGAATAGAATGTTGTCAATAAGTAAATGGTGCAACTTTTGAGCATCTTCTTCAGTAAATGGTGACCAAAACACTTGGATCCTATGACTAAATACACATGAACGTGGAATTTTCCAATGAATTTTTAGCTGGCCTGATCATCCCCGACCTTGCCTTAACTGGCCGGGTCATCTCCGATCATGCCTTAACTGACCGGGTCATCTCCGACCTTGCCTTAACTGGCCGGGTCATCTCCGACCTTGCCTTAACTGGGCGGGTAATCTCCGACCTTGCCTTAGGTCACCGGGTCATCTCCGACTTTGCTCTAAACTGCACGGAAACTGACCATAACTTTGTCCATGACCTTGACACAAGGTCATATCAGAATTTTTCGGTTTTTCTATTTACGAGGTCAAAAGTGAGGGTTGCCGTTAAACAAAATTGATTTAACCTTCAAACGACATCATCCTTGACCTCAAGTTCATGGTCAAGGTCACGATCAGTTGGGCTCCTCCAAACACTACAACTTCTGTATTTAACAATCGTATGCGTAATTATGGGAATGTTTAGATGCGTTGATTGATTTTGATTTTAAACATGACCATGACCATGACCATGGCCTTGACTCAAAGACATATCTAAACGTAAAATTTTCCGCTCTTTCCATTTACGAGGTCAAAAGTGGGGGTTCCCATTTGAAAAAATCGATTTGACCTTCAAATGACCTTGATCATTGACCTCAAGGTCATAACCAAGGTTACGATCAGTTGGGCCCCTCTGAACCGTACAACTTTTGTATTTAACAATTTTTCTCGTATACCTAATTATGGGAATGTTTTGATGCGTTTATTGATTTTGATTTTAAACATGACCATGACCATGACCATGACCTTGACTCAAGGACATATCTGAACATAAAATTTTCCGCTCTTTCCATTTACGAGGTTAAAAGTGGTGGTTCCCATTTGAAAAAATCGATTTGACCTTCAAATGAACTTGATCATTGACCTCAAGGTCATAACCAAGGTCACGGTCAGTTGGGCCCCTCTGAACCCTACAACTTTTGTATTAAAAGTTTTGTTCCATCTCCCTTAGTTTTCGAGATATTTGCCTGGTGGTTTTAAAATGCGACACCCGGTGTATATATATATATATATATATATATATATATATATATATATATATATATATACAGCGTGTCCAAAAAGTCTGGAAACACCCAAATAATTTCTCAGCTGAATTACTATTGGAAAATGTTAAGGTCGCCTTTGTAGTAATTTTTTACGAGGAATCCAATGGTGACCTTGGATTCGACCTTGGACCTCATTTTTGAGGTTATTTCAAGGTCAACCTCATTTTTTTAAATGGTAACCCCTATTTTTTATAGCGGAATCTGAAAGAGCGGAAAATTTTACGTCCGGATATTTATTAAGGTATGAGGTTGAGGTTACCCCCAGAGGTCAAATTGAGGTCAAAGTATGATTTCTTAAAAATTTCGCGAGTTCAGTGGTAAAACAAAACAAACAAAGGTAAGGTTTGGTAAGTTCGAACGAAGACTTGAAGGTGACCTCTGATTCGACCTTGAACCTCATTTTGAGCCTCATTTTTGAGGTTATTTCGAGGTCAACCTCATTTTTTTAAATGGTAACCCCTATTTTTTTAGCGGAATCGGAAAGAGTGTGAAACTTTACGTCCAAACATGTACTCAGAACATAGTTCAAGAAGGACCTTGACGTTCATTTGAAGGTCATTTAAACTTAATGACGGTCTGATCTTGTGTAAACTTTTTATCACACTGAGCGAGGTTAATTCTTTAGTAGTTTTCAACGAGAAATCTAATGGTGACCTTGACATTGTCCTTAAAATTCATGTCAAGTTCAATTTTTTTACATTTAGCGTTACCCAGGAACAACGACGTGGCCGTAGTAAAATCTGTTCCCTTTGGGGTGCTTGATTTACGTGAGTCCCCTTGCCTCTCACGATGGGGTGCTTGATTTACGTGAGTCCCCTTGCCTCTCACGATGGGGCGCTTTGTTTACGTGAGTCCCCTTGCCTCTCACGATGGGGTGCTTGATTTACGTGAGTCCCCTTGCCTCTCACGATGGGGCGCTTGATTTACGTGAGTCCCCTTGCCTCTCACATTTGATTTTTTTAAACAGTATAACATCTTATTTCAAGTGCTCGAACTGTTCTCCATTCATTTCTTGACAGTAACCTAATCGATGATAGAAAGCACCAACAGCATTTTCAATCATTTCAGTAGGAATGAGAGCTGATTCATCAATGATCCTTTCACGTAATTCATCTAAGTTTAAGGGTTTTGTTTTGAATACACGATCCTTCAGATAACCCCAATAGAAATAATCTAGAGGCGTTAAATCGGGGGACCTAGCTGGCCATTCAATTGCACCTCTTCGTCCTATCCATTGATTAATGAATACTGTATCTAAGTATGTGCGAACGTTTCGTGCATAATGAGCTGCTGCACCGTCCTGTTGATACCATGTGTTATTAAAGTCCTCTCCAGCTATTTCTCTTATAGCAGGAACAATTTGATTCCGCAACATAGTTTCATACTTTTCTGCATTTAAATTGCCATCAATAAAAAATGGTCCTATAATCCTATTATTTAATATTCCAGCCCAGACATTTAATTTTTGTGGATATTGTGACTTGGCTTCTCTTGCCCAATGAGGGTTTTCAACTGCCCAATATCTACAGTTATGCCTATTTACGCTTGAGTCAAGTTGAAATGTAGCTTCATCTGAGAAGACTATATTTGATGGAAAATTTGGATTTTGTACGATGCGTGCCATCATATCATCACAGAATTCAACGCGACGATCGAAATCATCTTCATTTAACTTGTGTATTAGCGTTACTTTAAATGGATGGAACTTCTCTCTCTTTAGTATGTTATGAATAGATGATTTACTTATTTCGTGCACTTGAGCAGCTCTACGAACGGAAGTATGCGGATCTTCGGTGAATGTTAACACAACATCTAAAGATTTCTCTTCGTTACCTGCTGACATTGGTCTGCCTGATCGAGGTAAATCGCTGATAGTGCCGGTATTTTCAAACCTTCTAACAGTTTTTTGAACTGTTGAAAATGATAGTGGAGTTCCACCAACCCTAAATGAAGCATTAAAAATATCTCTTACGACCCTATAAGATCGCTGCGTGTGTCCCCAACCTCTCATCATGAGAATCGTTATTCTTTCTCTATCAGTGAGTTTGTTCATTTTTATTACTCTTCGTAGTAGACCTTATCCAAAAATACTTTTTGAGTTGAAAATAAAAAGAACTTTTAATTTTCAAAAAATATGTTTGAAAGATGACCAATCCTCTTCTGTGGTGGTTATGGAATGAATAATAGTTTATTGTCACTCTAACCATACGAAAAATAACAAGTAACAATGTTCAATATTTAAACGCTTCAAAAAATTTTACAATGAATCAGCTCTCATTCCTACTGAAATGATCAAAAATACTGTTGGTGTTTTCGATCATCGCTTAGGTTACTATCAAAAAGTGGATGGAAAATAATTCGAGCACTTGAAATAAGATGTTAGACTGTTTAAAAAAATTAAAAAGTTTACACAAGATCAGACCGTCATTAAGTTTAAATGACCTTCAAATGAACGTCAAGGTCCTTCTTGAACTATGTTCTGAGTACATGTTTGGACGTAAAGTTTCACACTCTTTCCGATTCCGCTAAAAAAATAGGGGTTACCATTTAAAAAAATGAGGTTGACCTCGAAATAACCTCAAAAATGAGGCTCAAAATGAGGTTCAAGGTCGAATCAGAGGTCACCTTCAAGTCTTCGTTCGAACTTACCAAACCTTACCTTTGTTTGTTTTGTTTTACCACTGAACTCGCGAAATTTTTAAGAAATCATACTTTGACCTCAATTTGACCTCTGGGGGCAACCTCAACCTCATACCTTAATACATATCCGGACGTAAAATTTTCCGCTCTTTCAGATTCCGCTATAAAAAATAGGGGTTACCATTTAAAAAAATGAGGTTGACCTTGAAATAACCTCAAAAATGAGGTCCAAGGTCGAATCCAAGGTCACCATTGGATTCCTCGTAAAAAATTACTACAAAGGCGACCTTAACATTTTCCAATAGTAATTCAGCTGAGAAATTATTTGGGTGTTTCCAGACTTTTTGGACACGCTGTATATATATATATACATATATATATTATTTCTCTTAGTGGCTGATTATTTTCATTTATGAATAAATTAAGAAATGATAATTTAATGTGTTATATTATATGATGGTATATCTGAAAAGTTTTTACAAGCGTAATAATATCAGCGAGCAATAATAGTTATATTGAAATTTGGGAAGTAGCTTTAGTTCAAGACAAGACTGCTGTATGTAATTTACGTATGAATTGTATATAAAAATATGATGACTAAAAATATGCTGTATCAATCAAGTTAAGTGTTTTAAAGAAAAACAATTAATATATCTGTTATGATATCTGTTATTGCATCTATTTGCAAAGTGAGATTATTGAGCTTAACTCACTATAGGATATAATTGAATTATAAAGAGTTGTGCACTATTACAAATGTCTACATGCAACTAAACACAAAAGCGACAAGCCTTTAGCCAACAATAAATACAGAATAAAGGCTTGAAGACAAGATATATATATATATATATATATATATATATATTGTAACGGGTGCAGGCAATAAAGGCGAAAGAGCCGCGTGTACCGCGCCGCGAGGTTTGAATCGCGCGCGCTTGCACGTACAGCGGCTCGCTGCGCGCCAAGCGGGACGCGCGGGAGGCGAAGCATGAAGAAGAAGAAGACGCCGCCGTAGCGCTCCGAAGGGACGCCGCGGCCATTGATGGGCAGTCTAGTCCTGTAGCGCAACAGGTGCGCACGTGTCCTCCCGCCATACACGAGTGCTGTGCTCCGAAGTGCCCCGCCAGTGCCGCATCCCGCCCTGCAGAACAGCCCTTGCGCCTCCGATCCGCCGCCAGCCCCGCAGCGACGCATCACCGGCTGCCTCGCCGGCCGGGCCACTCCGCCACCCAGAAAGGGAGAGGAGGAGAGAGAGAAAGAGGCGGCAGCCGAGGCTCGAGGAGCCACGAAGCCCGACGCCTCGCAGCGAGAAGGCGAGAGCGCGGGAGCGTGAGAGAGAGAGAGAGAGAGAGAGAGAGAGAGAGAGGTAGACTTCGAACGACGCGCTGACCAGCGCTAAAGTAAGTGTGCGCTTCATTTGTACTTTTGCCGCGTAGGTTTTGCGTGCGAGCGGCCACGCGTAAGAAGTGTTACGCGGCAATCCGACGCCGCTTGCGTAGAGGCAAGCGGCCTCGTGTGCGAGAGCGCGGCGGCCATTTTGTGGCGTCTCGCGGCGCTGTGACGCCGGCCGTGCGGCCGGCCGGCTCCGCGTAAGTCTCGGCCTGCGCGTTCGTTTTTTTTTGTAGGAGATGTTCGGGCTTCGCGCCCCTTAGCGCGACTCCTTTTGACGAATAAACCTTATTTATTTTACTTTTCATTATTCGTGTCGAGTCTGTCATTTCGCGAGTAACCGTTCCCTATCCCCCCGAATACCGCCCTCTACCTTTTCAGCAGCTGCAGCTAGTCGGAGGCTTCACCTCCTAGAGGAGCAACGTCAACGGGGAAATTGTAAGTGAAAGTCGCTCAGGTTAACCTGAGCGACGTTGTACGGGAACACCGGTGAGAGTAGGTCAGGCTAGTGCATATCTAGCCGCCGGTGAATTGTGCGCCGAAGTCAGCGGCGGCGGCAGAGCGCAGCGCCGGGTCTAGTAGAAGGCGGCCTAAGCTTTCTACAGCGAAAGCCGGGCGCGCTTGTTCTGAGCCTGCGCCAACGCGCTCCGGCCGGCCGACGGGTCCGTCTACAACGGCGCGCTGCTCTGGGCGTAGTAGACGCCCGTTTATCGCCTGGCGCATCCCAGAGAGGGATTAATACCCTCTTCTAAATTCACCCCGTTACAATATATATATATATATATATATATATATATATATATATATATATATATATATATATATATGTATGTATATATATGGGAGCGTCCAGCAGAAACGGGCCACCGAGCCCGCGCGGTGCCTTTTTTCGCGTAAAAGGCGCTCTGTTTAACTCGTTCATAATCGTATGCTGCGTCATTGAAAAAAAAAACCAAGCACCTATATCGATAGATTTTTTTCTGCTCTTTCCAATTGCGCCATTGTTTTTATTGCGAAATGCGTTGTTCCGGACGAAAACTCGAGTTGAATATTGAAAGCCATTTTTCTCAAAGTATATCATGTTTTTTTTCAAAATAAACTACACCATTGGAAAGTACAACTCTTAAGCTTCAAAACCCTATCTTGGAGAAGTTGGAGAAATAAAGGGTTTAAAAGTAACAATATGAAAAAGACAGCGCCGAGGGTCCGCGCGAGCCTCTCGCGCTCGTGCGTACGGCACGTTTAAGTGCACGCTCTATTCAATTCGCTAATAATAGTGTACCAAGTCTCTGAAAAAAGAACTAAGGGCATATATCGATAGATTTTTTCCTGCTCTTTCCAATGGTGCTATTATTTTTATTCCGAAATGCTTCTGTTCGGGATTAGTACCCGAAGTGCCTGCTAGATGGCAAGCACCAAGCGCGCTACCTTCAATGAAAAACATCACCCCGCGGGCTTAAATAGAGGCCTGCGTCCCACTAGCCAGGTGCTTTATGCACATGCCTTATTACTTTGCCCCTTTGTCTTATTGCCTTAATAAAAAAAGCTTAATAAAATGTCTAACATTTTAAATCGTAGCTGTAATCAATTTGATGAAATAAAGCATTCATCGAAACTTAGGTTTGTTTCCGATAAACTTAGAGCTTGTTATCCGCATTTAACTGATAGAGACAAAATATGCGATTCTTGTCGAATAAAATCTAATGCTCAGATTGAGGAAGAGAGTGAGATTTCAATAGAAGATTCTAAAGAAATTATTTTTAATTTGAAAAAATTGTTGAATGACCAAAATTTGACAAAAATGGAAAAGATATTACTTTTGCAATTACTTCCTAAAAACTGGAGCATTCGCAAAGTAGCTAGATTTTCGAACTTGTCTCGTCGACTTTCATCGAAATGTAAATTATTTGATAACCCAGCCCAATTAAATGGCAACAGAGGAAATAAAAAAATATCAAGTGATACTTTAGATCAAGCAAAGCTCTTCTATGAAAGTGATGAGAATAGTAGAATTATGCTAGGCTATAAAGATAACAAATGTATAAAAAATGATGATGGCACAAAAAGTTACATCCAGAAACGGCTTGTTTTATACAATCTTTAAGAACTATATTTAAAATATAAGCAACAGTATCCTGGATCGAAAATAGGATTCAGTAAATTTGCCGAATGTCGTCCTAAATATTGTGTTTTAGCTGGTAGCAGTGGGACACATTCAGTGTATGTTTGAGTTTATCATCAAAATGTTAAACTTCTGTTAGTTGGTTTAAGAAACTCAGGAGTTTCTTTTGATAGAATGAACACTTATAAAGATTGCATAGCCGAAATAGTTTGTAAAAGTCCAACAGCGAAATGCTATTTAAATATGTGCGCAAATTGTCCTGGTGTCGAACCTCTAAAAAATGATCTAGAATTATTATTCGAAAGCTCTGAGATTAATGAAATAAAGTTTCAAATGTGGAAAACTACCGATAGATCAATATTGCAAACTGAAAACGTTTCTAAGTCTTCATTTATCGATATTTTTATTTCCTCTTTTGTATAAACTTAAGACTCATTCATTTATTTCTAAACAACAGTCTTCTTATTTTCAATTCTTGAGAGAATCCTTATCTGAAGGAGAGTTTTTAATTTCTCTAGATTTTTCAGAAAACTATGCTTTTATAGCACAAGAAGCAGCACAATCATTTCATTATAATAATAATCAATGTAGTTTAGCTACAATAGTCATTTACTATAAAGAATCAGAATCTAAAATTGAACACAAAAGCATGGTAGTTTTCTCAGATAGTTTAATTCATGACGTTGTTGCAGTTTATCTAATACAAGAAATTATAATTAATTTCCTTAAAAAGTCTTTCGATTTAGTTAGAAAAGTTATTTATTTTACTGATGGAGCTGCGCAACATTTTAAAAATAAACCCAATTTCCAAATTCTTCTTCATCATTATGATGATTTTGCTGTTGATGCTGAGTGGCATTTTCATGCAACGGCCCACGGAAAAAATGCATGTGATCGAATAGGTGCTTCCGTGAAAAGCAATGCCAGACGAGAAAGTTTACGGAAAGTATCCGACAATTATATATTGAAGCCCCAAGATTTATATAAATGGGCAACTGAGTATTTCAAAAATATTGAGTGCTTTTTTTCATCAAAAGACGATTACTTAAAGGCTACGGAAAAGCTACAAAACAGGCTAGCCACAGCTAAGACAATACCTGAAACTCAATTATTTCATTGTATTAAATTATTAAATGATGCCAAAAAGTTAGATCTTAAAAGATTTTCAGCGTCAGAAGATTCTCAATTAAATCCACATATCAAAAAAGAAAAAGTACTTAAAACTCAAACAAAGAAAGAAGCGGATGTCGCAAAAAGGACAATTCTTATAAAATCAAAAAAATGTAATAAAATTAGAATTTAAAGGAAAAGGTAATATTGTTATGCCAGATTAAACAATCTATAAGGTTATTTTAAATTTCTGTTTCACTGCTTTCAGTGCGTTCATGGATATTTTTATTTTTAATATATTATGTTTTTCAAATTTTGTTATATAAATGAACAAAGTTCATTGTAATATTATACTAACTGTTACAACTAAATCCACAAAATTATGTCCACGCATTGGCATTGTAAGTTACAAAACATTTTATATTTAGAAAAAAGAAAGGGCGAAATAGCACATCGCGTGTATTAATCCGCCCTTGAGCATAGCGTAAAAAGTTCGGGCAGCTGCTGTCTTTTTAATCTTACTATTTTTGAACTTTTCATGTTTCAACTTAAAAATATAATATTTTATAGTTCAAGACTTGTACTTTTGAAGAATATAATTCATTTTGAAGAAAAGACTGATATTTTATTGAAAAAATAGAGTTTAAACATTCAAATGGAATTTTCAACTAGAAGGAAGCATTTCGGAATAAAAATAATAGCACCATTGGAAAGAGCAGGAAAAAATCTATCGATATATGTCCTTAGTTCTTTTTTCAGAGACTTGGTACACGATTATTAGCGAATTCAATAGAGCGTGCACTTAAACGTGCCATACGCACGGGCGCGAGGGGCTCGCGCGGACCGTCGGCGCTGTCTTTTTCATGTTGTTACTTTTAAACCCTTTATTTCTCCAACTTCTCCAAGATAGGGTTTTGACGCTTAAGAGTTGTACTTTCCAATGGTGTAGTTTATTTTGAAAAAAACATGACATACTTTGAGAAAAATGGCTTTCAATATTCAACTCGAGTTTTCGTCCGGAATAACGCGTTTCGCAATAAAAACAATGGCGCAATTGGAAAGAGCAGAAAAAAATCTATCGATATAGGTCTTTGGTTTTTTTTTCAAAGACGCAGCATACGATTATGAGCGAGTTGAACTGAGCGCCTTTTATGCGAAAAAAGGCACCGCGCGCGCTCGGTGGCCCTTTTCTGCTGGACGCTCCCATATATTGTTTGGATTTTTACATCATGAAAGTGCTACGTACCATGTGTACCATAGTATCCATGGGAAAATAATAATTTTTTTTTAAATATTCCTACACTATTAAAACTTTGTCCTTGTGATTTATTAATAGTTATAGCAAATGCTAATACAATTGAAAAAACCGCTGCCAATTCATTGGCACGTAGCTTCCTCAAACTTAATTTACTGATTCCTTTAATTTATTTTTAATTCCAATATTTAAAATTTAATACTTTATTTTGTACGGTGAGACTATGTTAAATGGTTTGTGACTTTCTATTTTGCCCCTTTCTATTTTGTACCATTAAAAAGCAATTATTATTATACAATTTTATATTTTACAAAAAGAAAATTCATTGCCCACAAAAAAAAACCAAAAAAGTGATCATCACGACCAGATATTCGAGATTGAAAAATTTTTTTTTATGTTCTTTAATACTGATATCTCAGAGAATATTTGATCAATTTGAAATTTTAACCAATTATTACAATTATTTATTACAATATATTATTATTTAGTTAAATTTTCAAGAAATTACCTTTATTTCTTTTGATAAAAAAAGTTATTTAAAAAAAACTTGTGTTTTTATTTAAAAAAAGCAGAAAATTTTGTTATAGCTTTGATTCAAAAATTTTCGAAGTTAAAAAAATATATTTGTCTTTGAGAATTTTCCATTTATTTTCCATTTATTAATCAAAAATTCAACACTCATCGTTCGTCATCGTCTTCGGCTTAGAAACATACGCATGGAAAATATACGTTATTATCATCTATTTATTGTTTTGATATCATTTCCACACCACCTAGCGGTAGATATCATGGCGCGTTTTTTTTAAAGAAAATATAAAGCTTTTGTATTTTGAGATTAATATTAGTTTTTGTTAGAAGAGCGTAAAGTTGAACTTTACGTCCGCTTTACGCTCGTTTTGCGAGCATTATTTTTCATTATATTAGACCTAAACGTAAAGTAAAACGCGAATATGTGTATGGGTTGCTGATGAAAAATTTAATTTTACGCTTATAGTACGTAAATAAATATTTTAATATTTTTAATTTACTCCAACGAAGCGTAAATTTCAACTTTATGCCCTTAAATCATAAATATATTCGCTTATTTTACGCGTAGTATTACGAAAATTAATTTAAGCGTTTATATTTTCTGAAAACAAGGTTTTATATGTTAGAATCTCTCAGCGCGCTTAGCACGCTGTAATTTTATCAAAACTGCACCACTTTTTTTTAACCTAGCAACCCATTACTCCCACCAATCAAATCACGAATAAATTGATATAATAACTAATCCATTATTTTTTAAGATAAGTGATAGGATTAGGAAGTTATAACCTTTTTTTTAAAAAAGCAGGTTTTTGTTTTTGTTAATAACAAACGAACTGTTACAAGCTAGGAATAAAATTTTTTTTTTTAAATATTGGTATTTTAATTATCTTTTGAATGCTACCCATCCAATCCAAATACATAGAGACGTTCTCGAGAAATTACGATTTGAAAAAAGGTTAAAAAAATTTTAATCTCTGACATTTTTAGACCAAATATTTTGCCCAAAGAACTCGACCGAGAACTATACAAAATCTAGCTCTACAAGGAATTTTGAATCGATTAAGTCAATTTTACTTCCGTAAACGTCGGGCATAGAGAAAGCGTTTTTTTCATTTTTCAATTTTTTTCTCAAAAACTAACCAAAGAAATGGATTCAAATTTTTACATATTATAGCTATTTATATTGTGCATTATCGTGATTTTTCTCAAAAAAATGTACCATTTAGTTTGTGAGTTACAGGCTTAAAAAAAAGAACACATTTTTATCAATAACAAGAGAACCGTAATAGCTAGAGAATTTTTTTCTTAAATTATAGGCTTTTTGACGCTCTTTCGAATGCTACCCATCCGATTCAAAAATTTAAATCCGATCATTAAAAGAAATCAAAAATAAATTTTGAGAAAATCGAAAATTCGAAATAAAACAAAAACGAATCAGCCCAATCGAAAACAGATTTTTGTCCCGCCATCACACAAAAAAAAACAAAAAAAATGAGACCTGTCTGATTAAAATCGATCGAGTAGAAGCTGAGATCCAGCAACACACACACACACACACACACACACACACACACACACACACACACACACACACACACACACACACACACACACACACACACACACACACACACACATACACACACACACACGCACACACACACACACGCACACACACACACACACACACACACACACACACATCCATACAGACATTTTTCAAAAATCATGTATTTTGGTTCCTACACCTCCAATAACACTTATAACATGTTTTTACAACAACTCAAAAAATTACTATCACAAAACTTCCTCTAGGAGGCAGTAATTGTTTTCTATATAAAATGAATGGTAACGATGATGATTCATAAGTATTTAGTGTAATGAGTGGCATAAATACTTTATTTGCTTTATTTTCTCCAATAATCATTTCAGCTTCAATATTATATTTATATAAATTTTAATTTAATAAGTGAACTAACGGCTATTCAGGGCGAAGGATAATATATAAGGAAGGTAACTAACTTATCAATGACTTTTTTTCTATATATGTGTTTAAATACATATCTAAATTTTTAGAAGCTATTTGACAAAATAAATAGCAGTGAAAGAATTATGCACAATATTATAATAATCAAAATGCAGTCAAGAATTTTTTTTAAAAGAATATGGAAAGGGAAGGTAAACGCCTAAGATAAAAATTGAGAACGAAAAAATAACGGCCCAGGCCGGGGTCGAACCGACAACCTTCTGCTTACCGGGCAGCTACGCTACCATTTGCGCCACTGGGCTGACAATCCTTTCCAGACCCTAACCACTACTTAATCGTTCTCAATTTTTATTTCCCAAATCCCCCCCGTCTGCATTATTTTCAGCCGAAGCAGACAAGATTATTTTATCAATTGAAGGAAACGCCCGACGTTTTATGTTAATTTAATAAGTGATTCTAACGGCTATTCAGGGCGAAGGATAATAGATAAGGAAGGTAACTAACTTATCAATCACTTTTTTTCTATATATGTGTTTAAATACATATCTAAATTTTTAGAAGCTATTTGACAAAATAAATAGCAGTCAAAGAATTATGCACAATATTATAATAATTAAAGTGCAGTCAAGAATTTTTTTTAAAAGAATATGGAAAGGGAAGGTAAACGCCTAAGATAAAAATTGAGAACGAAAAAATAACGGCCCAGGCCGGGGTCGAACCGACAACCTTCTGCTTACCGGGCAGCTATGCTACCATTTGCGCCACTGGGCTGACAATCCTTTCCAGACCCTAACCGCTACTTAATCGTTCTCAATTTTTGTTTCCCAAATCCCTCCCGTCGGTAAGCAGAAGGTTGTCGGTTCGACCCCGGCCTGCGCCGTTATTTTTTCGTTCTCAATTTTTATCTTATACGTTTACCTTCCCTTTCCATATTCTTTTAAAAAAAATTCTTGACTGCACTTTAATTATTATAATATTGTGCATAATTCTTTGACTGCTATTTATTGTATCAAATAGCTTCTAAAAATTTAGATATGTATTTAAACACATATATAGAAAAAAAGTGATTGATAAGTTAGTTACCTTCCTTATCTATTATCTTTCGCCCTGCATAGCCGTTAGATCCACTTATTAAATTAACATAAATCGTCGGGCGTTTCCTTCAATTGATAAAATAATATTGTCTGCTTCGGCTGAAAATAATGCAGACGGGCGGGGGGGGGGGGGGGGGTTGGGAAATAAAAATTGAGAACGATTAAGTAGCGGTTAGGGTCTGGAAAGGATTGTCAGCCCAGTGGTGCAAATGGTAACGTAGCTGCCCGGTAAGCAGAAGGTTGTCGGTTCTACCCCGGCCTCGGCCGTTATTTTTTCGTTCTCAATTTTTATCATATACGTTTACCTTCCCTTTCCATATTCTTTTAAAAAAAAATTCTTGACTGCACTTTAATTATTATAATATTGTGCATAATTCTTTGACTGCTATTTATTGTGTCAAATAGCTTCTAAAAATTTAGATCTGTATTTAAACACATATATAGAAAAAAAGTGATTGATAAGTTAGTTACCTTCCTTATCTTTAATCTTTCACCCTGAATAGCCGTTAGATTCACTTATTAAATTAACATAAATCGTCGGGCGTGTCCTTCAATTGATAAAATTCATACAAATTTGTTATTTTTAATCGTGTTCCATTACATAGTCCATCAACGATGCTAAGA
Organism: Torymus aiolomorphi; assembly: GCA_036365515.1. Taxonomy (NCBI): domain Eukaryota; kingdom Metazoa; phylum Arthropoda; class Insecta; order Hymenoptera; family Torymidae; genus Torymus; species Torymus aiolomorphi. Next base: position 50,671,165 of record CM070876.1, read on the forward strand.
TTACGAATTAACATAACAATTGCATTTTTTTAATTTTATTTCATATGGAGGTAAACCTTCTCGTATATTATTTAACATTTCTATCGGAAAATTTAAATGTATATTTTCATCCGTTTGATCTACTCCTTTATGTGTTGCATAATCTATACTATAATATGTTACAGTTTTATGTTCAATTAAATTCAATATTTTATTATTTAATATATTTACTTGTTCATTATGTGAACTTAATATTACATTTTTTGAAAAATGATAATTTTTATTAATATTTTTATATATTTCATGACAAACATCATTTGTTTTCTATTTATCTGGAATTTTAAAGTGATCAATTTTTCGTTCTTCAATATCTAATAAAAATGATGCAAAAGCATTATCTTGAGTACGAATGTTTATTTTTAAATGGAAAATTTTTAACAAAGGCCAAAGATAAGAATTTTTTTAAAATCTCGAAAATGTTTACGACTCAGCGCCCCTCACCCCCTCGCCCCCCCCCCCTCACCACCACTCACGTCCATTCGCCCCCTCCTCAGCGCCCCCCTCAGCGCTCCCCTCACCCCCTCCTCAAAATAACGTAAAAATGTGACTGGTTATACGTTTTTTTTGAAACAAATTGTTAGAGGCTTTAAATATTCCTTATTACATGTCCGATATATCTTCCATTTCTTTTTGTCCAGCTTTTTGTCCTTTGATAATGTCCATTTCTTCAGAACAATGATAAAATTTTTAATAATATAAATATTCAGTGCTACTGACTATAGATTTATATCCTTCTTAAAGTTTATCCAAAGGAGTTATAGAAGTATCCACAACTTTGATATTATTATAATTTTGCACGTGTAAATATAATAAATTATTTTGTTATTCTAAAATGTCCCCGATAACAAAAACTTTTTGTCCTTTGATAGTGTCCATTTCTTCAGAACAATGAGATACTATTATGAGAGTGGTTATATATGGCTATTGGCGAAAGATACCACTTAAAATAACAATCCAACGCGTCAATGAACAGTACCCCCAGGGTGATGTGGAAAACTGTTAGTCTCTTCAATCAATCTTTATAGTTAAATCAATTTAAAAAAAAAATAAATATACAAATAAATAAATATCAATATTATTACATAGAACTTGCGATATTCGACAATTCTTCTAATTAATTATATTATAATTTATAACTGAAACAATTGAGGGGGGGGCACTGAGGAGGGGCGGGGGGGGCTCGAGGGGGCGAGCCTTTAACAATTTCTTTCAAAAAAAAACGTATAACCAGTCACATTTTTACGTTATTTTGAGGGGGGGGGGGGCTGAGGAGGGGCGATGGGACGCGAGGGGTGGTGAGGGCGCGCGAGGAGGGAGCGAGGGACGCGCGGGGGCGTGAGGGGGCGCTGAGTCGTAAACATTTTCTTACAACTATATAATGTAGGAAGTTATATATATATATATAATAGAATAGGCGTTATTTCCGGGATTATACAGTGTTCTATAGTTTATTCTTTCAGAGTTGCTATATACAAGTGACTAAAGAAATAATGTACCCTGGGGTTATAGACTCTAGCACGGTCCCGGAAATAACGTAAAGGACCCCGCACACAATGTATGGAAAATAATCATTCGGTCAAATTGGATCAAACTTGGTGAAAAGATAGATCTTGAGGTCCTGAACAAAAGTTCTCATGGGCAAAACCCCCCAAAATCTGACCGAATGATTTTTTCCCATACATTGTGTGCGGGGTCCTTTACCTTTTTCTTTTCCGGGACGTCCCGGAAATAACAGTTATATACATTTTTGCTTCCCAGAAATAACGCTTATGTGTGTGTATATATATATATATATATTATAATATATATTATATATATATATATATATATTATAATATATATTATATATATATTATAATATATATTATATATATATTATAATATATTATATATTTTTTTTGGAGTATTTTTATATTTTTCCTTTTTTTTGTTTTATAATATTTTCCATATGTATTTACAATTATGATATTTTGTATATCTTTATTTGACGCATCCAAGTAAGGGTATTATAATAAACAACTAAATTTTCATTGTAATTTGATATATTATTATTATTATCTGGATGTTTTCCACTACCAATCCTATCTCCTAACCTATTCACTGCGTTATTAATCAAAGTTTAATTATTATTATTAGTTCATTATGCTGGTAAATTATAAAATTTTATTATTTTGAATTGTTGCTATTAAATCTTAATGTTATAGATTCTAGAATTTTCTTATTTTTCTTTATATGAATTATGATAATTATTAATGAATATTTTAGACATTTATTAAAATTAAATGTTTTCGTTCGCTTTTATTTGAAGACTTGCCTTTGCTATTAATATTAAAATACTGAGATTAAATATAATATCATAAGACAAACGAATATATTTCTAATACGACCGAGGACATCGATGAGCAGCATTGACATCACCGACAGGGGTCAAGATCATCGTATACATTATATTCACCATTGAACTTAGGTGACTCCTAACTTTATTTATCCCTCTCCTATCCTACGAAACCTTAGAACCATAACTTTTGAGATATGGTTGGACGCACTGTTATTCCGTTTAAGAGCCTTATTTTTGAGACTATATATTTATTAATTTTATCTTAATTGTTGGATTATCTAACAGGCTTTGCCTTTTTTCACACATGGAATATACGTGTTCTCACCAATATTAGGATAATCTCTTCAGATGATACCTATTTTTTGTTTATTTTCAGCATGATTTTTTACGTTGCATAGAAATTAAAGTCTTTACGGCTTAATTTACCCAAGCTAATAGAGTATTTTCAAGAATAATGATTTTTGAAACACAAACTATATTGCGGTATTATCAAATGTATGGCTTGTATGTTATTTCCTTGCTTCAATTTTGTTCGGTAGTTTTATTTCGTATTGAAAATAAACTAATATAGTGTTTTGGTTCTTATTTAACAATGCTGGCTAATCAGCACGAGAACTAGATCTATTATGTTCTGTAGCATCTATTATTAACTGTAACAATACAGTATACTATAAAAAATCCAGCAGAAATTTCTGAAATCGGGTATTAATCGCATTGATAATACGATTTATTTATTGATTCTAGATCATTCTGGAAACTGATTGCGTTATAATTACGCGTTCTTGCACTCAATGTTTCTAGTGTTTCTATTAAACTTCTGCTTATGAAGTATTTAATGCATTTTTGTATGACAAATCTCATCTGTAAATCTTGATTCACCGTTCATGTACGATAGATTGATAGCTCTAAAATACAGATAATTAAATTTAGTAATTATTCTATAATTGTTAAACTGGAACTGAAAATTTCAAAAATATCTAATAATTTGTCATTACGTTTTAGTACTTTTGTTGGATTACAAATGAAGAATGATATTAAAATCCAATAAGGGTGAGACATTTTTTCCAAAATGTCATTCATTTTTCTGTATATCCATTCGACGATTTGTAGTTTTGAACATCTACAATTTGATCATGAGGAAGAGGTGCAAAACACAATTGTACAATTAAACGAACTAACCTGTAAGTGAAGTTCGATTAAAATTGTATGAAGAACCTCTTGTCACCAGATTAATCCCACCCTGGTCCCTTATCTATAAGCCCTTATAGATGCCCCAACTGTCACTGGCAACGCTTTAAATAATGAGAACCAAGCGGCCGAAGAGCCGGGGGCTACGGTGGAGGCGTCGTATGGCTGCTCGCGCTCTTTTTTGCTTTGGACGTGTGGTAAATCTGGAAGGAAGAGGCAGTACTACCATTTGATCATTTCGGAAGCGCTGCTTCATAAAATTTTAATCGAACTTCACTTACAGGTAAGTTCGTTTAATTGTACAATTGTTAACTCTCTCATTATAGTATTTGTTTCATTCATATAAATCTTCGCCTCGAGAGGCACTAGTCGTATATGAATTGCTGAACTTTAATTACAGGGCCTGGCGCCGTGTATGTGGTATCATGCCATCCGCATTACGACTTGTATAGGTCAGATGTAATTCTACCGTCTACTTTTAGTCTTTATTTCATTTGCCTAGTATAGCAAACCATTTATTATAGTTTATAAAATCTTCCCGTTATAGATCCCGGAGAAAAAAACGTTAAAGGGATAATTGAAAGTTGGTCTTAAAAGCTCTCAGGCAATGCTACAATATATGTTAGGTAAATGAATAAAAATTGTTTTGGCATGGATATTTAAGATGTCTTAAAAATCTTATACCTTTGATATTCCAAATTCAGAGGTGGTAGACCAATTCTGATCCTAGAATCATGTTTAGGAGCACAAAATATTCAAAAATATGGTGGTATAGACTAATGTACGTGTTAGAATGTGATAAAGTCATATTGTATAGTTAGAACGCGCATCGCGAGAAAGTGAAGTGCAAGACGCATACATGTACGCCTCCCCACTCCGTATACGTGAGTGTTGCTTGTATGTGAAAGCTGACAGGATCGAGCGACGATACCACAAGTCAGACAGACGCTGATCCACGCCAGGCTATGATGTAACGTAGGCTAAGTGACTAAATAAACCAATTATTTTCTTCTATCGCTTTAAATAGCACTGATTCCCATCGCTTTTCCAACATAGTTGGATAGCGTGGTTCGTAAGTTACAATCACATCTCTTATATATCGACTCTCGAGGAAATATATAAGATTATATATATATATATATATATACACACACATACGCATGCACGTTTCCCTACTTTTTTTCCGGCTAGCGCCGCCTGCGTGGTGTTGCCCTCATTTCGCTCGGGCCGCAAGTCACTACAGGCGGCACTAATCGGAAAAAAGGAGACACACGAGCATAAGCGTCACAGTTTCTAGGAGTAAAGTTCTGTGCCGTCTCCGACCCTGAAATTAGGGATTAAGTACAACTAACTTTCCGCCGGCAATGCGAAAAAATTGTATATTGGTCTCGGGAGCAATGAAGGCTATGAACGTCAGCTAGTTGCTTCCCTCGTTTCGCTAGAGCATCACATCCCTCACAGGTGTACATGACCTACTTTATTCCCTAGATACATAATCTACTATTATGCTAAAGATATGAATATAAATTTAATAAGCTACTGAAAAATTAATAATAATAATACTATTAATTCTAAAGGGAATCTAGCAAAATTATTGATGAGAATAATAAAGTTAGAGCGGTAATATTCAAAGAAAATAGAATTTATAAGATGAAAAGTAAATTGCAAAGTAAGGGACTTTCGTAAATAGTGGTGAAAGCAATAATAACATGAGTCAGACGGAAAGGTGGCATAGAATCATAGGTCACGTAAAGTTTGGTTATCTAAATATATTATGTAAACAAGAGTTGTTAATGAGAATCCCAAACGAACTTGAATCCGAATTTATGAAATCTAAAACTTGTATAGAAAATAAAATGCATAATTTACCGTTTAATAATAACAGATTTAGAGCAAAAATATTTTAGAAATTATCCATACCGATCTATGCCGCCCATTTAAAACTTCTGGGTTTATCGGTGTTTTGTTGAAATATGAAGTGGATGTGAACTGAGGTTCAGAAAGAAATGCGTTTCGTGTAGAGAGAATGATTAGGTTTATTGAATCGTCGTTGTAGCTGATTGCTGTACAGAGCGTTGGTTGCGCGTTGCTGTCTCGGTGCCGGCGCAACGAAGCGCCGTCGGCCGGCGTCTTGGTGGTAGGAGGGGCGGCAGGCTTGCCGCGTGGAGAGCGCGGATTGGCTCTCTCTCTCTCTCTCTCATGTGTTGGAGGGAGAGACGCTTTCGGCGTCGAACGTCCAAGACGTAGAATTTTGAACATCCCGCCCACCTTCGTCGAATTGGCGAACGGATCTCATTCCGCTGGATGGAGGCGTATGACTTTGGCGATGGGGATACGTAGAGTTATGGTGGCCGTACCCAGATCGACCACGCGGATTATACCATCACTCCCTGGGTGGATGACGATGATGCGTGCTAGCAGCAACTTTGAGGGGGCAGTTAGTTCACTCTTCGGGAGCACTAAGTCGTCCACTGCTACTGGTTGCTGCAGTACCTTCCATTCTAGTCAGGCCTGCAGCGATGTCAAACATTCGGAGGACCACCTCATCCAGAAATGTTGCGTGAGCTGGGTGATCAAAAGCCAGCCCTTTTCCGGTGGAACATTGACCCCGGTTGCATCTCCTTCATGCACTAAAAAAGACGAAAGCTTTATAAGGAAATGTGATGGTGATAAAAAGTTTAGATTAGAAGGATCATCTGCGAAAGCAGTTAAAGGCCTTGTGTTAAGGCACGCTTCAATTCGGCACGTAAGGGTAGCAAGCTACGCAAATGTGAGAATTTCATCTCCTATGACCTGGCGTAAGTGATGCTTAGCCAATTTAACGGCGGCTTCCCAAATATCACCAAAATGAGGTGCACCGGGAGGATTGAAGATCCACGAAGTTGCTTCTTGAGCAAGAGACTTGACAATTTGACACGAGAAAGAAGACGAAGCGAATTGAGCATGTGCACCTATGAAGTTGGTTCCTTGGTCAGAGTATAACTCCTTACAATGACCTCTAAGAGCGTTGAATCGATGGAATGCTGCTATAAATGCTTCAGTGGAATAATCCTTAACTACTTCTATGTGGACGACTCTAGTAGCCATACAGATGAATATAGCAAGATACCCTTTCATTATGCCTCTACCCCTAGTTTTAGTAAGCCGAACGTTGATAGGGCTGGCGAAATCAACACCAGAATGCTCAAATGGCAATGAAGGGCACATGCGAGCCTTGGGTAACTCACCCATTATTTGAGTAGACACTTGAGCAGCATGACGTGAGCAAGTAGTACATGTTCCAGTAACCTTCTTGACTTCAGCTCGTTCTTTCACTATCCAATATCAACGTCCAAGTGTAGCGAGCGTTAGCTGAACACCACCATGAAGAGTACGCTGATGAGCATCCCGAACTATCTATGTAGTGAAATGACAACCAGCAGGCAGAATAAGAGGATGCTTATAGCATCTTCTTCTAGAAGAGAGTGAGCTAGACGACCGCTCACTCTGAGCAAATTATTTGATATTATGGGGTTTAGTGGTAAAAGAGGACTTTTCGTTGAAAGTTTACCTTTCCTACTCAACTGTTGAAGTTCAAGTTTAAAGAAAGCGGTTTGCACAAAATAAGTCACACAAAATCTGGTGTTCTCAATCTCACTAGCGCTTATCTCCTTAGAAGTCGAAGTATGATTACATAGTAGGGATTGATAAACAGTAAGAAAGCTAACGGCGGTACTTGAAGTCGCTTTACGCTCAGTTTTCGCGCAGATTCTGTAGATAAATCTGAAGCAGTAAGAAGCCATTCGTAACAATTTGTTTAATGACGATTATTTATTAATAAGACTCCATATTTCTGGAGATTCTCGACAAAATTTGGTGTGACCTTACTAGCACTAGAGTATGACTAGGTTGAAGATTCAGACTATTTACGATGAAGTTGAGCTCATCATGGATACTCGACCATGGTTTATGACTATCGGATAGCCTAGAGGGACCTTTCTGGCACAAGCTAGCTGAAGCTAATTTAAAGGGCTCAATAGCTCTAGATATGACATCGGCGGGGTTATCTCCTGGTCACACGTGATGCCAATACGCGTGGGATAAAAGAGTATGAATCTCTGAGCACCTATTTGTAACAAACACGCCCCATCTAGAAGGGTGATCCTATAACCAGAAGAGCACATCAGCAGAGTCCGATCACAGATGAACACTTACAATCTTTAGCGGGAAGGATTCGATGTGCGCTTGAGTACGGCCAGCAAGTAGCAACGCAGTGCGAAGTTCTAAACGAGGGATACTTAGCGTTTTGATTGAAACTTCTCAAGTCTTAGCCACTTGAAGTGTGACTAGAGTATCTTGGTTTCGAATCAAGCACAGATAAATGACTGCACCATACACAAATTTGGATGCATCTGCAAATCCATGAACTTCAATGAGGTCGCAATGATATGTGAATCCACTCCAGCGAGGAATCTTAATCAGACTAATCTTACCAGCGATGAGAATCATCGAGAGGAAGCTCGTCATCCCAATTGAGTTTGAGAAGTCATAACGATTGCATAATAATCTTAGTAGTAATTACAACAGGAGCTAACCATCCCGTAAGATCGAAGATGCGAGCTATTCTAGATAGAATTGAACGTTTCGTAAATGGTCATTCAATTGGAGAATTTTCGATGTGAAAGCTAAAACAATAATGTTAGGATATCAATCTTTACCTAAAATTGGTAGAGCTGTCTCTGAGGCAAAAAGAGAAATTTAATCTGTAGCTAACATATTCGACGGGAGGCAGGAAAGTACTTCGATATTGTTTGACCCACTTTCAGAGTTTAAAGTGACTCTGTTTGAAGAGTTGGATTAACTCTTCTTGCTCCTACGAAGCATCTTCTACGGAGTGTGCACCAGAAAGCACATTATCTGAGTACATCTGTGCACGAACAGCTTCAGCTGCAATTGGAAAAGTTTTACCGTAGTCTTCGGCTAACTTCAACAGAGTGTGTATGACTAAAAATGACGAGCATGACAACACATACGTCAGTGTAGTCAGGGGATAAGTTTGAACAGGTTCGTTCTTATTGAATCGCTATAAAATTGACTGATAAGGTTGACCAGATTGTTCGAAACCAATCTGCCTAAACATTTTCTCCACGTCAGCTGAACGGGTGATCGTATACCTATGCCAGGCAAAGATCGAAGCGACGAGATTTTGAAGAAGATTAGGTCTAACTTGTAGAAGATCATTGACCGAAACTCCTGATTTAGTTTTGCTAGAGCCATTGAACACAGTACTTGTTTCCTTCCACAGACCATGATGTGCTAAGAAGGCTTGAGAGTCGTTAGATATTGAATCTAAATTCGAAGAGTCGGACATATGACCTAAGACAATGTACTCTTTTACGAATTCTGTATAAGCTATTTTCGATTTTTCATCCTTGGCGAAGTTTGCTTCGAGACGATTAAGAACGCGTAATGCGACAGAATAAGAGTTTTCGAGATAAGCAGAGCTCAGACTTTCTCAAATTTCCCATGGAAGACGTACTATATATCGACCTAATTCATCTCGCCGAGTAGTTTTTTGGTAAAATTCTTCGTATGCTTGTTCGTCAGGCAAGTATGATTTTTTGTCGACTGATATTTCCTTCGCGCTCCAAAAATCTTGTACGAGCTCCAAAAGTTTGGCTTCATGTTCACATTCGTTTGAGCAATGAAGAGATAAAGAATCTGGCCCGCTTTCTGGGAGTGAGGAGGAGAGATTGCCTGTTAAGCGCCAACCAAGTTTAGAACTTAGTGCTATTGGCTGAAGACTTTGACCCTTAACGATTTGGCTTTCAATGATTTGCGCATAAACGCTAGCACCGAGAAGAATATCGATGCGAGAGGGTTTGAAATACGTGGGATCTGCTAGATGCAGCCCTCATAAGTATTCGAAATTAGAAATACTACCTACGACTGGAGGCTTATAAGATGATAATTCTGGCAAGACAATGGTATCAACTTCTAACGAATAAGCTGAATTGAAATGAGGTTGTATAGAAAGACAAGCTACCTTAGAAGACACGGAAGCTGTCTTCTCTCCTATATCTTGGATACGAGTATAAATGGTTCTACAATTTAGTAGCAATTGATTATACAATGCTTGTGTAATAGGAGATATTTGAGAACCAGGAACAATCAACGCACGCACTTGAATTTTGGTCCCATTTCAACCAATGGCGTCAACCCTAGCGGTAGCCAAAAGTACACCTGTACATTTGGTACTAACACCAGTATTTAGAGAGGCTGCTTGATGAGCAGGTTGAATGTCATTAGAAACGACAAGGTTACCACAGCTAGGGCTTGAAGAGTTTGACACTCAGGCAGTTTGATCAGACGATGTCGAATTATTCGGCTGATCAGAAGAATAGCCTTCAGTATGCACTAGATTATGATGCTTAGCTTTGCAAAGAAGGCATCTACACGAGGAAGTACACTTTTTTATGTGGTATTTCCCTAAACAATTAAAACAAAGATTAGGTGACTTAAGGAGCTCTTTCCGCTCGGGAGTCCTCTTATGGAGAAATTTTTCACATCGATTTGTGTAGTGTTGTTATTATTATTATTCATTCTGAGGCGATGCTTGATGAGAATAAGTCATATGAGCATTGCCATGCTCTAGCTTTCACGATTTTGAATTAGGTGATTGAGTTTTAGGGTTATTCTTCGAAGAAGTTTTAGTACCTGCTTCAATGGCTTTTAGAGTGAGGGTTTGACTTCGAAAAAATGCTTGGAGTTGCTCCGTTGTCGGTGGGTCGACACTATCACAATTAGTCGACACTAATAAGAAATCTTAACCAAGGTGCATTTCCTATTCTTTACGTGTACTTAAATCCAGCTGCTTAAGCGCAAAATGTACCATTAGGTCACTTTCTAAAGAAGCCGCTCTATTAAGGGATGTTAGGCCAGCTGTAGGGTTGAAAAGTTACCTGTATATGCATTTAATTTCTGACGAGGTGTCTGACTTCATGGGTTTAACTGAGAAGATTTCTGAAATGTGAGAGCTAACAGTACGACATTGATTTTTGTAATACTCGATTAAGGCTGTCCATGCTCGTTCATAATTATCACTCGAAATGGGAAGAGATTTAATTTTCTCAAGGGCATCATCTGTGAGGTGAATGCGAAGCTAATGCAATTCCATAACAGGCGATAAGTCCTCGCGACGATGAATGATCGAGCGAAAAACATCCCTATAATTTTCCCAATCCGAGAATTTTCCAGAAAACTTGGGCAAATCTACCTTTGGCGAAGATTGAAACGGAACGTTCGTAGAGTTAGCAAAAATTAGAGTAACTGCACTTGCGGTTGAAGTAGAGGCGCCTGCAGAGGTTTTCTGTTCTTTAAGATTTTCCAAAAAATTCAGAAAGTCACCCTTACGGCCATAAAAACAATCTTCAACGAGGTCATAAAGACCACTTGTAAAATAAACATGAGTTTTATCAAGATTCTAAGGAGTAATTTCTCTCAAGGCCATGTAAGCGAGTCTCTGCATTACCTGCATTCATATTGCCTTTCCCTTTAGCTTTAAAATTTTGAAAAGAATGAGAAATCTTAACTTAGGGCGCCATCTGCTTATCGTGATATTCCTCCATTTAGAGATCAAAGTAATTACATTAACGACAAATTTGATTATTCAACCTGGGTGACCGCGTGAGTTACTCTATTATGCCCCGAGGTAATAGAATAGCAACCAAATCTTAATCTGTTATAATATTATACTTATGGTAGTATGCGCTGAAAGAAGCAATGTTGAATGCGTTAGCTAACGCTCCCGCGGTGAATCAATTGATGATCCACTGCGATGGCTGTACGGCATCAAGACTCCTACTGACGGTAAATGTAGCTATCCTTCCAGCGTAGTCAGCTGTTGAATCAGGAATGCATCCAGATGAGACAGCAAGCGAGGTTGCAGTCAAGATGGAGTGTCATCAAGCAGTAGGCACGTTGTGATCCGCAGTTCAGAGCAGCAGCAATAAAACTGCAAGGTCAAGTAACATAAGTATTTGCTCAGCGCAGGTGGGCTCGACCGACTGCCAAAACTGACAAAATATTGAGATGAGATAATGGGAAAAATACTTAACTAATCGTTTTTATAAATTCGTAAGAGAAAAGGGTATTATTTTGAATAATTGTCCATTGTATGTACACGAGTTAAACGGAACCGTGGAGCGATTTAATAGGACAATAATCGATATGGTGCGCTGTTTACTAGCAGAGGCAAAAGTACAATACATACATGTTATTGGCCCGATATAGTATGCGCGGCAGCATATTTGGAAAACCGTTCATTATAGCAAATACGATTGAAAGGAAAATTCCTTATGAAATACTTTTTAATAAAAGGCCAGATGTGAGACATTTACGTTTATATGGTAGTAAAGTTTTTGTAAGAATACCAGAATAGAAAAGAGTTGCAAAGTGGGATAAAAAGACAGATATGAGAAGTTTGCTAGGGTATAGTGAAGTAGGATACAGGCTACTTAAAAATAATAAAATAGCAGTAACAAGACATGTCGATATTGTAGAAATGGACATAAAATGAATTGTTCTTGATGACTCTGTTAGCGACAATAAATGCATTGCAAGTACTAGTAGTGACTTAATTGATGATAATGTTTTTGAAAGCGCGGATGAATCCAAGAATCAACAAAGTAAAATAAAAGAAAAAGATACTGAACATGTAGTCAAACATTCTACGTAGATCTCCGCGGGATAGAAAAACTACTGCTACCAGGAGAGGTTTAAATAAATGGACACCATTTATTTTTAATCGACGTTTCGGACACTTTTTTCGTGTCCCTCTTCAGGTGCTCTATATTTAACAAAAACCATTTACATAATAAATATATACAGTATGTTGAACTTACAAATTTTAGACAACAAAACGTAGTTTTTACAATCAATTCCAATTCAAAATAATTACATATTTATTAAAAACTAGTCACTTAAATATTAATAAATCACAATTCACAACTCTAAACAAATTATGTATAACAAGGTAAACTTACATTACGTCAAGATGTAATAATAACGGGAGACTGTCCGTTTCGTCAATGCTTTAAATTTCGGCAAACGGTCTATATATACTAATCTACTGTAATTGTGTGTGTATATTTTGTGTGTATAAAAGTATATAAAACGATGTGAGACAGGTAGGGATAGCGTTGAACGATTCGGAGCCGAGACGAGGTATCAGGGGAGCACGTCATAGTGTAAGTCATCCTAATGACACGGTACTCAAAACATACACGAATATTGTGGTGGATATTATATGCTCACCCAACGTGCTCTCCTAATATACCCGTTAGACTTTACAAAGTTTAAATACATAGTAAGAGTTATATTAAGCTAAATTTCGCAGTTATTAATTAATATATTATATTCTTTCGCTAGTTTATTGATTTCAAATTGATTGTTTATATAATCTTTTTGTTGATGAATAAGAATGCTTCTGAAAGAAGTCTTTTTCCGTTATTTATTTCTGTATCTAAGATTTTAATATTGTCAAAATCTATTGTATGATTGTTATTTTCAGTGTGCGCAAATAAGGAAGATTTATCATCTTTATCAAGATATTTTTTCTATGCTCTTTTATTCGTACATTTAATCGTCTACCTGTTTGTCACAGATACGTTGCTTCGCAATTTTTACAATTGATTTTATACACCACATTGTTTTTATTGTATTTTTCTTCTTTATCTTTTCCTAATACTATTACATTATTTAGTTTATTTATGGTACTAAACACAACATTAATATTAAGTTTTTTTAAAAAATTTTTCGTAAAACATTCTAACTCATTAACAAACGGTAAACATATAATCCCATCGTAGGTTTTTTGTTGTTTGGAGCTGTTATCTGAACTTTGTAGCATTTTTAAGCGTTTCTTTATGTGAAAATCAACTAAATTATGTGGATAATTATTGTTTTTTATAACATATTTGATAAATTCTGTATTTTCTTTGTGAAATCTATTGTGCGATAATTTTATTGCTCTATCAAGGAGACAGTATGTGATAGCTATTTTGTTACTTGTCGGGTGATGCGAATTGAAATTGAGATATCTTTCTGAAAAGGTAGGTTTTTGATACTAAGTAGTTATTATATTACTTTCATCGTTTATTATAATTTTTATGTCCAAAAAACTAATGCTATTATTTTCAGAATGTTCAACAGTGAATTGTAAGTTTGTGTCATAAGAGTTGAAAATTTGTAACGTATCGCGTATATTATTGTTCGGTATACAAAGAACAATATCATCCACATAACGGTAATAAAATAGCGGTTTTTCTTGAAGTTCATTGATACATGAGTTTTCTAAATCTTCCATAACTATGCTAGATAATATAGGGCTTAACGGATTTCCCATAGCGGATTCGAATGTTTGTCTATAAAAATTGCCATTAAATTGAAAATAATTATTGTTTAGGATGAATTTTATTACTTTAAGAATTTCGGTACAGGTCATATTCATTCTATTGTGTATTTGATGCCACCTTCTTTCTATCGCTTCGTATACTAGGTATTCAGGAACATTGTAAAAAGACTTACGACATCAAAACTCATTATTTCATAATTATATGGTATTTTGATATTTTCAAGTTTTTCTTTTAGCTTTAAACTATTATCTATATGTGATAACGGGGTTTTTAAATTATTTTGTAGGAATTGAGCAAAAAACTTTGAAAAGTAGTAAGTAGGAGAGTTCACTGTGGATATTATGGGTCTGACTGGAAAACCTGCTTTATGTATTTTAATAAGACCATACGCTTTTGATATACTGAATTTTTGAAGGACCGGGAGTAGTTGTTTTTTAGTACCACTAAAGTCCATTTTATTGAGCCATTTCACTATATCATTTGTTTTCCTTTCTAGGCTTAATAAAGGGATTGATTTTATTTTTTCATAATATCTTTGATCGTTAAATAGCATATCGGTTTTTTCTACGTAACATGATTTTTTAATTATCACTGTAGCATTCCCTTTATCAGCTCTAATTATTAGAATGTCTGAGTTCTGTTTTAGAAATTTTCTTGTTTTTTTGAGATCAATTTTTTATTTTTTATTTTCGTATGAATTATTTGCTAGTTCTCTATTGTATGAATTTTTTATGGTGTTGAGGAAAGAGCTTCTTATTTTTGGAATATCAGCTTTATTCTAGTGTTTTTTAATAAAAGTTTCAAAATTCTTAATATATTGCAGTAGTAATTTGTTGTTGAATGTTTCATTAAAATTGAATTTCTCTCCAAGTTTTAATATATTAGTAACGTACGTTGGAAGTTCAATGCCCGAAACATTCACACACCAACTATCGTAAGTTTTCGCCGGTTCGATAACCTGTGTGTTATTGTCTCGGACGTTAATCTCCGACACATCTTCCTTATATCTATCTTTTTCAATTTCTTTCTTATATTTTCTGAAATACATGGTTTTGAGTTTACGTTGTAGTTTTTCTTTTACTTTAACAATAATAAAGTTAAGTTTAGTAGCATAAAAGTCAGCAAACAATTCAATAGTGTTATTTTCTACATTCATCTCTAATGATTTTTTACTTTTTATAATTTCTCTGTTTAACCATGCAATTTTTGTGTGTAAATCTATAATTTTTATGTTTAGAACTTGAATCATGATTTTCTCCGTCAACTTGTTTTGTTTAGTTACGCATTTATTTAAAACTTTCCTGGTAGACAATTGGCCATTAGATTCAAGATACAAAATTATGATTCACACTCTACCATAAGCACCTTTACCAAAAAAAAAAAAAATACACCTGTATAGATAAAAATATAACTCGAAAATTAGTCGAAAGAGTACAAGATAAAATAGTACTAGATGCAAATGGGTATTGTGACGCGGTGTTTGCTCGTAATTGCGAGATGAGCCGCGTTGCACACTTGCGTACCTTGCCCTCTCCGTAATTCCTAGCAGCTGATACGCAGACTTAGCCCGCATGCCCAACATCGCCGTTGCTGCGCGCAGTTGCCGCTACCGCTACCACCTACGGGGGAGCCTACGCGAGGTTGCCAGTGCCGCTGCTGCGCGAGACTCCCTGCCAGCTGCGATCTCCTATCCAGCCGTAGGCGAGAGCAGCTGAGCGCCGACGAACGTGCCCGACGTTACCAACGCGCTTGTCGGTAGATCAGCATCGCCGATCATCTGTTCCGAGAGTGCCTATGTGAGTTTGCATGTGTGTTCGGCTGCTCCGGTCTCGGCTGCAACCGACCGACTCCCTCCGCCGTCGGCATTGTCAGGAGTCACCGCTCTTGTCAAGGTTTGGAGAGGAAGGCCGAACTGAACGAGAGAGATAATGCCGTGCTGTCGACTCTCCTGACCGCAGCTGCAGTAAGTCCCCTTGGATATCCTTCCTTCTGCCGAGTTTGTCCGCGTATGTGTGCGTTCGCGTCCGCGAAGCCCCCAACCGAACCCCCTATAATTGCGGGTAGCTGAAACTACAATTGTAATCCCTTCGCGGGAAGTGAATTGTGTGAAGTTACGTTGCGTGTAGTTAGGGCTACATTTTTGTACGTCATCTCATCGCGAAGCAGAACGTACTCTATCGTCCGCGCTAGTGAGAAATTTAAATTGGTACGAAAGCACGCGTACCTGGCGCCGAAAATTTATATACGTGCTCTCGATGCTAGCGAGTTCATTAGTTGAAATGAAATACGTTCTTATTTTTCCCCTTAGTTCTGAGTTCTTTTATTGCATGCGTGTGAATTATATCAAATTGTGCAATTGCCATTGGAGGAGAACTACTGCCCGGTAGGTTCTCCCATTCGCGGTTGCCCTGATTCCCAGCAACCGTGATAGTGAATACAAGAAAGTCAGATAATATGTACAAAGCAAGATTAGTTGTACGAAGATTTCAACAAACAGTTGTACTTGATGACATATACTCTCCTGTTGCTAGGAATCAAATGTTAAAAATTTTATTTTTTTATTGTTGCCAAAGTGGCTTAATTATTGAAGAAATGGTTGTAGAAACTGCCATTTTAAATGGAAAAATCAACTCGGAGGTATATGTTAATCAACCGAAAGGTTATGAAGACGGAACAAATGAAGTTTATAAATTATCAAAAGCATTGTATGGATTGAGAGAATGTCCTAGAGACTGGTATGAATGCTTTGATGAGTATGTTATGAAATTAGGTTTCAGGAGAAGTAATGTAGAACTATGTCTGTATTTTTTTGAAAACAATGAAGATATCATTTGTTTAATATATGTATACGATTTATTGATCTGTGGTAAAGATAAAAGGAAAAGACAAAATATAAAAAAGTTTTTAACTGATAGGTTTAAGATCAGATATTTAGACGAGATAAGAGAATATCTAGGAGATAAATTGAATTATGATTATTAATTGTAAGCTAAAATTAAATGAAATCATACCAAATATATCGAGTCATTAGCAGAGAAATATAGAATAAAATATAGTAAATTATGTAGTACTCGGATACAAACGAACCTAAAAATCGAAAAGGCTGAAGAATATGTAACTGATTTTAAATATAGAAATTTAATTGGTACTTTACTATACCGGGTTCCCAAACTAAGACGTACACGAGATTTTCTCTCATCCAAATTGATCAATTCGTCAAAGTCTGAGGGCCCTAAGGGTTTTCGGACTCAAGGAATCGAATGGCGCTATAAAGAAATTCATAAAATGCCAAACACAAAAAGTAAAAAAATTATTTTTTCGAAAAATATTTGCGGTACGGCTTTTATGATAGTTTCTTGTAGTTGGTTCAATTTGGAGGCTATACCACCTTTACCCGATAGCATTTCATTTAATAATATTTATTTAACGCAGTTTTGAAAATTGTATATTTTACTTTGGCTCGGACCGCAAACTCACGTTCGAGAAAGCGGAATTGCGGAACTCGGAAAACGCCAGACTTTCCAAACTGTGACTCTAGCAAAGGAGCGGCAACTTCAACTCGCAATAGCTGAGCACAACTAAATAAAGTAAACAAACTATCTAATCATTGATACAACATAATAACCTGATATTCATAATGTTTTCATCAATAGCTATTTATTCCAAGTACATATTATTACTGTAGCGCACAACGTAATACGTAATCTGTAGACTAACGAGCAATGTTTACAAATGGTGAACATTTGCGACGGCGTACAGGGATGGCGCCAGTACGACTTACGTCGCACCGTATGAACGCAACGCGCAGAGTCACGGCCGTAAATGAGCTCGTGGTGTCGCGCGTATATGCGTATCTCTGCAGTACTTATTTTCAAAGAAACTAAACTAAAGAATCATAGTTTCGTTACTGAAAAGTAATAATATCCAATTTGTTTTGCGCTTCCTTACTTCAGTAATGTTCCCATTGAAATTAACCGCATACTGAAATATGTTCTAATACTGCTGCCTTTCTGGACTAGTAATTAACATACACTTCGTGGCTTAAGTTAAGCATGTATTTCTTTTTAAAAATTTTTCCCAAACCTGATATAAGATTTCTTACTTTCAAGTAAAATTAATACAAGCATTGTCTTAACTGCCGATACGCGTAGAAAAATACACACAAGCAAGGTCTTATTTAAATTTTTCTTTTCTTTAACCTTTTAAAGGAAAATTATATTATTTTCTATTAAAATCGTTCATGCATAAATAAATGGTAACTTTGAGACAAAAAATAACTTAATATCAATATATTTTCATCCTATTTTCATTTACTGTGTATATGCACTGTGTATATGTACTGTGTATATGAATGAACTGCAGCGAAGTGTTCTCTTGATTTTTTGTGATTTTATGTATTTTATTTTTAATAAGCTTGAAACTCTGCCAATTGCTTGGTCGGTAATGGTAGGACTATGCCACCCCGTTAAGGTATGGCTGAAAGTATGGGCTAAAGAATGGCTGGTAATATGGCTGGAAGATATGGTTAAAAGTATGGCATAAAGAAGGTCGAAAATATTGGCAATATATTGAGTATGTATTGGCAATATATTGGGAATATATTGGCAACAAATTGGCTACAATTTGGCAATCTCACAATCGTTATATACAAAATTATACACAGTTTGTACAAAGTTCAAATTTAGATAAAGTTTAAACAAAGTTTAGACCAAGTTCAGAGCAAGGTTACAGAAAGTCTCCAAGTCTTAATGAAAATCTCGCTTAAAGTGTTGCATACAACGTACGTTTATATGAAGTTTAAACAAAATTCAGGAAAAGTTCAGGCAAAGTTTGTACAGAGTGTAGATAAAGTGTAGATAAAGTTCAGATAAAGTTTAGATAACGTTTATACAGAGTTTAGACCAAATTTATACAGAGTTTAAATTAGGTTTAGATATAATTTAGATAAAGTTTGGGTAAAGTTTAGAGCAAGTTTAGACAAAATTTATAGAAAGTTCCGCTTAAAGCGTTGCATTCAAAGTTTATACACAGTTTACATAAAGTTGAGATATAGTTTGGATAAAGTTCAAACATAGTTTACAACATGTTTTGACGAAGTTGATAGAAAGTCTCAAAGTCTTCAAGCCAAAGTTTGAGCCGGACTTCGAGCAAGACTTTTAGCGAGACTTAGAGCGGGACTTTTGACGAGACTTTTGGGGAGACTTTGAGCGAGACTTTTGGCGAGACTTCGAGCAAGACTTCGAGCAAGACTTTTAACCAGAGTTTTAGCGAGACTTCGAGCGAGACTTTTGACGAGACTTTCAGCGAGACTTTCAGCGAGACTTTTAACCAGACTTTTAGTGAGACTTTGAGCGAGACTTTTAGCGAGACTTCGAGCGGGACTTTTAGCGAGACTTTGAGAGAGACTTTTAGCGAGACTTCAAGCGAGACTTCGTGCGGGACTTTTAGCGAGACTTTTGGCAAGACTTCGAGCGAGATTTTTAACCAGACATTTAGCGAGACTTCGAGCGAGACTTCGTGCGGGACTTTTAGCGAGACTTTTGGCGAGACTTCGAGCGAGACTTTTAACCAGACTTTTAGCGAGACTTCGAGCGGGACTTTTAGCCAGACTTTTAGCGAGACTTCGAGAGAGAATTTTAGCGAGACTTTTAGAGACAATTCGAGCGGGACTTTTAGCCAGACTTTTAGCGAGACTTCGAGAGAGAATTTTAGCGAGACTTCGAGCGAGACTTCGTGCGGGACTTTTAGCCAGACTTTTAGCGAGACTTCGAACGAGACTTTTAACCAGACTTCGAGCGAGACTTCAAGCGAGACTTCGAGCGAGACATTCTATAAACTTGATCTAAACGAGGTATAAACTTTGTTCAAACTTTATCTAGACTTCAGCTATACTCTATAACCGTTGTATGTATAAACTTGGTCTAAACTCTGTATAAACTTTATCTAAACTTTATCTAAACTTTATCTACACTCTGTACAAACTTTTCCTGAACTTTTCCTGAACTTTGTTTAAACTTCATATAAACGTACGTTGTATGCGACACTTTAAGCGAGATTTTCATTAAGACTTGGAGACTTTCTATTACCTTGCTCTGAACTTGGTCTAAACTTTGTTTAAACTTTATCTAAATTTGAACTTTGTACAAACTGTGTATAATTTTGTATGTAACGTTTGTGAGATTGCCAAATTGTTGCCAATTTGTTGCCAATTTGTTGCCAATATATTCCCAATATATTGCCAATATATGCTCAATATATTGCCAATATTTTCAACCTTCTTTAAGCCATACTTTTAACCATTATACTTCCAGCCATACTACCAGCAATTCTTTAGCCCATACTTTCAGCCATACCTTAACGGGGTGGCATAGTCCTACCATTACCGACCAAGCAATTGGTAGAGTTTCAAGCTTATTAAAAATAAAATACATAAAATCACAAAAAATCAAGAGAACACTTCGCTGCAGTTTTGAACGTTCTATCACCCAGTAAAAGTTTACTCGTAATATTTTTCTAGGTTTGCTTAATAATTTGGAAGAAGCTCTGAAAAAACTGTGGGGGTATAAGTTCGATTTTACGAGTTAGGATTTCTTCGAAACATTTGATTTGTATAAGCAATATATGGGTAATAGCTGCCCAAGATATATCTAAAGATAGACAGTATGTGGCTCCGGCGCTGTGGCATTATAAAGCTAATATTTCGCCCATATATTGTTTCTTATAGGCCACATCTTGCCCATACTTGACTAATACTATGTGAAATATTTAGGCCTTAGTAACTTTTTTCACGCTGGGAGGTTTATGTTTAATTATTTAACACTATGAATAAATAATTACGAAAAAATTATAAACTCATAGTAATAGTAATTTCAAGAAAAAGTTATGAATAATAAATTCTAAGAATAACAATAAATTAATTATTAATCACTATGAATAGTAACGCTACTGTCTGATGTTATATGGATAAATATGATTTTGTGTATTATTTATTAATTTATTTGTGATTTCTCACTCGTAACAGTATAAAAGTATGTCTGATATGGAAAGCTTCGTTACTTTTTTCATAAATAGAATATTACGCACCTAGGGAGGAAAAAACTTGGACAGACCATATCTCGTGTAAACAAGAACATATTTCGTATTAACAGGAAGTAAAGAAGTGCAAGACAAATTGGGTATTATTACTTTTCAGTAACAAAACTATGATTCTTTAGCTTAGCTTCTTTGAAAATAAGTACTGCAGAGATACGCATATACGCGCGACACCACGACCTCATTTGCGGCCGTGACTCCGCGCGCTGCGTTCATACGGTGCGACGTAAGTCGTACTGGCGCCATCTCTGGATGCCGTGGCAGATGTTCACCATTTGTAAACATGGCTCTCTAGCCTACAAATTATGTATTACGTTGATCGCTACAGTAATAATATGTACTTGGAAACAATAGCTATTGATGAAAACATCATGAATATCATGCTATTATGTTGTATCAATTATTAAGATAGTTTGTTGGCCTTATTTAGTTGTGCTCAGATATTGCGTGTTGAAGTTGCCGCTTCTTTGCTAGAGTCACAGTTTGGAAAGTCTGGCGTTTTCCGAGTTCCGCAATTCAACTTTCTCGAACGCGAGTTTGTGGTCCAAGCCAAAGTAAAATATACAATTTTCAAAAATGCGTTAAATAAATATTATTACATGAAATGCTATCGGGTAAAGGTCGTATAGCCTCCAAATTGAACAAACTACAAGAAACTATCATAAAAGCCGTACCGAAAATAATTTTTTTACTTTTTGTGTTTGGCATTTTATGAATTTTTTGACAGCGCCATTCGATTCCTTGGATCCGAAAACCCCTAGGGCCCCCAGATTTTGACGAATTTATCAATTTGGCTGAGAGAAAATCTCGTGTACGTCTTAGTTTGGGAACCCGGTATATAAGTTCTAATACAAGACCTGATGTAAGTCAGAGTATAAATTACTTGAGAAAGCGCTATGAAGAGAAAAGTTTTAAATATTCAGAATTCTGATGAATGTGAGGTAAAAGATATGTAAAATATAACGATTGAAATGTACGATATAAATTTAAGGAAGCGTGTTAGAATGTGATCAAGTTCTATAATACAGTTAGAATGCGCATCGCGAGAAGGCAAAGTGCTGGATGCTCACATGTACGCTTCCCCATTCCGTATACGGGAGAGTGTCACGTATATGCGAGTGTCAACGAGAGCGAGCGACGCTACTGCGTGCCACAAGTCAGACAGACTCTGACCCTCGCCAGGCTATGATGTAGCATAGGCTAATTAACTAAATAAACCTATTATGTTCTTCTATCACACCAAATAGCACTGATTGCCCTCGCTTTTCCAACAGTACAGAACCTTTTTGATTTGTGAGCTGTGTAATTTACTGTTTTAATCCTGATCTGATAAGGATGAAGAGATTATCGACCATAAAGTGGCTCGTTAGGAACGACATATTTCGTTTTCTAATTTATTATTTTAAGTTTTCTGACGATAATTTATTATTCTGTAAAAAATCATTAGAGCTTGATTAGTATTATAAAGATTGGTTAGTAAACTTACCAACGAGGCTCACTCCCTGGAGGATGAGTAGAGTGGCCCAAAGGACCATACCGCAAAGAAGGCGGACCAGAAGTGGACCGCAACTCCTCCGGTACACGGTGCTTTGCTTTTAGTCGATCAAATGCTTTGACTATCGTCCCTGGGCCGACTACCTGTCTCCTTTCTTTTGTTCGTCAACGCCGTGGTGGTATCTTCTGTTTGACTGTATGCATGAAGTAGCAGCTAAATATCACCCAAGCCCGTCTAGTGTTACTGATCCACTATTGCTTGAAACTTTCAAAGATCATTCAATTTCCCGCGAGCCTAATGCTCACGTGAGCAACTAACTTACTGCAACCCTCACATCTCGAAGATTGAAGCGACAACTGTTTTCTGAAAAAATCATGGAATATCTGCGTTATAAACACATTAACTCTACACTACAGCTGCCATTTCATAAATTGTGTAGTCGCAGCGCACTACCATAAAGAATGAAAATATATGTATGGCCATACATGCCCATATGTTCTTATGTATGATCATCTATGTACAAATATATATTAATGCATATATTAATAAATATGACCAAGAAAAACATTAAATTCTTTTATAAAAAAATATATGGCTGCATCAAATCTTTTAAGAAGGTTTATAACAGTATGACTAATTACATCCAAAATTGAACTCAACATATATCTACGGCTGATTCTTTGTCAAATTAAGAGGTCAAAAAATTCATATTCTTAAAACTCTTAGAAATTTTTTTGCCACTCATGCTGGATACTCCTGAATTATTTAGATATTTTGGTAGTTACAGTACGGTTATTAGATAAGTTATTCTTGAAAGTTAACTATATTATATGATTATGTATTAAAACATGTAGGGCACAAAACTTTGTGTATTCTTATTTCATTACAAGAACGATATGGAAAAACATGCTGTAATTATGCCATCTTGAATGAATAAATGAATAAATGAATAAATAATTAAATAAATGAATAAATAAATGAATAATGAATAAATGAATGAATGAATAAATAAATCTCTACCCGTACTTAATTTATTCACAATCTGATGGAAGCGATGCAATTAATATTAAATTATAAAGAATATAAGTATTCTAAGGATGATGCAAGGGTAAGAAGTTTATATATTTATCGAATCAAACATTACAGCGTCTATGATACATACAGTCTCGCATAACGGCAACAATAAAAAGTTTTTAGATATTATTAAGATTGAAAGTTGATACTAATAATTCAATGTTTAGAGAAATTTTATAAGAAAACGTATGGTTTTTATTTTAGAAAATATATTTGTTTAGTTAACAAGGTAGATAGTCCTTGAAAAGTCCTGAAAAGTGAATTTGGCTGATTTTTGGAATTAAATGAGATTGTTACGTGTGGAGACATTCCACATGCGAGTTCGGTCATGCACACGAAAACCGCGATTCAGCATTCAAAGCGTCGAGAACGTTCGGCACTGCGCCGCGACCATGGTGCGAGGATGCCGGAGTTAGTCGAGTCAGTCGAGCGGCCGAAAACTGCGAGATCGACACTAACGAAAGAACAAAGCTCCACGTGCAGCCGATCTCCACCTATGATTAATTAGAAAAGTGGGAGACACTGCACCGCGAGTATAAAATGCGACGCTTCCAGCGTCGCGCTCTCGATTCTACCCACGGGGAACCCATTAGAGAGGTCTAGACGATACGACGACTCCAGAATGAGATAGGACGATAACGGAGTCTTCAGCCATCGATTCACGAGGAAGCTACGAAGCCACGAACACGTCGAATCATCCGCGCCGCGCACATATGTACTTACACACGATTAGGACACCTCTCTCTCGCGCATTTGAGTATTGAATAAATACCAGTTTACTTATACTTCTTGCCTTCCGACTACTTAATTCACGTAAAATCAACCTCTCCGGGTGCGTAACTCAGAGAGGCCGGAAACAAACGAATACCCTTCACACGTAAAATTTTTGGTGCTAGGTGTGGGGTTTCCGTTACGAAATAAGTAGTACTTGTAAATGGCGAACCGCGTGTTTTTTTTTTAACATCTCCAAACACTCCGAGACAGGAAGGACAGGAAGGAAGGAAGCCAGGATGAGGCCAACTATCTTCTTCATCGTCGTGTTCAGCTTCCAGTAAGTGAATTTTACATTATCGGAAAATTTTATATTTTGTCCCTGTGGAAATTTTTTTAAAAGAAAAAAAAGTCTGCGCATAATAAAAATACATACGTGCTAATTTTTTGGATTAACTGTCGTGAAAGATTTTTTTTTTCCGAAAAATATACAATTGCGGTATATCATAAAATAGTTATATTTTTCGCATACTGAAACAAATATCGATTATCTTCTTGCATAAATAAATTGTATAGTGCGTGAAAAATAGCAGTAGTTAAGTGTAACAAATGATTGCTTCTCCATTTACTGTTAAATAACTCCTCTCACACTTCCCTTTTCCTTAGACCAGTTGTCATCGACGGTCGATTACTCTTTCCTTTAGACCAGTTGCCACCGACGGTCGACTTCCCTCTTCCTTAGACCAGTTGTCATCGACGGTCGATTACTCTCTTTCCTTTAGACCAGTTGCCACCGACGGTCGACTTCCCTTTTCATTAGACCAGTTGTCATCGACGGTCGATTAATCTTTTTCCATTAGACAAGTTGCCACCGACTGTCGACTTCCCTTTTCCTTAGACCAGTTTTCATCGACGGTCGATTACTCTTTTTCCATTAGACCAGTTGTCATCGACGGTCGATTACTCTTTTTCCATTAGATCAGTTGCTACGGACTGTCGATTTTCCTTCTCCTCAGACCAGTTGCCATCGACGGTTAATTTCCTCAAAAGCTCTTCGGAGAAGTAAATAAAAACCTAGAAGCAATCTGTAGGCTAAACAGCGGGGAAAGCGAGCGAGGCAAGCTGAGTAGCGAAAAATTACACCTGCGTAAACTAATTAGGGAGAGGAGAGCCCTACGGTGGCGCTTGGAAAAAATCAATAAGCAAATCAAGGCTCAGGCAGAACTAATACAGTCCGCGAGAGCACCACGCACGACAGAGGCCAGGGGAGAAAATACGGAGATAAGATCTCTCGCCGAAGTTAGCCGAAAATTCGATAACTTAATAGCGTTTGCCGAGGCTTCGATTCGCGAAAATAAATAACCCCCGCGCCACCAGAATACCGAATAAGCAAACTATACAGGCGCGACTAGAATCTTCAGTAGCAAAATGTTTTTCGGGAAAAAGAAAAGTTAGAGCACCACAGGGGACGATAAGGGCCTACTTTACGCATGGCCGCAGCAAGACGAAGCGGCAGCACTCGTCCGCAGTGAGTCGCTCGACTTCACAAGAAAACGGGGAGCATGGAGTCAAGCAGGTATTAGAAAGGAGGGTAAAGCAACGATCGATCTCCAGACCGCGCTGACCGCGGCAGAACTGGCGATCCAACATCCGTAGAGGGATGTACTGGAATCGGCACTGAAGAGGTTCGAAGACCTCCGCGCTGGAGGATTTAACGGCCTCAGCGAAGACAAGAAGGAGATCGCCGAGCAACTGGACCGCCCAGTATACCAGATATACCAGGAGAAGGAAGACGAGGTAAAGAACTCGTCGGCGACATCATTGAACGCCCTCGGTCGGGATAACGCCGAGCACGCGGGCGAGGACTCCGTGACGAAGGCAGATGATCAAAGCCCGGGACTCATCACCGCATTAGGGGCGAGGCCTAAAACGGGGCCGAGATAGCCGCCCTTTGAACACCGCCAGGAGTATAAAGGGACCATGGAGGACCAAAAATATACATCGAGAGTCCCGGATCGGAACGACCAATATGAACCCCGATACGAGTCCCCAAGGAATCGGCGATACAATTCGCTCAGGAAAGAGAAAGGGCCATCAACTACTCGTTCCCACCCGCAAAACCCAGCATACCTTGAACCAAAGCGAGAACCCACACAACCAGGCTCACGAATACTTCAGATGGGAGCCCGAGTACAGTACACACGAAGACCTTAGAAGTCAACAGAGAAGGAATGAGGCGGACGCAGAACTCTACGTAAAACCGTATGGCAGTCCGCACGGTTACCTACCAGCCGCGTGGCCTTATCGCACCCCAGAGCAAGGACTCTCAGCGTACACAAGGGTTCTGGAACACCTCGAGCCGGAACACGAGTACCGAGCGCACGAGGACTTCGAGAATCCGCCGTAGAGAGAGGAAGCAGATCCGGAGCGCTATAGAAATCCATATGGCAGCCCGCAGGGTCACCTACCAATGAGGGCACCCTATTAAGCACAGGAGCAGGCACGCCCAGCTAGACCGAGAGACCCGGAAATGCAGAGCGGCATACGACACGCAGTGCGCCAGTTACCTCAATACGATGGCAACCCAGCCAGCGCCGCATATTTCTGTAACGCGGTAAGAGAGGTCCTTAAGAACTATGGTGAATCCGCCGATCAAGCGATACTCAACGCCTTCAGCGTAAATCTGAAGGGTAAGGCGCTAGAGAATTTTCTCAATGATGCCAGTCAACACACCTCCGTCGAGCGGACGCTCGAATTCATAGCCGACCGGTATAAGTATCGCGGCGGGGCAGATCACGTTCTGGCCGAAATAAAGCCAAGGGCCAGAGGAAAGTGCGGGAGACTTTGGAGAAAGAATGGAGGTGCTACTGAACAAGTTAAGGAACTTATATGATACGGATGGTACGCTAGGCGGGAGCCAGAAGTTAACATACCGGGAAAGTGGAGAAGCAGAAGCATTGGAACTATTTCTGTTTGGCCTACGCGAGGACTTACAGCATCAGGTTAGGGCAAGGTCCCCAAGAAATTTGACCGAAGCAATTACGGAGGCAATACGCATCGAGCAAAAGACTAGCGCACGGCGTGGCGAGCCAAGGGTCAAGGAAGTATTTACTACGAGTCCACCGACGTCAACCGATGCCTTGGTAATGGACCTAGCTACAAAGATCCCGCGATGGCCACGGTAAACACACAGAAAGCTACAGTCAGGTTGGCCCCGGTGAAAATAGGGTGTGACTATTGCAAAGGCACCTCTCACAGAGAAAATGAATGCCGGAAGAAAAACTTCGATACAAAGGTATGCGAGTACTGTAATATCAGATGGCATCTGCTAGGTGAATGCTTTGCACTAGAGAAAGCCGTAAGGAAAGGTCGAGTCAGCAAGGAGAGAGTGGATAACGCGGTGGTCCAAACCGCGCCAGTGAGTCACAGCCGGTAGTATACACCGCATACCAAGCAACGGAGCCGGCGGCAGTAGCTTACACAGCGCCGCCACCAAGGCCGTATGACGCAAGAGGGTCACGCAATCCGAATATGGTCGGGCGCCCGCCACGCTATTATGGAGATAGGAGACCAGCGGGCGGTTATCGAAGAGGAAATGGTTACGGCTATCCGAAGAGGAGTTATAACTGAGACGAAAGAGATAGGAGAGACCAAGGGCCCGACTATGGGCGCGGTAGCAGCCCCGACTACCGAAGAGGAGGTAATAATAGACCGTTCAATAACGGCCGAGAGAATCGCTACAGACAAGATAACGCCAGAAATTGGAACAATCGAAACCAACAAAATAACAGCCGCCGGGATAACAACGAATACCGTGGGGATAGAGATCGAACAAGTAACAGCCAAGAGTCGGGAAGCAATACGACTCATTTAAACTCCCAAGATGCTCGGCACCAGAGTTCTGCCGGACCGAGCAACTAGAAGGGACGGCAATAAAAATTAAACCTAAGTATAAGATAAGGTTTGCCCAGGCAGGACGGAGGCCGCCTATAGTGAATTTAGGAAGCCCACAGCTAGAGCGGAATCGCGGCCGATTTTACATAGATACAGGAGCGGATGTGTCACTGGTTAAGGAAAATAAAGTCAACAAAAATGTGCCGATAGATAAGAAATGCGTGGTCGCCCGGAGAATGCGAGACGCTAGGGAGCGTCAGGGTAGAAATAAACGGCTTTTCATGTGAGGCCCATGTAGTGCCCGAGGATTTTCCCATCGATACGGATGGACTGTTGCGCTGGGATATGCTGACTAAACACAAAACAAAAATCAATGCAGCTAATAAGCGTCTGGAAGTCGGACGGATGGTGATACCCTCCGAAAAAGACGAGCAGTTTGTAATTCCCCCGCACGCAAGACAAGTCGTATACGCGAGACTTCGAAATACTGAGGAAAAGGTTGGTTTTGTCCCATTACATGATCTGGGTACAGGTCTGCTATTCGGCAATTTTGTGGCCGAAAATAAGGACGGCAAAGCATACGCGCTTTGCTATAATACAGGCGACGAGCCTGTGGCGCTCTCGCCGCCTCTAGTCGAATTAGAACTCTGCGAAATAATGCGGGAAAAGGATGATATTTTCGACGAAGATATTAATAATGGATTTGAAGCCAATGAACTCGAGCGCGTTAATATTTTACATGTATTTACGGACAAAAACAATGATCGAACTGCAAAAATACTTCGGGAATTAGACCCAGATACGCTGAAGGGATTGAATAAAGAAGAAATAGAACACATCAAGGATCTAATAAACGAAAGGCCACACCTTTTCGGGCTCCCAGGGGAGAAGTTAAGAGCAACACACCTAGTAACGCATAAATTAATAACCACCACAGACATTCCAATCCGAGTTAAGAGGCATCGTCACCCACCCGCCGTAAAAGAAGAAATGCAGCGGCAAATAAATAAATATTTAGATGAAGGTATTATAAGACCATCGGATAGCCCGTATTCATCCATGATGTGGGTGGTTCCAAAGAAGAGCGGGAAAAATGGCGAAAAAAGATGGCGCATGGTAACGGACTTCCGTCAATTAAACGAGGTAACAGTAGGTAATAGTTACCCACTCCCGCTGACAACAGATATCATAGACGCGGTAGCGACGGCCAAGTATATTACGGCCATTGAACTAAAAACTGGATTCTACCAAATACCAATGGACCCCGCCGATGCTCACAAAACAGCCTTTGACGGACCCCATGGACATTACGAATACACACGAATGAGCATGGGATTGCGCAACGCATCGGCCACCTTCCAGTCATTAATGGACCTGATCCTAAGCCGGTTGCAGGGATTCGAATTATACGTTTACTTAGACGATATTATAGTTTTTGCTTCCGATCTTGAAGGGCATGGCAAGAAATTTAGACGACTGAAACGTCTAGGCGAGGCCAATCTAACGATTGAGCCGAGTAAATGCCAATTCCTGCAAAGAGAAGCAAGCTTTTTGGGTCACATCGCGGGGAACGGGCAGATACGACCAGACCCCAAGAAAATAGAAGCAGTGCGAGACTTCCCGACACCAACCACTAAGAGGAAAGTAAAACAATTTTACGGACTCGCCAGCTACTATAGAAGGTTTATCAAAAACATTGCCGAGATCGCTTATCCTCTGTCACAGCTGACAGGAGGAAAAGACGGGAAAAATCCTCGACTTTTCGTATGGGGAGAGGCAGAGCAGAAATCTTTCGAACAATTAAAGACATGCCTGTGCAGCGAGCCAGTCCTTGCAGGACCCGACCTCAGCAAGGAATTTATTGTCACTACGGACGCCAGTGACTTCGCACAAGGAGCCATATTAAGCCAAATGGACGAGAAAATAAAAGTAGATCACGCATGCATATACGCTTCCCGATGTCTTAGAGGATCCGAGCTGCGATACTCTACCTACGATCGCGAATTACTCGCAATAGTTTTCACCAAAGACCAATTTCGGCCATTTCTATATGGGAGGAAGTTCAAAGTAATAACGGATCACGAACCGTTAAAACACTTCCATAATACCAAAAAACCGGACTTGCGGTTTAATCGATTGAAAGCCGATCTGCGCGGCTACGAGTTCGAGATAGAATACCGCCCAGGCCCCCGCAATTGAAATGCAGACGCCCTATCACGAAATCCCATAATCCGCGAAGGAGAAGATAATCCGGAGCTCCCCCGCGTTAACCTATACGATTTGGCAGCAAAACAGGAAGAAGAGGACAATTACAACGAACACGACCCTCCTAAAGTACGGTATGTCACCAGGTCATCGAAGAGAGACAGACTTCAAGCAAATGCACCGCACAAAGGCGTCAACGAAAGACTTACCTCGGGCTCGGAAGACTCGGGTAATCCGCGAGATAAAAAATTACCAAATCTAGATTCATCAACAGATTCAAATAATCCGGACGACTCAGACACCGAAGGACGGCACATAGGCGACAGAAGGGAAAAGAAGCGCGTATATAAAAAGAAAGCTGACAAAAAGACGGGTGTCAAGTATCCCATATGCGAAAGAATCAGCGAAATTGGAATGCCGGATGGCGAGCCGATCCTAAGCTAAGCCGAGACCAACAGGGATCTAGCTTACATGCACAAAAACGCCAATATGCGAACCGAAATTAGAGGCGTTAGCACACCTTTAGAAAATATCGTTTTACCCGCTCCAAAGCTCCCTCTTCAACGCCCAGAACTCAGACAAAAACTGAGATTCAGAGAAACTCTAACGGATACGGCCGGAGATAGCGAATCAAATCTAGATGACATAGCAGCGCAACCGGAAACGGAACAAGCAAAAGACGCAATTGCAAAAACAGTCAACTCGAGCGTCCCCAGCGCACGGCCACCGCTCCCATTACAAACGGGCCGGGAAATCCGATAATGTAAGAATGAATTCCTCGCGGTAAGGAATGAGGACGAGGGATTTTTCATATGCCAAGCAACGCGGCCAATAACCATGACTGAACACCAAATACGAATACACTGGCTCACACAGACGGAAGCCAACGCCGACACCTACGTCTTTGATTACCATGATTACATAAAGCCCGGCTGCATCCTTACAAACGTACGCTTAGAAAAAATCAAAGCAAATAAATATCGCCTACCTCGAACCGAGAGGAAATGCATCGAAGCGATTCTGAGAGAATCGCTATTGGCGGACCAAGGGAACGCCTCGTTTCGAGCAGGAGCAGGTGACCAAGCGGTCACACCGACTGAGATATTGGGTAAAGGACACATATTGGAAAAAGAATTGTCAGAGGGCGATAATAATGGCGATGAGGGTAAATCGCCGCAGAAAGAGGGCATAGCAAACATAATTCAGAACCAAGAATCGCTTAAGGAGAGTGCAGAAAATATCCATGACCAGGCAGCACAAAGAGACGAGATGCCACCAACCAACAAGAGCAAAAGCGTGGGCGACGCCAATGCAATGAACACGACACCAATAAGTACAATACAAGAAGCATTGCTTAATAGAAGTGAAAAGAAAAAATCTAAATTCACCGTGGAGGTGAAAGAGCGCGATGAAAGCGGAAAATCGAGAGTCCGAATAGACATTTGGGGAATTGACGAAAAAACGGCACCAAAATGAAACGCCGCCGTTACACCTCCGAGCCCGGAGCATAGGAGGCACTTCTCAACTCCGAGAGGACCCACTGTTCAAGGCGGGCAGAATTACCCTTCGTCCAACCTTACATTTGCGGATGAGATGCCCTCGTTTGATCTGTCCCTAGACAATCAATTTATGCAAGATTACAGATCCCCGGAGGAATTTTATCGCATTACGCCGGCTTGCGATAGTGAGGTAATCATGGGATCGATCAGCAAAAGCCCTCCGTCGAATGATTATTTGAACATAGCGATGACACACAGTCTAGATGATTTAATTAGGAATTATCGACAAACTGAGGAAAGAGTACCTGAGGGAGGACAATATCGAACACCCGAACCTCTCAACCTACCCAATGCGAATTTAGGGGAGGAGACAGAGAGCCCTGTCCACGAACCAATGGATACGGAACTTCGTAGATTCTACGTACACGAGGAAAAGAGATTATGTGCATAGCCGAACCTGACTTTACGCCGCTATACTGACATACCAACCAGCCCTGGAGGGAACTGCCTACTTGATTCTCTAATAAGAATAGTGGGGTTGAAAATAATCGCTACTGAACTTCGCGCCAAATTATTGAGCAGTCCAGCCTTGGCGGAATGCCGTGATCCCCAGGAGGCTTGTAAAATACTATCCTCTCAAAATGAGCTCGGGGACGCCGATTGCGTATATATATTTTCCCAAACTTACGGAAAAAATTTATGCATCCATTTTTACGGCAGCGGCAAGGTCCGGTACCTTCATTACCAGAACAATGACGAAGACGAATTTATGCACCTACACTTAGAGGGATTGCACTTTACACCTTATCTACCGATAGGGGAGAGTACGGCAACCGCGCAGTCATTCGATACCTCGCGAGCGAGTAGACCAGCTGGCGAGGAGCGCGAACCGATAAGAGGGGCAGGAGCCGTGAGCACGGAAAGCGCATCAGAGGCGGCCGGCTGCACAGCTGATCCATCCACAAGGCAGCACGGAGCATTGACCCGCTATCTCACAGCTGAGGCAAGGCTAGCACATGCATCATCGACCTGGGCGCGCGACGCCGATTTTGAAGAGCGATTTACAGCAGTACAACAGCTGGACGAACACCCCTTCGCTTATCGCGATAATTTAATATACACATTATCCGCTGACTTATTTACGGGCACGGAAATCTTGGAAGCCTTAATCGAGCGACAATATTTGTCAGAGGACAAACTGACGAGTACGCGGCGAGAAATCGGGGATAGTTGGGTAACAAACATTAGTACTTCAAGAATGTTTGGAATCTTTATTAAAGACCATGTGAACAACCGACCAATTCGGCAAGACATAAAAAGTTGCATAAGGGCGCTAAAACAACGGTTAGAAGAATTTGGAATAAAATCAGTAGGTATAATAAAAGACCTAGGGATGTTAAAAGAACCGGAATGGAGTTTCTTCATTGATCAAATAAACAAAGCTTGCAAGGGAATGGACATCTGTATATTCTTCTTCAGGAACAACTTACCGGTTCCCCGAGTACAAGACAGATACCGGCTTATTAAAGAATATCACGAATCGGCTATAGGCGGCCACAAGGGCATAACCAAGACGTATGATAAACTGGCTCATGAATATTACTGGCGAGCTATGCAAGCCGACGTTCGACAGTATATACAAGGTTGCCCTGACTGCCAGACGCAAAAGTTAGTGCGGGTTAAGACGAGACTCCCAATGATAATAAGCGACACGCCAGCCAGGCCATTTAGCAAAATATCCATTCACTTCGTGGGCCCAAAGGAACCCACGTCGGGGGAAAACCAATACATACTGACAATTCAAGATAACTTCAGTAAGTATTGCATACTGGTGCCCGTGCGCCAAGCGACGGCAGAAGAAGTCACCCGGGCTCTAACAAAAAAGCTAATCTGTTATTTCGGGTCGCCAGCTACCTTAAATCAGACCAGGGACCTCATTTTATGAACCGTACCTTAGAAGTATTCGCCCGAGTTTTTAGAATTAATAAATTTTCAACCACGGCTTACCATCCCCAGTCCAACGGCGGCATCGAGAGGATGCATCACACGCTTAATGAATATTTGAAGTTCTATTTAAAGGAATTTACGGACTGGGATAGTTTGCTGCCGTTAGCACAGCATTCTTATAATACCACTGTGCACGAGAGATCAGGTTACTCACCGCACCAAATAGTATTCGGCTTGAGAGCCCGAACACCGTCTAGTTTTCCGCCTAGGGAATACTTGCTGACGTACAACGAATACATGGCTGACACAACACAATCGCTCGCCCAGTTACGGACGTTAGCAGCCATGAATTTAACACAAGCTAAATATAAGTCGAAATTCTACTACGATCAGCGCCAAAATATAGGGCATTTCCGCCAGGGAGAAATGGTCTATGTACTAAAGAAGCCTAAGCATGAGAAAACAGACCAGGAATATGTAGGACCCTGCGAGATCCTAGACGTTAACTATGGGGCTCATAGCGTAGAAATAAAAAAGGGAGAACACACGCGTATAGTTCATATGGATATGATTAAACATAGCTTCGAACTACCGAAGCCAACATTGGGATCGGTGGAGACACC
Organism: Torymus aiolomorphi; assembly: GCA_036365515.1. Taxonomy (NCBI): domain Eukaryota; kingdom Metazoa; phylum Arthropoda; class Insecta; order Hymenoptera; family Torymidae; genus Torymus; species Torymus aiolomorphi. The sequence goes on from CM070876.1 coordinate 50,705,664, forward strand.
ACAAGACGCGGACGAGACGCTATAATTCACCATCCAAAAAACCAGACAAATAAGGAACAAGATGGACCAAAAATAACGCTAGCAGAAACATTTTTATAAATTTGTTCCGCGGCCCTCGGACGCCGCTTCACAAACTTTTCCGTGGCCCTCGGACGCCGCTTTAGGTATAAATAATAAGTACTCCGAATTGCCTAACCATTCTCACGACCCATGAGCATCACACTTTACACGGGATCTCACATGAGACGCCGATCCCAGACCATGGGCTGGCAAAGTATGGCATAACCCTTACCCTCATGCGGTAACGCAGGCTACGTGCGAAAAAAAAACCGTAGTAGTACAGTTACAAGGCATCGCGGTTAGCTTCTTCTGGGAAGAGCTTACGTCGCGTGGTTCGTACAACTTTTAGAGTTACCTTGGCCGATATCTCAATATTTTCGACGGCTACAAGTGAACTATGACATACGGTCTAAAAGATAAAACTCTTCTTTCTAAATAAAAAATTTTGTTGTTTTACTTCTGCAGATATTCAACCTTGCTAGCTCTTTCCGACGGCCCCATAGAAGCCGTTGCAAAAAGTCAGAATCTTAATTTCATCAGTATTTCGCACCGTGACTGGTTCAAAAAAGGCACCATTAGATTCAGTATATAGTAAATAGAAAAATTATGATACCAAATTCACAAGTTCTCATGTACCAGCGTCCTTAATTCTTTATGAGATTTCGCTCAGGGTTGTTGACTAGAGAATAGCGGAAGAACCACCCTAATTAATTTCGAAATATTAGCATCAATTCGAATGCAACTACTCTACAGTTCCTTCGGTGCAAAATTAAAATAATCAGTGGCTATCAAAAATTGTAAATATAAAAATTTCAACAAATTTTGAATATCAAAAAATCGGCAGCGTATTTTAATACATAATAGGCAACACTTAATAGAAAAATATAATTTAACTATTCTCGTAAAAAAAAATGCTGCTAAAGCAGCTAGCAATTAACTCAATGAATTTCTATTTTAAAATTTTTGTTTTTTTTTTTTTTAAATATTGTATATATAGGAATACATGTTAAATTTAAAAATTTTGTGTATTTTAAAAATTTTATGGGGATAAATGTTAGATGGTAGGAGCAAGGACCGGAGTATAGCTAGGGTAAATAAAGAGAAAAAAACCAAACAATACTTAGGTGAACGAAAAATATATTGAAAAAAAAAGAGAAATTTTTTTACAAGAAACAAAATTACAAAACTTTTAAAGAAATTGTACAATAATTATGTGTACCATGTCAAGGTTCCAATATAAATTTTCGAACTATATCCGATGATCATCGCTATCCCAGTACGGAACCACCGGATGTTGGGACTTCATCCTCCGCATCAACCCTCAGTCCCCAGCAGTGGGCCTCGGATCGCGGCAAGCGAAGAGGAGCGTCGTCGGCGGAACAATGGGCAAGGTCTTGACCTCGACCACCACGGCCCCGTCGAGCGGTGCCTCGTCCACGAGCCGCGACGGGACCCACTCGGGCCGCAAATGCGGACGGTGTCAAAGAGCGGCTGTCGTAAGCCATTCGGTGTTCCTCGTGGTCAGACGACATAGCAGCCACGCGTCTCCCCCGTTGTACGGCACCCACAATGGACTGGCCTCTACGATCCAGGCGTCGACCCTGGAGTGGGGCTGGGTTCCGAGGGCACCCTTGTGTGTTGAATGATAAGGTAGAAGAGGGCTTGAAGCCCTCGTCACTAGAACCCTGCTCCGGGCCTATGATTTCAATAGATGGTGACGGATGAGCTCTTGCTCGAGTCACCCATGCGTGCATCCCGGGACTCTTTCGGTCGCCACGACAACCCCCGCGTGTGGAGCAAAAGCCGCGGCCTCGCCCGCGACAGACGGGCCGCCCATGACCCACGGCCACCCAGGGCCCAGGGGAGCGAGGGTCCCAACCGATCGGACGGGGAACGGCATTCATCTGCAAAAAAAAAAAAAAAAAGAAAAGGAAATATTAATAATTGGGTACTTAATCTCTTTCCGCACTAGTCCACATAGGCGAGAAAAATTCACCTTATATTAACGAACATAATTCGGAACACCTCGCTCTTACCTCAAAAAGAGAAGAGGATCCTTGGGGCACCAAAACGGTGACCAGATAACTGGGCCCGGTGGCGTGTAGCAACTGCGAGTCCATGTCAATGAGGCTGGCAACAAGAGTTGAGAGTAACGCTGGCGATCTGTGATCACCTACAGGAGGATACGGTACTTTTATAGCAAGACTGCTATCATCGCCACGTATCCCCACCGTAGGAGATCCCCCCTCCCAAAGGGAACTCACTCAGAAGAGATGCGTCAGCATCTAGGACGTGTCGGTGGAGGAGGTCGCAGGGAAGACGCGGAGCAACCGGCTCCCACGCGCCTTATCTCCTTATCTCCTCCTATGGCACCACGACGAGCCCTGGAAAAAGAAAAAGAACGAATGAGAAAAGAACGGGTGATTAGCTAAAAGAAAGACAAGGAGCACTACCTTAAAGCGCTGGAGTAGAAGCCAGGGCTACGCACCACCGCTTATGCTCAGCTAAGCTCTTCGAGCTGTATAAGCGGTGGCAGCCAGGGCACAGCCGCAACCTGTCCCGGGATGCACCATCGGAGTGTTTCTCCCCGAGGTGCAGCAACAAATAGCCCTCACTCACGAACACAGACGGGCACAGTCGGCATTAGAATAGAGTACCGGCCGCCCCCCTACCGTACGCCCGGTTGTGTTGGCGGGCAAGGGACACTGTGGGCGCTGTGTGCGGGCAACCCGGTTGAGGACATTCGTGAACCCGTGCCGCATGCCTAGTTAACGTCTCATAGGAGGCAGGGTTCGGAAGAATGGCCTCAACCGCGCAGCGTCCGCCATCACAACCACAGGGCACGAAGGTGTGTGCCAGGTGGTTCCACCCGGGTCTACCCACATTAACAGCCTCCGCCAGGTTAAGACCAGTATTTAGAACCTGGTGGAGGACACCCTCCCTAACATAGATAATAGTCCCAGGCCGCTGTGCAACGATGTGGAAGGCAATCCCGCTAGCCCTCAAGAACTCAGGGGTGAGGACTATGTTCTTATGATGATAAGGCATAGAGCAGCCCTTAGCATGAGAAACATATTCCCCCCTAAGCGCAATTCGGCCAATCTCTGCCAGATAATGGCCGTGAGTGCCGCATTAAATCGTGGATCGATAAACATCCACAATTTTTCGGCACCCTCCTCGCCCCAGTGCATGAGATTTACCGAATCCAGACATCCATCTTCTATATGGAGTTCGGTAAAGGCTAGCCGCCCAGTCAGGTAAAACGTGGGAATGTTAATCCCGACCGACCGAACGAAGTAAGGATGCAGACCATTAAGGATGTTAAGGAGAGCATCCGCCAAGTGGGTAGGTAATCCCGTATGCTGGACAGGTGCAGCCGGCCGCGATATCATCGAAACACCGATCGACATAACCGCCGATCACCCCCAGCTCAATAGGGAGAACCAAAGCTGACGGCTGACCCTGAGAAGGAAAGTACAAACTAATTAATATAAAGATATACATGAAATGTGATAAATAAGAATAAATTAGGATCCGCACCAGCTGTTTCGCGATGAACTCGGCCGCTCTGCCCTCCAGAGGCTCCCCGTCCTTATCATTTAAGAATAGACCGGCCACGCCGGTAGCTCTCAGACGCTGAGAATGAAAATCTCGAGTTTGGCGCCGGAGCAACTCCGTAAACTGGCGCTGAATCTCCCGCGAATCGGGAGCATCAAACACCTGTGGAAACTAAAATAAATAAAATAATAATAATAATAATAAAAAAAATCAATGGAGGAAAGCTCGCAGTCGCATCCGGGAAAGGTTAGGCCGAGAGATGGAAAGAATGTGAGCGCGTCTCACATGCGCCAGTACGCGTTAGCGATAAAGTGCAACAGGATCCTCGCCAGATGCCAGTAGTCTCCAAAGAGCGTGAACGTATTTTCTTCTCCTTTCATTAGAGGGGTTATAAATTGGGCCACCAGCCGAAATGGTACCTGAAATCCACACCATGTTCGCAGACACCCGTCTATTATATCGAGTGATAAGGCTGGAATAGGAACGGCGACGGTTGCGCGACTCCCAAGAGGAACAGTGGGCGACAATTGCCGCCTTATGTGATAAAGTCACGAACTTGGGAAGGCTCCTTAACGAACAAAGAGAAGTAATGAATAAAATCACGTCTGGTCTGGATCACCACACAAGAGCCATCCAATGGATAATAAGGAAGCAAAGGCAGTCGCGCAAACAAATAGGGATAATAAGGAAGTTTGCCACAAAACGAAGTAGGAGCATCGAGGAGAAATTCAATAAATACGATCAAGCCTTTGACGAGCTAGCCGGGCGCTTTAAAGAATTGAAAATCTAAGGTATAACACTTAATATTTTATTTCTCATTCCGGATTGTGAGGGTTATATTAATTGCAGGTATGCAGGGCTGAGATTCGTCGAATACGATAATGGAAGAATGATAGCAGAAAAAAAGAAGAAGCAGAATTTTTTCTCGCGAATCTCTGTTACAAACTTAGCATTATAATAAAAGTCCGGCAATGAGAAATTGCAAGGTCAGCCGTCAACCACGGGTAGAAGGCGACGGTTACGGTACGCGACCCGCCCAAGATAGCAACCACGGCGAAACGAGAAGATACTACCAGCAGAGGAGATCGCGTTAAACATTCCTCATGAAACAGAAGAACGTCATCCGGAGACACGAAGCCACAGACTACGTAGATTGCCAATCCCCTTAATTAACCTCAATACAAAAAGTTATAATTGTTGCGATAAAATATGACATAGTTATAATTAAATTCATTTATGGAGAAAAAGAATTAATTTTTAAATTATTAATATATTGTGAGTAAAATAATAGGTATGATTTTTAATTTATGTGTGAAAATAAATAAATAATTAACTGTAATATTATCGCCTTCAAATTATATTTTCTTAGCGAAATTTCACACGTCGAGTACTTGTCTTTAGTAGTACGCCGGTCCGTATTTGTGTGCTCTTTTTGGAATTTCCAATATAAGAAAAGATCCTAACCTTAAAAATAATAAGCGGCTGTTACAGAACAAAGCAGGTACACAACACGCGCGCATAGCGCATGTCATTTCCATTTTCTAGTATACATAAATGCGTTCCCGAATAATTACGATTTTAAAAGAGGGCTAAAATAGTTTAACCTCAAATATTTCCGAAATTTCTGGACCAATCATGTTGCCAAAAGAACTCGACCGAGAGATATTCAAAACCTACCTCTACAGAGAATTTCGAAGCGATTTTGTTTATAAAACAGAAGAAATTCAACAGAGGCTCAAATCCATCAGGGTACCTTTCTTTTCCCGCGATACGAAGAGAATAAGCTTACCCGAGAAAAATCGGTTGATTAGTTTCGGAGATATGAAGAGTTCACACGCACGCACAATCACACACACACACACACACACACACACATCCACGAAAACAAAATTACCAAAATCAACTAATATACACATAAGGTAAAGTACTCTGTTGTGACACAACGTGAAAAGTGGTTCCTATTATGAAACAGTTATATAAAGATGAATTTTATAGATAATTAAACATCATAGAAATAGATATAAAAAGATACTAATATCTATGCACTATATGCTTCCCAAAAATATAAAAATATATATCATTCTTAGTAGTATGAGATATTTTTTTTATTTCCTAAAAACTTGCTATCTACAAGTACATATAAAGTGATTGCGAGATGAGCCAAAACTATTCATTTTTACTGTTGACTTTTTCGTGATTATTTAATATTTTAGCAGTTTTTAAGCGCATATTATAGTTCATACCATAGTTTTTGAACCATAGATTCAGTTTATATACACATTTACTAGTTTTTCTTACTTTTTCTATAAAATAAATAGCTGTTTCACGATGGGTGCCAGAATTTACGAGGGGCCCTATTTATGAAACGGTAAAAATGGTCCTTTTTTTAAGAATTGTCTCGATCATTTCGGATTAATTTAACCAAAATAGTAGGTTATATGTTGTTCTGAAATTATATTTCCACCGTTAAACCTACAAATTCTTCTAAAAGTATAAATTATTGTCCAGAAATCCAACCTCTAAAACTTGTGTACATAGGAATAGGCGGTGCACACCTACGTTACTTGCGCACATTTAGTAATATATAAGGTAAATAATATTTTATTTTACAGAAAAATGAAGATAGAATATTTCTATGATGTTTATGTAAGTTTTTAGACGGTGAATTTCACCAGAATCAATATTATTTCCAATTTATAAATGAAACAGTACACTATAAAGAAAAAAGCTTATTAAATTTAAGTTAAATGTAACGAAAGCTTGTTGCATAAACGTAACGGAATGACATTTAAATAACATTGTTGAAAACTCAATACAATGTTATGAAAATTAATGCAGAAAATTATTAAAACAAAAATTAGATACCAGAGTCTTAAAATTAATTTACCTCCTATTAAATATAATACACGTAACGAAATACTATTTATTGATATAGTTTAAAGTTCAATACAATTTCAGGAAAATTAACAATTCGTACATGGAATTTGATGCAGAATGATACATTAAATTAATTGAAAAATTAGATGCAGAATGATATATTAAATTAATTGAAAAATTAGATGCAAGATTCTTAAGTTAATATACCGTCTGTTAAATATGACAGAACGTCATACTAAATAATAATTTGTATTACTAAAAATTTAATAGTTTGTTTAATTGAACCCATGAAAGAATTACATTTAATGGAAAGTTACACATTATCGATTCAACATTTTTTTAAATTGAATAAAAATCTGACGAAGTTGTCAAATGGAAACTGAGATTATAATCTGAGTATGTCACTAATGTTTCGTTAAGATTAAAAATATAAGTTAAAATAATATTGAAAATTAAAAGCCATGTCGGTATACTAGAAGTCGTGTTTATATCCGACATACGATTAGTGCAGAACATTAGATCTAAAGCGAATGCTCATGAAATTTTAAACACTTTATACATTACAATAATTGTCACATTAATAATAATTGTTAATAATAACAGTAACTTATTTAATTAAATATTAAATATTTTAAATATACTAGATTAAGGTTAATCATTTCAGATTTAGACTTTGAAAAAAAAAATACATTAAATTTTATACGTTATAGATACAGAAGTGGCGCTTCATTATAGATGACATTTAAATTTCTAATGCAAATACTATCACTCTAAACTCAAAAGAGTAAAAATTTACGCAGAAATATAAAAATTAAGTAGAAAATATGCGTGAATTTTTATTTAGTAAATTTCATGTTCTTCACTTAAAATGAGCTCTCGCCACATATACTGAAATTTCATGAAAAGTATATTAACCTTAATTGAATTTTATATTAATTTTCAAGCTGATAAATCGCAATAGTCATAAAAATGTTCATGAAAATAATTAATATTCTTGACTTGAACTAACAATTAGTTACGTGTATTGACATTTTGGAAGAAGTGCCTTAAATTTAAATAACTTTTGCATTAATTTCCATAAGTAGAGAATTGCAATTCTCATGAAAATACGTATGAATTTTTATTAGTGTATAGTAAATTTTATATTCTACACCTAAAATGAGCACTCGCCACATAAATTGAAATTTTATGAAGTATATTAAATTTAATTAAATTTTATATTGATTTTCATGTCTACATATATATGAGAATTCAAAGACAAAATTCTTAATTTTTGTTGCAGTACATTAAATTTCCGTAATAATTCATTAAAATTAAGTTTTTGCATTAATATACTTTCATATACAAAAAAACCTGAATTTAATGTGCAACTGTACACTGAATGTGTATTAAATTTAAGAATATTTTTAACAGTGTAGGAACTATTACACTGTATAAGTACTAATTTAGAATTATTGAGAAAATTTGAAAAATAATATAAAGTAAAACCCTTTCACATTTTTGTATATTATAAATAATTTTAACATTAAGAATAAGTTGTGTAAGTACCAAAAACGTGATAAAGCTAGAAAAATGATATTTTATTCTATTTCATAATAGGGGTTGTAATTATGAAACATAGGTGCCAGCAGGAAAATCGTGCTTCATAATAGGCACTAAAATCACTGTCACTATGTTGATAATAATCTATGAAATATTGCATTAATTTCAAATTTGAAAAAAAAGATATTTATTCTAAGAGAATTAGCGCTTCGAATGAGCCATGATAGTATTCACTTTTATGTGAATTAGAGATTCATTTTTTTTAAATTGAAAAAAGTCCCGAAACTTGTTTCTTAATTGGGTACTTTACCTTATATCCTCTTAAAAATATATTTTTCAACATTTTTTTTTTCTTTTGAAATTTTTTGTCACCGTTACAAAGCTTCCTCTATGAGAAAAAGAAAAGGGAGAATTATAAGGGATCTTTGTGGCAAAAATTACTTACTACGTGTACGTAGCGGCGCGCCTGCACCCTCGACGGGTTCTGTATATACGGGATGACCCGGGCCAAGGGGGTTGGTCGGTGCAAATATACGGAATCCATCGGCTCACTGCCGAGAAGGGCGTTAGTTGATCCTGCCGCAGCCATGTCATACACAGGGATATCACACGCAAGGAATAGTCAGACTTACAAAGTTCTATATTAGGAAATAAATAATTTCCCTCACACACACAAAGAAATAGTTTTGACACAAACGAAATTTCACTCGGAGAGCACGAAAAGAGAATAGAATTCAGGTTTGCAGCACAACTACTTGGTGTGAAGTCAGAGTGAGCTCTGCAAGAAAGAGCTGAGAGAAAACTAAGGGGCCTATATCAATAATTAAACGAATGCGATAAGGGGCCCCAGAGGATACAAAAATGCAACCTACGCAAGATTACGCGAACACAGGGTGAGATTACCACGTAATGGGATCCCGCCAGGGCCAGTAGGCACGCATAAGGAATTAAACAAATAGTATTAAAATATCGCGATTTATCCCAACACTTCATTAGCAACATATCACGAAAATAACGTCCACAAAAATCACAATTTGACGAAATTCGATAATTCACATGCAAACATTAAAAGAAAACATCAAATTTGGCTTTAATCAAAAATAAAAATTGTCGTTTTGCGACACACAGACAAACATGCCACGGAAAGGACAAATAAGATGTTTAAGTTAAACCGCATCTTACACGTAGAACGATTTTATTTATGCGAAAATTGTAGGAATACTCAAAAAATATAACTTACCTCCCAAGCAGGATTTTTTTTTCTTTTCTTTCTCTCTCCTTATTTGGAATCACATACAAAAGAAAAAGGAAAAATAATATTCATTTAATAATCACCTGTATAAAATAAGCGCGGTCACACAGACACAGCAGAAAAAATCCAGCGTGTGCGCAAAGATAAAACACACCACTACAAGCACCGGCAGCCGCTCTTGTAAAAAGATACTCGTAGACGGCTGAGCATATGCATGGCAGTAGCGAACCAACACCTACGTTGCACACATGGGGAAGTGCGAGATAAAACGCATTACTACAACTATCGACAGCCGCTCTTGTAGGTGAGCACCCCCACGCTGTACAACGAAGCATAATATATATATATATAAACTTGTATAACGTTAGTTCCCAGGACCCCATGATACTGTATACCTATACGTGACTAAAGAAATAATGTCTCTTATGGGGGCCGATGTCCTCAAAACTGACGTTAAACATATGTAGATTCAGGGACTCTCCCCAAAACTAACAAATGTCCCGAAACCAACGTTAAACATCTGGAATGTTCTGGAAACTAACATAAAACATAAATATATATATATATATATATATATATCATGACTATGGGAATTGGTATATTTGAAGAGATATAAACGTATAGATCGGTACTTTTGAACAGATGACGGCATTTTCAAGAGACTCCTCAAATTTCTCAAAGCAAGAATCGCGACTTTTAAAGAGAAATCTATACCCCGTTTTCCCAGAGTCGGTAACCTGACGGTCATTATTTCTTTAGTCACATTGTCCGAACTCTGAGCGAAAGGTTCACATCTCCTCAAAAGTACCAATTTACAAACATATTATATATATATATATATATATATATATATATATATATATATATATAATAATAACCCTCAGGTTACCGACTCTGGGAAAAGCGGGTATAGATTTCTCCGCAAAAGTCGCGATTTTTGCGTTGAGAAATTTGAGGAGTCTCTTCAAAATGCCGACATCTCTTCAACTTTATCGATCTATACGTTGATATCTCTTCAAATACCAATTCCCATAGTTATATATATATACTAGGTGGGGTACCCTCCCTGCTCGCTCCGCTCGCCAACCCCCATTAGTAAGTGGACTTTTTATTTATCAATTTTTATTTTAAAATTAAAAAAAAATAGTAGAGATTATTATATAGATATTATTAAAAAAAAGTAAGGATCATAAGTCTTTATCTAAAAAATATTTAACGTACGATCATAGGCATCACAGTTTCTAGGAGTGAGGTTATGTGACGTTAGCGACCCTGAAATCAAAAATTAAGTACAAATAACTTTTTGTACGGTATGTGGAAAAATTGTATATTGCCTTCGGTAGCAATGAGGACCAGGAACGCACGCGAGTTGTGCCTTCGCTTCGCTTGATCCTGAAATTCTTACGACATATGAGGAAATTGTATATCTCTAGGTAAAGGTAATAAATGGGCTGAACAGTGACAGAGACTCTATATAATATATAAAAGATATAAAAAGTCTATCTTTCCCACGCCACCCAAGAGGTAGATAGGTAGGCGCCTATTTTTATAGAGGTTTCCCCTTTTTTACTATCTTTGAATTCATTTTCCATTAAATATGTCATTTTTTGTTTTTGTAATAAAAAGTTAGTAAAAAAAGGCCTATTCCTCTGCTAAAAAACTGTATAATTTTCAAGTATTACTTTTATTCTATTAAATAAAAATATGTTATATTTTTAAACATTTTTATAGTTATTTAAATAACATAAATTTTAAACTTGGAAGTCATTCAAAGCTTTTCAACTTCATATTGATTTCAAAGGTCACTCAAAGTATGACGCTAAAAATATTAATTATGAAGGTCGCTGAAAGCAGAACGAAATTTAAATCAAAACCGTTGTTGAATTCTAAAAGTAGATCGATTTTGAAGATTAAGCAAAAGATCAGTTTGTAAGTCATTGAAAATATATTAATTTTAAAGGTTGTTGAAAGCTAATCTATTTTGCAGGTCTGAATACTGACATATATATATATATATATATATAAATAAATATATATATATATAAATATATGAAACGCTAGTTATGCAGACACTTTCCGAAATTTAAATAGACTTATGCAGACAGAGACCGACTTATGCAGACGTCAGCATAAGTAGAGAGTTTATTTCTTTAGTCACGCTAGACTTGTGCAGACACTTGTATAAACGGTACTACACTTATGCAGACAGGTCACGTGGTCTTATACATTGGTGTCAGCATAAGTCGATGTTCATATGATTGTATATATATATATATATATATGTCATACCTATTTTGAAGGTCGCTGATAGCAGACCGATTTTGAAGGTCATTGATAGCAGACCGATTTTCAAGGTCGCTGATAGCAGACCGATCTTAAATGTCGCTGATAACAGACTGGTTTTGAAGATCGTTGATAGGAGACTAATTTTAAAGGTCGCTCATAGCAGACCGATTTTAAAAACATTTTTTAAGAATGTTGTTGATAGCAGACCAATTAAGACATTTTTTAATACATTTTTTTTAATTTAAAAGTCAATAAAAGTAGACCAATTTTGAAGGTCGCTGAAAGCAAACCAATTATCTACTAAGACTTTCAATTAGATATTTTATATAATTTAAATTATATTTCAATGACTCCTTTAAATATTCATTATACTTATTTGTTTCTTTTATATTTTCTTCTATTTTTGTATTTAATTCGGACAGTCGATTTTCTTCTTCCAATGTATACACGTCTACATATTTTTTTTTCTGGATCCCATAATACTGGAAATTCTGTTTTATTTTGGTTTAAATGATTATTGTATTCATCTATTAAATTGTTCATATAATTATTGTCCTCGTGGTCATGTTCTAACAACTGTTTATTTAAATCGTCTAAAATTTGACCTTGTTCAATGGTGTGAACTTCTATAAATTTTTTTTCTTTAGGATCCCAACGTAATGGTATTGGTTTTACATCACCTTGGTCTGCTATGTTTTTTAATTTAATATACTTTGAATTAATATAAATATTATAAAAAATAATTTGTAATTTTATTACATAATAAATATAAGAATAATTATAATTGTTCATCAAAAATTTCTTTCCACACAATATTGATAAGTACCTCTGAATTTTCCGAATCATTTTGAATAAATATATTATTAGGATTCCTACATCTAGATAGTGTAACATATAATTGTCTATGTCAAAACAATGGTTTTCTAATATAAATACCTATAGCATCAAAGCTTTGTCCTTGTGATTTATTTATTGTCATACAAAAAGCCAAGAGGATAGGAAATTGTTTTCTATTAACTATAAATGGTAATGAAGACGATTCTGCAGTAGTTAATGTTATTCTCGGTATAAAAACTTTATTTCCTGATTTTTCATCTGTTATTATTTCAGCTTCTACATTGTATTTAAATAGTCTAATTATTTTTAATCGCGCTCCATTGCATAAACCATCGTTTATACTTAATTTTCCTATTAACATTACTGTCGCATTAATTTTCAGATTTAATTTATGTGGAGGTAAACCTCCACGAATATTATGCAAATATTCAATAGAAAAATTTATGTAAATATTATCATCTGATAGATCAACACCTTTGTAGGTAGCAGTATTTATACTATAATAAGTCATTTCATCACTATCGATCAATTTTAATATTTTATTATTCAGAATAGTTGAATCTTCATTATGAGACGTTAAAATGACACTATTCATAGATAAATTATAATTTATATCTTTATATATTTTCAAACAAACATCGTCAGTTTTCCAACTGTTTGGTACTTTGAATGGATTAATTGTTCCCTCTCCAATATCTAATAAAAATGAAGCGAATTCTTCATTGTTAGAACGAATACTTTTTTTTAACTTCATTATATTGAAAAGTGGCCAAATATCTGAATATTTTATTGTTTCTTGTATAATTGTATTTCCACAACCGTTTTTAATAACTGGAAGAATTTGCCGAAAATCTCCTCCTAATACAATTAATTTCCCACCAAATGGTAAATTATTATTACAAACATCTCTTAATGTTTTATTTACAATGTCTAAAGCTTTCTTTGGTATCATTGATGCTTCGTCCCAAATTATTGCATCTACTTCCCGTAATTTTTTCTTATCAGAGTCTAATTTTAAAAATGCACTTTCTATACTTTCTAAATCTAAAGGTAATTTAAATGTTTTATGACTTGTCATTCCTTTTGGTAATAGTATTGACGCAATACCAGTCCAAGCCATTGATAACATTTTTTTTTCTTTAGACAAAAAGTAAAAAATTAATGTTTTGTATAAAAATGTTTTACCTGAACCACCAGGACCGTCTATAAAATGAATCTTATGTTCATTATTTAATAATTTCTGAAAAATATACTTTTGTTCTAAATTTAGTTGAGTATACATGTTACTAAACATTTCTTCACAGAATAAAATTTCAGTCTTATTAACTTCATTACATTCAACTTTTAAGATTTTATTTGGTTCAGGCAATCCAAAATCTATACATGATTTTTCGTTTAATGATAATATTTCATTTATTTGTATGAGGGCATTATTTAATTTATCATCTTTAAAATCTTCCATGAAAAAGTTATTAAATTCCTTCCAAATATTATTAGCATTAATATTTTCAGATAGTAAATACCAAGCAAAAAATTGACGTATTTGATATCCTAACATAACGTCACCAGGTTCTTTAAAAATATTTTTTATTTGTAAGTCATCATCAACTAAACCCATTTTTATTGCAGTTTCTTTGTATGTGTTATATGTAATTTTTTCATACGTTCGGAAATCTTGAAACAAAATTGCACCTTTAACACGATTTAAAATTTATTTTAAATGAAATTGTTCCAAATCCTTTGGAGAAACAATATTTAAACGACCTATTATATAATTTTCTTGATTTCGTTTTCATTTTATCCAACATTTATTTTTAAAGTTGTAATATTTAGGTATATTAACATATTTTATATTCCTTGCATAATTATCTTTTTTATTTAAATCAAACCATGCTGTTAATGTTATTTTATAATTTTCTAAAGCTTCAGTCTCGTTATTTTCTTCAAAAATAATTCTTTGTTGATTTTCTGTATAAACTGATAGACTTATTAATGTATGTTTTCTACCACATAAAGGAAATTTTTCCAATCGCCAAGCTGCTTCCATTGGACTTAAAAAACTTCCATCAACAAATTGAGTAATTTCGTCATATATATTACCATCATTGGTATCATTAACTTTTTTTAATTTACATAATGCTCTATCTCCACCTTTATGTATGTAATAAAATATATATTTTACACTTTGAATATTGGCGCAATATTCTACATTAATGTGACGGTTATATTTTTTTAATAAAAAACTATTATAAGGTACTACCATAGAATTATCTACTGAGATTAATTGACTGTTATTTTTTGCTTTATACGTAAAATTTTCTGAGGTATTATTTCTTCGTTTATATTCTGGATAACCATTCTTTTTAAAATTTGTATAATTTGTAAATGATTTAGGAAAATTTTTTTTACATATACTTTTATCTTTTATATAACAAGGAGAACTATGTGTATGCGGTCCATGGAGAATGTGTTTAATTACTAATTTTTGTAAGTTTTCATCTTCATTTTTGTCTGGTATTTCTGCAGATATATATTTATCTTATAAATATTATTATATTTATTGTATAAATTTATGATATAATAACTCCAAATATTTTATTTTCTTTTATGTCATCTAATAATGACATTAATTTTGTATGAAATAATCTAACTGCTATATTTGGAATATCATTTGGTGTAGTACTTACAGGAAATTTTTGCAAAACTTCTTTTAGTTCTTGCCACTTAGGATTACATGTTACTGTTATAAATAGGTCAAGTCTCTCAGTGTTTCTCATAATAGCCATTGCATCTTGATAATGCTGTTGCATATATCTCGGACTACCGATGTAAGTGGCTAGTAGTATAAAAATATTTCCTAATCTTTCTTTATTTTCAAAGTTATTAGAAATATTAGAAGCATTCTTCATTACACGACCTAATAAACCTTGATAAAATTCGACTCTTAATTTTTTTTTATTATTTCGAAAAAAATTCATTCTATTACTTTCCATCATAACGTATGCATGTAAAAAAAATTGTTGTGTTAATCTTCCACACTATAATAATGGACTAAATTTACCATTTGGTCGATAAGCTAATCTATATGAATAATATTGTAGGATAGTAAGATGTTCCTTTTCCGGAGCGCTTGTTCTTTTAGTGTAACCAACATTCCAACCTCAATCTCCTAAAGGAAATAATATCGGGAACACCATAGGATCAATATGATGCGATAATTTATTAATATATGTATTTTTTTGTTCATTATCAGAAATGATTGGGATGATGATTCTAACGACAGCTGCTTCAAGAGTTCTTTGTTCTATCGATACTAACGGTCGTGCTGTCCAAGGAGTCAGGATGGTAAATGACAAGCCGAGTGTTTAGCTTAATGTCGACGTTTCGGACTCTTTTTTTATTGAGTCCCTTCTCAAGACTCTAATACAAAAATCATATATTATAAACTTTTGATACAAAAATGATAGAAAAATTTACATACAAATTATACATAATTACTTACAAGAAACAATAGTCTAACAAATTTTTAGATGGTCACAGCGATACCACCAGTCAATTGAAAGTAAATTCGCAACATTTTGGCCTTTATATACAGTGGAGAATTACATATGTATTTGTTACATTAATACAAGAAGCCAATCATACATTGTATAAGGCGGTGCTTATTAGTTGTACAGAGAGAGAGTATTAGACAATATATGTCAAGGAGGTGTCAAAGAGACGGGGAGGGCCCAAGATGACTGTGATTTTATATTTTGGGCGTGGCCATCTCTTTGTCTAACATACTCTCCTAATACCTTCTATCTTCTGTGATTGTGTTTGTAGGATATTGCTGTTGTAGAAAATGATTTTTATTGATA
Source organism: Torymus aiolomorphi (assembly GCA_036365515.1). Lineage (NCBI taxonomy): Eukaryota > Metazoa > Arthropoda > Insecta > Hymenoptera > Torymidae > Torymus > Torymus aiolomorphi. Next base: position 50,721,936 of record CM070876.1, read on the forward strand.
AAAGATTTATATTCGAACCTGAGTGTTTTTGTGTCTTGTTGATTATTAATATATTGTTTTTGCGCATGTATGAAAAGCATCTCAGCTAACTTCCGTTTAAACAAAAAACGTTCATTATGTAAAATTTTCACTTTTTCAAAATTGAACTTATGTTCCGTTTCTTCCATATAAGTATAAATAGCAGACCCTCGATCATTATTTTCGCATTTTTTGAAATGTTCGTTAATTCTAAACCTAAGCGTCTTTCCGTTTGACCTACATATGATGCGTCACAATCGTTACTATTGATTTGGTAGACAACATTAGTTTTTTCCTCTTTCGTACTCACATCTTTACCTAATTTAATAAAGCAGTTTAATTTATTTATAGTGCTGTTAATGACCTGTGTGCTATATTTTCTAAAAAATCTTAAAATAATTGAATTGAGTTCATTCACGTATGGAATGACTATGTGAAATCTATTTTGTTCCAACTGTGGTATAGTTTTATTGGCGTAATTTATGCTTCTGAGTCTTATTTTTATATAGTTATTAATAAATTCTATAGGATAGTCATTCATAGTTAAAAACTGCTTAATTAATTTTAGGTTTACATTATGGAATGATGTGTGTGAAAGATTGATTGCTCTGTCTACAAGTGAGTAAATAATTGCTATTTTGTTTTTAATAGGATGTTGCGAGTTAAAATTTAGAAATCTACCCGAAAACGTTGGTTTTCTATACCAATTAGTTATTATTTTTTTGTTTTTTATTATAACTTCGATATCTAAAAAACTGATTTTATTATTACACGATGTTTCAGTCGTAAACTGTAAGTTTTTGTCATAACTATTAAAAACGTCTCGTGTATAATTAATTAGGTTTCTTGGCACACATAACAAAATATCATCTACATAAAGAAAATAAAATATACTATCGAAACAAAGTTTATTTAATGCATAAGATTCCAAATCTTGCATTACGATATCAGCTAGAATGGGGCTAATAGGATTTCCCATCGCTGAACCAAACTTTTGTTTGTAAAATTGGTCGTTAAATTGAAAGTAGTTATTTTGTAGTATAAACTTTATTGATCCTATAAATTCAATATATTTGTATTATAAACTTTATATAATTTGTATAATATAATTTGTATAATTTGTATAATTTATATAATTTGTATTATAAATAATTTATAGTATAAACTTTATTGATCCTATAAATTCAATTTATAGGATCAATAAAGTTTATACTACAAAATAACTACTTTCAGTTTAACGACCAATTTTACAAACAAAAGTTTGGTTCAGCGATGGGAAATCCTATTAGCCCCATTCTAGCTGATATCGTAATGCAAGATTTGGAATCTTATGCATTAAATAAACTTTGTTTCGATAGTATATTTTATTTTCGTTATGTAGATGATATTTTGTTATGTGTGCCAAGAAACCTAATTAATTATACACGAGATGTTTTTAATAGTTATGACAAAAACTTACAGTTTACGACTGAAACATCGTGTAATAATAAAATCAGTTTTTTAGATATAGAAGTTATAATAAAAAACAAAAAAATAATAACTAATTAGTATAGAAAACCAACGTTTTCGGGTAGATTTCTAAATTTTAACTCGCAACATCCTATTAAAAACAAAATAGCGATTATTTACTCACTTTTAGGCAGAGCAATCAATCTTTCACACACATCATTCGATAATGTAAACCTAAAATTAATTAAGCAGTTTTTAACTATGAATTACTATCCTATAGAATTTATTAATAACTATATAAAAATAAGACTCAGAAGCATAAATTACGCCAATAAAACTATACCACAGTTGGAACAAAATAGATTTCACATAGTCATTCCATACTTGAATGAACTCAATTCAATTATTTTAAGATTTTTTAGAAAATATAACACACAGGTCATTAACAGCACTATAAATAAATTAAACTGCTTTATTAAATTAGGTAAAGATGTGAGTACGAAAGAGGAAAAAACTAATATTGTCTACCAAATCAAATGTAACGATTGTGACGCATCATATGTAGGTCAAACGGAAAGACGCTTAGGTATTAGAATTAACGAACATTTCAAAAAATGCGAAAATAATGATCGAGGGTCTGCTATTTATACTCATATGGAAGAAACGGAACATATGTTCAATTTTGAAAAAGTGAAAATTTTACATAATGAACGTTTTTTGTTTAAACGAAAGTTAGCTGAGATGCTTTTCATACATGCGCAAAAACAATATATTAATAATCAACAAGACACAAAAACACTCAGGTTCGAATATAAATCTTTTATCAATAAAAATCATTTTCTACAACAGCAATATCCTACAAACACAATCACAGAAGATAGAAGGTATTAGGAGAGTATGTTAGACAAAGAGATGGCCACGCCCAAAATATAAAATCACAGTCACCTTGGGCCCTCCCCGTCTTTTTGACACCTCCTTGACATATATTTGTCTAATACTCTCTCTGTACAACTAATAAGCACCGCCTTATACAATGTATGATTGGCTTCTTGTATTAATGTAACAAATACATATGTAATTCTCCACTGTATATAAAGGCCAAAATGTTGCGAATTTACTTTCAATTGACTGGTGGTATCGCTGTGACCACCTAAAAATTTGTTAGACTATTGTTTCTTGTAAGTAATTATGTGTAATTTGTATATAAATTTTTCTATCATTTTTGTATCAAAAGTTTATAATATATGATTTTTGTATTAGAGTCTTGAGAAGGGACTCAATAAAAAAAGAGTCCGAAACGTCGACATTAAGTTAAACACTCGGCTTGTCATTTACCATCCTGACTCCTTGGACAGCACGACCGTTAGTATCGATAGAACAAAGAACATTATCAGGAATGTTTTTAGGATATACACATACATTGTAATTTTCTGGAATTTCATTTTTCGATACTATTATTGATCCACATTCAGATGTTACAGGAGCATTATATCTATGGTTTTGATTATTATTCTTACGGACAAAATACAATTTATAATTTGGGTAATTTTTTTAATTTGATATTTGATATAAATGTTTATAATTTTTTGCGTATGGATTACGTTTTAATATTTCAATTAATATTCGTATATGTTCATCGCTTAAGTCTTTAATTTTTTAACCTTCGTTCAAGTGCTGTTACATTATCATAAATATATAATTGTCCACAACAAGGTTCATCTTTACCGATAGGTAATAAAGTGATTGGCGTAATGTGACAAATTTGTCCTTGAATTTTTAAATTATAAATTCCTTTTTTCTTTTCATGTTCGACGTTAGCATTAAAGGTTGCAAAACAAAATAAATTATTATAATATCGTATTCCGGAGGGGAAACAAGGGAAAATTATCGGAGGAGAGGCTAAGACGAGAAATAAGGAAGAAAAAGGGGTGATCTTACCCCAAGCTGAACCTAATTTCCTTTCCGTGTTCTCCCGAATCACCACTATTATGTTCGCCACACGTAATTATGATGTTTACAATAAAAGGAATAATAGTATTCTAGAAAAACTACCGAAAGGAGCGTCTTTTACATGAGCTGGTAACACACACACTCTCCCGCGCACGCGTTGTTATTTTCGTTAGTCTTTCTATTTCACATATATATATGTATATGTATATGTATGCAATATTGGTCGATCAAACGCATGAAGCCCACGAAAATTACCTCCCCTTATACTATTTATTTATTCGCGTTGCCTTGAATTTAACCTAAATTATTATATTTATCTTGCGTTTTAACCGGGGATACCAATATTATCCACACATACATATACTTCCACAGTCTACGTTACCATCAACATATATTTTAATTCTGTAACAATGAATAATTATACCTTTAATTGTATAGCGATTTTTCCTTTCCTATGGCTCTGAGTGAGAAAAGCAACGTGTTAGCTTGGCTCGTCTGCGCTGGAAGATGGGGCCTGGGGGCTGTCGATCTCGCACAGATACTCTGTACTATTTGTTGCTCGTAATCCTTAATACAATTCACACAACTCGCTTGACTCGCACTTATTATAATCGGAAGATAGATACACTTTATTAATTAAATTATTTTTTACTTATTTTCTTTATCCTTATCAATCAACTCAAAATGTTCTTTTATATTGTCACTAGGTTTTGTTATAAAACTATTTGTATTTCTTTTTAATTCTATTAATAATATTAACAGTGATGCTAACCCCGGGTATTTCTTTATAAACCTTTTATAACTTTTATTATTCCTTTTATTAACGCAGCTAGACTTCACTCAAGGTTTACGTGTCTGGGTATATATATATTTTTGTAATAGTATAGCACTCATACCTTTAAGATTCTTTAAAAATAAAACGTTTTTCTTTATTTCCGTAATATTTTAGTATTAACACTCTTTAATTGTTTTCGATTAACTATATATTATTTTTGTTTTCATACAAAATGAATGCGAGTACTCGTTGCTTCTATTTCGGCCGAGATTCAAAAACGCACTGCCCATTCGTCCGTCGGAGTACCCACGCGACGTGTTCGTAATTTTCCTCCCACTCTCTCTTTCGCATTTTCACTCTCTCTCTCACACTCGCATACAAGTAGGCATCGGCAGCCGCGCCGTGCCAGAGAGATGCTGCCCCCACAGCGTCGCTAGGCTAAGCGAGCGTGCGGCGACGGCCTGTTGCTGCGCGGTCAGCATCTCGAGCACGCCGTGGCTGCCTTCCCCCCTTAATCGCGCGACGGAAAAGGGTGTCGGATTTCCCCTACTCAACGATAAGAATACTGCGTTCTTCTGAACTATGAATTTACTATATTACTAACTTAATGTAAAAACAGAAACGGGGAGATTCGACGCCCTTTCACATTGGTGTCACGTAACAGTTTGATCATGTAATAACATTTCTTTCAATGTTTTATCATAATCACTTAAAGGTGAAAGTATTATTGTACCATTATTACAACAATTAGACTTATATTTTTCTTCTTTCCAAAATACTGCTGAACATTTTATTCTACTATCAACGACCTTCAAAATTGGTCTGCTATTAGACCTCTAAAATTGATTAACTTTCAAAAATTGGTCTGCTACCAGCGACCTCCAAAATCGGCCCAGACCTCCAAAATTGATTAACTTTCAAAAATTTGTCTGCTATCAGCGACCTTCAAAATCGGTCTGCTATCAGACCTCCAATATTGATTAACTTTCAAAAATTGATCTGCTATCAGCAACCTTCAAAATCAGTCTGCTATCAGACCTCTAAAATTGATTATCTTTCAAAAATTGGTCTGCTATCAGCGACCTTCAAAATCGGTCTGCTATCAATGACCTTCAAAATCGGTCTGCTATCAGACCTCCAAAATTGATTAACTTTCAACAGCCTTTATAAAATTAACAAACTGATCTTTTGTTTAACCTTCAAAATCGATCTACTTTCAGAGTTCAACAACGGTTTCATAATTAATATTTTTAGCGTCATATTTTGAGCGACTATTGAAATGAATATGAAGTTCAAAAGCTTTGAATAACTTTTAAGCTTAAAATTTATGTTAATTAAGTAACTATAAAAATGTTTAAAAATATAACATATGTTTATTTAATAGAACAAAAGTAATACTTGAAAATTTTACATTTTTTTTAACAGAGGAATAGGCCATTTTTTACTAACTTTTTATTATGAAAAAACAATGAAATATTTAATGGAAAATGAATTCAAAGATAATAAAAAAGGGAAACCTCTATAAAAAAAGGGCGCTTATCTATCTACCTCTTGGGTGGCGGGGAAAAATAGATTTATTTGTGTTAAAAAAATATTAATGGTCCTCATTGTTTGGAGACAATATAAAATTTTCCCATATACCTTACAGAAAGTTATTTATGCTTATTCTTTAATTTCAGGGTCGAAAACGTCACATAACCTCATTCCTAGAAACTGTGAAGCCTATGCTCATATGTCTATTTTTTTCGTGATTAGTGCCGTTTATAATTATTTACGGCCCGAGCGAAGCGAGACTCCCTGACGTCAATGTTAAAACAGAATACTTTACGCGTGGTGTGAGAAAAAAAAATTTTTGTCGCATGTATACCGAGATGATAAATACGATTAAAGAAAAAAATGAATATGAGACCGTGAAGAGGGGGGAGGAGGGGGTGCTCAGAGGCTATTTTAATATTAAAAAACTCATAGAAATACGCTGATTTTTACGTTATTTTTAGGGGGGCTGAGGGGGGCGAAGGAGGGGGCGGGGTGGGGGTGGGGGGGCTGATGTTCAAAAACAACACTAACATCTATATAATATAGGAAGATTATATATATATATAATTATCCCCCCATCCGTTTAAGGAGCCCCTCCCTGTATATTAGTACCTACAGCCCAGAGATCCCTATGGCAAGTGACTAAAGAAATAATGGACCCTGGGGTTATAGACTCTAGATCGGGCTCCATAAACGTCCGAGAAAAATATTTTATGGGACCCGGGCTCCATAAAGGAAAACGGGCTCCATAAAGGAAAACGGGCTCCATAAATATGCTCATGTGTATAAAAGGGCTCCATAAATCTGTTAAAACAAATGTATATATATATATATATGTATATATATATATATATATAAACTTGTATAACCTTAGTTTCCAGGACCCCATGTTACTGTATACTTATACGTGGCTAAAGAAATAATGTCTCTTATCGGGGCCGATGTCCTCAGAACTGCCGTTAAACATATGTAGATTCAGGGACTGTCCCCGAAACTAACAAATGTCCCCGAAACCAACGTTAAACATATGGAATGTCCTGGAAACTAACATAAAACATAAATATAAATATATATATATATACTAGGGTGGCTTCGCCCCCTGCTCGCTCCGCACCCCAACCCCCATGTTTAGTGTGAATTGTTAAAAAAAATATTATAGCAACAGCTAATACAACTGAAAATAGTTTTCTAAAATATGTGTAAACTGAATTTTGTTTTTAAAAATGGCTTTTTTCTAAATTTGCTAGATATGCTCGAATATTCATTGAGTGAATAATCACAAAAATTTGAATCAAATAAATATGGAAAGTTATTTAAGTTTTAATTATATATAAAAATTGATTATTTTAGAAAATATAATAATGTGATATAAAATTAATCTTATAATTGTAGTTGCGGATTATATTTCATATAAAGATAAATATTGATAATAATGAATAAGGATAACCCCGCTTAAGATCGTAAGATAACGTCCTATTACAAAAGCTACATCGCCAACCGACAAACTCACGTTTCACAGAGTAGTATATATAAATATAGCACTCTCGCATTTTCATCCGTAATCAAAACAATCAATACATGAATACAAATCTACAAACATTATAATTATATAAAACGATGAGAATTCAAATAAAATTTATTAAAAATTCTGTTCAATCTTTTGTACTGACTATTTGTTCTGAATTGAATTTAAATTTAGTAGAAACTACTTAAGGTGACTAGTCTTATCGTAAATGAAAACTAAGTACTATAAGCCACGTGACGATAGTCCGTTTCGCCTAAGTGATGATTCGACGTCAGTTCTCTCGAGATCGCGAGCGAGATACACGCACTATACACGCTCTATAAATAAAACTAGAGTTCAACTAAGTCGAGAATATCTTTATTTTTTCTCCTCTTCCATCCTCAAACTTTGGTCCTTCGAGCCGGATCTTATCTTCTGTGTTTAGAATAGATACACCGAGGGATAAATCAACAGTGCACAGTCGAAGTGGCAACCCAACTAGAAAGAAGAATAGTGCCGGTAAACCACGTACAAAGTGGAATTGCTGCCGTACGACTTATGTTAGTGCGAATTAATTAACTGATTTCGACCAAGAAATCAGTGCGGTCTCGCTTGTGTCGATGTCTCGATCGGTTTAGACTGGCAGTTTGTTGCATCTAAGCCAAAAGAGCTAGCGCGTGTCATAGACGCGCTAGATTGCCATTTTTCTCTGGATTGCAAGGGGCGAGAGAGAAGTAAAGCGATAATTTTCAGCCATCTGGAGCTAATCGTCGCTCTCCTCGCATCTTCAAGACGCAACGATTCGTAGACAAAGAGCAGCAGGGAGAAGGAAGCCATTCGTCTCCCACCTGTGCCTACTATGCGTGGACACCGCGACTGCCGCCAGGCTGAAGCGACATATTGGGGGAAGCCGTTCTTGTCGTCTCCTCTTCACACGAATCTTCGCTCTATAACGTACTCGGCAGCGCGTACAAGTGAACTAGATCACATTTAAACTTGGCTGGTTCAAACTGTACAGTTTGTTCCGGTATTACTATAGATTGTCGTGTTTGATCCACGCGCATCATATTAATTTATGTTAATAGGACAATTATTCTGAAAAAAATTGTCTTGCCCATGTATTGTATTGCTCTCTTGTCTTACGCTCTTGTATTGTATTAATCTCTTGTATTCTGCATAAACTTGCACTGTTGCTCATCGATTGACTTATGATTGATTCTGAAAATAAAATCTAACCCCTTGTACAATACTTATATTCTACTTCTTCTCTCGAGTCAATTAGATATAATTTAACCTGGTTCTCGTGTCTTATAGCCCAATTGGTACTTTGTTGTGTGAATTATTATTAAGAGTTAATCATCATGGAAGACTTAGTAAGACTCAACTAGATATATATATATATATATATATATATATATATATATATATATATATATATATATATATATATATATATAAATAATCGTATTAAAAGTGCATTTGAAAACTTTAAAAAAAAAGGAAAGGCGAAGATGACTCAAGGGGCTACTCTTGTTCAAATCGAAAGTCTTAATGAACGCTGGGCCCAATTCCAGCTCAATGATAAGCGGATTTTTGGTCTTGGAGCAGGAGTGTTACATCTAGAACACGATTTTTTCAAACGGAGTATTTTTGATCTAACAGAAGATTTGTATGTTGATATCAAAGGAAAATTTAGGGAGTACTTGAATTCCTTCTCTGTCATGCGTTTGAAAGAGACTGTAGGCGCGGTTGATGATAGGGACGAAACAACTGAAGCTCGATTACCTAAGATAAATCTTCCAACCTTTTCGGGCGAATATCACGAATGGCACTCATTCAAAAATCTTTTTAGTTCTTTGGTTAAGGACAGAACTAATCTAGCTGAGAATTCTAAACTCCATTACTTACAAACTAGTGTCCATGGTGCTGCACTAGATGAAATTAAAAATATTCCAATCGCGCCAGGTAATTTCGTGGTGGCTTGGGATAAATTAGTAAAGCACTTTGAAAATACTCGGCGTTTAATTAATTTGCATTTAACTGCCTTGTTCTCACTAAAGGCTGTTGTTACGAAAAGTTCAGAAGAACTTAAGCGAATTCTTCTCGGAACTAATGGCCCATTACTAGCTCTGGAATCAATTGGACGACCCACTAAGCATTCGGACGACATCATCACTTTCTTAACTTATAGCAAGCTAGATTTTCATACTCGAGAGGAATGGGAAGATTCGCTAGGTGCCTCACTTGAACCACCCTCCTTTCAAAGTTTTGAAAAATTTATAACTACTAAGATTTCATCATTAGAGTCAGTCGAAAATGCGGAAAAAACGAAACTCGCTGCGGCATATTCGATTCCAAAATCCAGCTATTCATTGGGTAATAATAGAAATCATTCAACTGCTGTCTCCAAAACTTTTCACCTTGCTAAACAAGGTGAGTCGAGTAATCCAAAGAAAAAATTGTCGTGTGCCTTGTGTTCAAAACCTCATTTCATTAATCAGTGCGACATTTTTCGAGCCCAAACTGCCGAACGAAGGCATTCCTTTGTTAAGAGTAAATACTTTTGCTATAATTGTCTGGGTAATCACTTGCTTGAATGTTGTACTTCCAAATATCGTTGTAAGGAATGCAACAATAAACATCATATGATGTTACATCTTAATAGAGGTGAATCGGTTTCAAATGCCGGAGAATCTTCAAATACATCAGAATTATTGAAAGGTTTCGAGAGCAATCAATCATCTAGTCCTGGCATCACATCCCCCGTTGCACATTTTACTGAAATTGCAAAGCATAAGCCTGAAATTATACTCATAGTTAACTGAAATTAACTACTGCAGGTGTGTATGTTGTCAATCAATTTGGTGAGGAAATTCTTGTAAGAGCAATCATTGACCAGTGCTCCCAGTCATTATGTATAACCACATCATTGTGCCAACGATTGAGACTAAACACAAAATCGTGTTCAGTGCCGGTTATTGGAATTGGGAACAGATGTTTGACTACTTGCAAGGGTATAACTACCTCTACGATCAAACCTCACTTTACATTTATTTTTAGATGCAATGTCAAGGCCCTCGTGAGACCAAGGTAAGCAGCTATCGACCATTTATCAAGGAGAAGACGGCCAATTGGGATCATCTAAACGGACTACTCCTTGCGGACCCACGCTTCAACCAAGCGGGCTCTATTGATGTTCTGCTAGGTGCCGATGTGCATGCTCAAGTGGTGGAAGATCGCATTATCAAGGGTAGGAAACACGAACCCATTGCTACGGAGTCAAATCTTGGTTGGTTAGTATCTGGAGAAATTACATTCGTTGGAATGACAAGGTCAATCATTCCCGCTGTGTTACACTGTACGGTCGAGGAGGACGTGAACGACCTTTTACAGAAATTTTGGATACAGGAAGAGATTACTATTTCCTCGCTGGAGACTCGCGAAGAAAGGATTTGCGAAAAAGTTTCGTTGATACACATTCTCGAACAACTGAAGATCGGTATGTAGTAAAATTACCTTTCTGTACTCTGAATCTGCCTTCTTTTCAAGATACTTATAGATATTCATTGAACATGCTTTTTAATCTTGAAAAACGTTTTGAAAGGAATACAGTTTTTAAGGAGGCTTATCATGACTTCATATATGATTACATTGACAGTGGTCACATGACAGCCTTACAAATTGATGATTCAAATTCACATATTGATCTCGCACGCTATTGTTTTTTGCCGCATCATGGCGTATTGAAAGAAAGTAGTTCAACTACAAAATTAAGAACTGTTTTCAACGATTCCATGAAAACTCAATCTGATATTAGCTTGAACGATTGCCTGTTTACCGGTGCCAATTTACTACCGGATTTGACCTTGGTTATTATTCGTTGGCGAAAGTACAGATATGCCTTCACGGCTGATATAAAACAAATGTTCAGACAAATTTTGGCTGATGAAGATGATCGTCGGTTTCAACTCATCTTGTGGCGTTTCGATCAATCAAGTCCAGTTCAAATTTATAGAGTAAATACGGTCACGTATGAAATAGCTTCTAGCCCTTTTTTAGCTAATCGCGTTATTAAACAATTGTCAACTGACTATAAAGATACATTTCCGTTAGGTTCTACAATTTTGAGAGAAGAAATCTATATGAACGATATCTTGTCTGGTAGTCACTGCGTAAAATTAGTTCGCGAGAAACAACTACAAATAATTGAATTGTGCAAAGTGGGCGGTTTCATTCTCTGAAAATGGCTGTCAAACCAACCCTCGTTATTAAATTATCTATCTAGAGAGTTTCTAGCAAAAGAATCTGCTAACTTATTTGAAAATGACGTATTTATTGCGATTCTTGGCCTCCGTTGATTACCCACCGGGGATTTCTTTCAATTTAATGTAGAAAATGATGAGAAGCCTCACCAATGGACTAAAAGACTTGTCTTATCCAGATTTGCTAAGCTCTTTGATCCATTGGGTTTATTGGCTCCGGTCATTGTCACTGCTAAAATTTTCTTGCAAAAACTGTGGCTTTTAAAACTAGAATGGGATGACCCTTTGCCTACTACAGAACTTGACTTGTGGCAAAATTGGTATTCAGAGTTGTCGTCGTTGAGTCGTATCAAAATTCCACGTTCGTTAGGTTACATGCCTAGCCCAGCCGTATTACTTCTTCACGGATTTGCTGATGCATCTAAACTTGCATATGGCGCCGTCTTGTATCTTTGTACAGTAACTCGTAGCTCCATTAATATCGAATTAAATCAAGCTAAATCTAAGGTAGCACCACTCAAAACCTTGAGTATTCCAAGATTAGAACTGTCAGCTGCTCATTTACTTGCAAAACTCGTAAATAGAGTGCTACCCTTATTTGAAAACGATAATATTAAAATCTATTTGTGGTCTGATTCGCTTGATACTCTGCATTGGCTGCATGATCACCCTTCAAAATGGCCTACGTTTATAGCAAATCGTTGTGCAGAGATTCATAATCTTGTGCCTTATGCCGCATGGAATCATATTAAGTCGGAGGACAATCCTGCCTATCCGGTGTCTCGAGGAATAAAGCCTTCAGAACTTCATTCCCTCCGGCTTTGGTGGGGAGGACCTTATTGGTTATCACAAAATCAAAAGACTTGGACCCCTTCAATATTAGAAGTAAAATCCACTACAGTAGAAATTAATTGTCTTACTGCCAATTTGCAACCAAACGCTAGAACAGAAAAGGTCCAAAAGAAAAAAATAGTGGAAAATCACGCCTTCTGGTATTTACTAGACGATTGTTCAACTTTGTTTAGGTTGTTAAAGATCACGGCATATTTTCTTTGGTTTATTGATCGTCTAAGAGGTCACCTTAATACACATAATCACCAACGATCTACCTTGTTTCATCAAACTTGGTTCTTATTGAAGGAAAACGGTACGCGAGAACTAAATGCTCCAGAAATTACTAGAGCTCGATTGTTTTGGGTCTTCATTATACAACGTGCATACTTTGCGAAAGAAATTGAATTAGTAAAGAAAAATCAATCATTGCCAAAGGGCCATTGTTTAAGTGCTCTCAACCCTATAATTTCTCAGGAATTGTTAAGAGTAGGAGGAAGGTTGAAGCACTCATTATTAAGTTTGGACGAAAAGCATCCACTTATTTTGCCTTCTGAAGGTAGATTCACTGAAATGGTGATTCGAGAATCTCATGTTAGAACTCTGCACGGTGGAATTCAATTAACCTTATCTACGTTACGCAACCAATACTGGTTGGTTAAGGATCGACAGAGAGTAAAGAGTGTAATATACAATTGTCTTCCTTGTCTTCGCTTCAAAGCGAAGCCAAATTATCAGTTAATGGGTAATCTGCTGTCTTGCCGAGTGAATCCAACTAGGCCCTTCAGCAAGGACGGTATGGACTATGCTGGTCTTTTCTATATTCGCGCAGCTCCTGGGTGCGGTCACACTAGCTACAAAGGTTATATCTGTGTATTTGTATGTCTCAGCACCCGAGCCGTCCACTTGGAATTGGTTTCAATTACAATACCGAGGGATTTTTGGCTGCCTTTCGTCGATTTTGTGCTCGACGAGGCCATTGCAGCCTACTTCTCAGTGACCAAGGTACAAATTTCATTGGTGCGGATACGGAGACAACTGTACCAAAAATCCAGCGAATACTGCTGGAAATTGTCTACGACACTGGCTCGGGAAGGAACTACTTGGCGGTTCAATCCACCAGCTGCACCGCACTTTGGAGGAATTTGAGAGGCTGCCGTCAAATTGACTAAGCACCACATTCGGCGAGTCATAGGAGAAACTAAACTCATCTATGAAGAGTTTTCTACATTACTAACGCAAATTCAATCGTGCCTTAACTCAAGACCTCTCCTCCCTATGTCTGACGATCCTAATGATTTATAGCCACTTACACCGGCTCATTTTTTAATTCTCTCTTCATGGTATATTGTTCCAGAACCAGATTACACCGATATAAAGATAGCTTTATCTAGATGTTGGCAAATTGTGCAGCAGATGCTTCAGGGTTACTGGCAAAGGTGGTCGCAGGAGTATTTACATCTCTCCAACGACGTGAAAAATGGAAAACACCAATGATGCCTGTCAGCGTCGGTGACCTGGTCCTAGTCAGAAACGAGATCACTCCTCCAGCCTAGTGGCCGCTCACCAGGGTCACAGAGGTGCATTTAGGAGATCATAACTTACGTTATGACAGAGAGTCGTAACACTGCGTACGTCCTCCACTACATTGAAACGTCCGATAACAAAGATAGTCATGTTGCATAAGAACGATAAAAGTGAAGACTAGAAATTATTATTAAAATTATTTATGTTATTGCGAACTCGAATATAGTAAATTGTTGATGATTATTTATTGTGTATATTAGTTATTAACATCTTTAATTTTATAGCGTAACTTAAAGTTAATTTTATTTATTACGATTATTCGCTATGATTGTTACGCGTTAAATTAGAGTCATTGAATACTTGTAGGTGTTATAAGAGTTAAACCTATCTCTTCTGCGAAGAGAAGTGGGCGGAATGTTCTGAATTGAATTTAAATTTAGTAGAAACTACCTTAAGGTGAGTAGTCTTATTGTAAATAAAGGCTAAGTACTATAAGTCACGTGACGATAGTCCATTTCGCCTAGGTGATGATTCGACATCAGTTCTCTCGAGATCGCGAGCGAGACACACGCACTATACACGCTCTATAAATAAAACTAGAGTTCAACTAAGTCGAAAATATCTTTATTTTCTCTCCTCTTATATCCTCAAACACTATTTAAAAATTGAGTGTCTTCCTGTCTGTTGATTGTGTTATCAATAAAATTGATGTGCAGCATTTCAGAAATACGACGTTTTTCTCTATTACTTTCCCTATCTAATATTAATGTGTTAGCCCAATCAAAATTGTGTGTAGGATTATCTTCGATATGTTGTGGAACAGGAAGCAATTTTTGGGAATCTTCTTGTTTTAATCCATCTATTACAAATTTTTTATGTTTATTAATCCTTGTTTTTAAGCATCTTTTTGTTTCGCCTATATACACACTACTGCATTTATCACAGTTAAATGTATATATCACACTAGTCTCATTCCATTTTTCTGTTCTATCTTTGCCTAACTTAACAATACTATTCATTTTGTGGTTCATCGGAGGAACACATCGAATGTTGAATTTTTTAAACGTTTTTTTACAAGAATAAAAGAGTTTCTCATGGAAAGGTAGAGCTATAGTTGATATCGGGTTGTATAAGTTGTTATTACGTAAGTTATCATTCTCATATTTATGTTTACGTATGCGATTTGCAATACATGTGTTAATGAAGTTTTCAGAATAATCATTTTGAATTAGCATTTCTTTTACTAACATGATATTTTGACTGTGGAATGATTTGTCCGATAATAATAGTGCTCTGTCAGCAAGGTTTGAAATGATATTACGTTTTTGTTGTTTAGTATGATGGGAATTAAAATTCCATAATCTGCCAGAACAAGTAGGTTTTTGAAACCAATTAGTGATTATGTTATTATCCACTCTAACTATCAATGATTCAGCATTGTTAACATGTTAAGTCTAAAAAATTAATACTATTATCTATTTCTATTTCATGATTAAATTATAGATATTAGTCATACCCATTGAAAGTATCAAGGACAGATTGTAATTGATCTTTTTTAATGCACAGTATGGTATCATCAACATATCTATAATAAAATAATGGTATACAATCGGATTTTTCTTTTAGTAATTTCAAGCAAGTAGTTTCTAGATCATCCATCACAATATCCGCAAAAAGAAGGGAAATGAGAGACCCCATTGGAGTGCCAAATAATTGCTGATAGATTGTATCATCAAAAATGAAAAAGGTGTTATCAAGCAAGAATTTTGTTGTATCTATTATGTCTTGAAATGCTACTTTTGAATTAAAATGTATATCATTAAAACGTTTTTCGAGACTGTTGATCACTAGTTGGAATGGAATATTAGTAAAGAGAGAACTTACATCTAACGATACTAAAATACAATCTGATGGGATGGTCAGATCTACTAATTTTTCCTTTAGTTCAATACTGTTGTTAATATGTGATTTGGTTTTTTAATACAATTTTTTAATTCATATTTCAAAATTTTGGCTAAAAAATTAATAGGACTATTCACTGTGGAGATAATAGGTCTAAACGGTATATCAACCTTATGAATTTTGGGCAAACCATATGCTCTTGATAACTGTGTATTTGTTTGGGTGAGGCTATTGTTATGATACTGCTTTTGTAAATATCCTTTCGCATTAAAGCGAGATAGAATTTTGTGGACTTTAGTTTGTAATGCTTTTAATGGATTTCTTTTGATAATCTTATAATTGTTGCTATCGTTAAATAAACCCTTCATTTTCATTTTATAATTATGTGTATTCAAACAAACTGTCAAACTGCCTTTATCTGCACGAGTAAAAAATATATTCTTATGATTATCCAAAAATCTATGAGTGACTGCGAGTTGTTTGGAGAATTCTTTATCATATTTCTATAACTGTTGTTTTATGTTGCTAAATTTTTCAATATTTCTAATTATTAAATATCTCAGTTCATTAATCATACCCACATTTTTATTATAAAAACTATATTCCATATTTTTAATTGTAGTTAATATATCATTTTTTGTTAAATCACATTTTGTATTAAAATTAGGACCTAAGGAAACTACATCCATAACTTCCTGAGGTATAATAACATCAGATAGATTTTTAACCCAATTGTCTCTATTATGTTTATGTATAGTACGCACATTTTTCATTAGACTATGACATTTTTTTCCAACCTTATTGTTATGTTTTTGTATATTTTCGAACTTTTATTTTCTGTGAATTCTCTAAACTTATTGAAAATTCTAAAATCTAATTTTAAATTATCGATAACAACTGAAAGTGCATTAAGACGTTTTATACAATGTGTAATATGTACAAATAAATCATTAATTTCCAACTTTAGTAATTTTTTCGAATATGTTTTTTGGGATAGTGTGTATGACTGTTGACTCGACTTACTATGAAAACAAAAAAGTTTCTTTGCGCATTCGTCATGTGTGAAGGAATAATTTCTTCTTGCCGACAAGCGATGAGAAAATTGAGCCTTGCATTTGATTTTGCTAAATCATGTCTGATCGATGTCCAAGTTCTCAATATATTTACAACTTGAGAGCCATGTGTTTTCAAAACAAACTTGAAAAAACTCCTCCTTGCTGGAGTCTGGTCATATTTCCATCGGAGACCGAATTGATAATTACTATTACATCTATCCTCCATAATAATTTCAATGATAAGAAATGATGGTGAGGATCAACCCAGGTACACAAAAAAACACTTTAACTTTCCATTTTCAAAAAAGCCACAACGTTTCGCTAGTTAGTTTTCCAGTCTCATCAGGTAATCATTTATTTAACTATAAAACAAAGCACAATAGAATCTTACACATGGTTATTTTGCTTGTAATCACAAAGAGAGAATCGTAAGAAATACATACAATATAGTTATTATCATCGTGGGTATTTTTAAGAGCCAGAAGCTCTCCGTCCCATTACAAAATAGATATTGTGATGGATGATCTAGAAACTACTTGCTTGAAATTACTAAAAGAAAAATCCGATTGTATACCATAATTTTATTATAGATATGTTGATGATACCATACTGTGCATTAAAAAAGATCAATTACAATCTGTCCTTGATACTTTCAATGGGTATGACAAGTATCTAAAATTTACTCATGAAATAGAAATAGATAATAGTATTAATTTTTTAGACTTAACATGTTAACAATGCTGAATCATTGATAGTTAGAGTGGATAATAACATAATCACTAATTGGTTTCAAAAACCTACTTGTTCTGGCAGATTATGGAATTTTAATTCCCATCATACTAAACAACAAAAACGCAATATCGTTTCAAACCTTGTTGACAGAGCACTATTATTATCGGACAAATCATTCCACAGTCAAAATATCATGTTAGTAAAAGAAATGCTAATTAAAAATGATTATCCTGAAAACTTCATTAACGTATTGCAAATCGCATACGTAAACATAAATATGAGAATGATCACTCACGTAATAACAACTTATACAACCCGATATCAACTATAGCTCTACCTTTCCATGAGAAACTCTTTTATTCTTATAAAAAAACGTTTAAAAAATTCAACATTCGATGTGTTCCTCCGATGAACCACAAAATGAATAGTATTGTTAAGTTAGGCAAAGATAGAACAGAAAAATGGAATGAGACTAGTGTGATATATACATTTAACTGTGATAAATGCAGTAGTGTGTATGTAGGCGAAACAAAAAGATGCTTAAAAACAAGGATTAATAAACATAAAAAATCTGTAATAGATGGATTAAAACAAGAAGATTCCCAAAAATTGCTTCCTGTTCCACAACATATCGAAGATAATCCTACACACAATATTGATTGGGCTAACACATTAATATTAGATAGGGAAAGTAATAGAGAAAAACGTCGTATTTCTGTAATGCTGCACATCAATTTTATTGATAACACAATCAACAGACAGGAAGACACACAATTTTTAAATAATCAGTACAAAAAATTGAACAGAATTTTTAATAAATTTGATTTGAATTCTCATCGTTTTATATAATTATAATGTTTGTAGATTTATATTTATGTATTGATTGTTTTGATTGCGGATGAAAATACGAGAGCGATATATTTATATATACTACTCTGTGAAACGTGAGTTTGTCGGTTGGCAATGTAGCTTTTGTAATGGACGTAGAGCTTCTGGCTCTTAAAAATACCCACGATGATAATAACTATATTATATGTATTTTTTACTATTATCTCTTTGTGATTACAACTCAAATAACCATGTGTAAGGTTGTATTGTGCTTTGTTTTATAGTTAAATAAATGATTACCTGATGAGACCAGAAAACTAACTAGCGAAACGGTGTGGCTTTTTTGAAAATGGAAAGTTAAAGTGTTTTTTTGTGTACCTGGGTTGATCCTCACCATCGTTTCTTATCATTGAAATTATTATGGAGGACAGGTATAATAGTACTTATTATTATTCTTAACATTTATTAATTTTTAAAGTATGCGGTATATTTATATTTAACAAAATAATGCATAATATATATCTAGTACATTACGTCAGCTCTGACATTATTTGTTATTTATTGATTATAAACTAATTTTTTATCAAAATCCAGTAATATTTCAATTCTTGTCCGCCATTTTGAATCTTCAAAATCTGAGTTTAGATTCGTAATCACCGAATCCAGAAACCTCCTCTATACAATTTTCAGCAAATCAGGTAATATTTCAATTTTTGGCCGCCATTTTGTATTTACAAAATCTGAGTTCAGATTCCTAATCAGCAAATCTGGAAACCCACAATATACAATTTTTAGAAAATTCCGGTAAAATTTCAATTTTTGGCTGACATCTTGGGTCCATTATTTTAATTTTCCACAATCTGTGTTCAGATTCGTATTCAGCGAATCCAGAAATCCCGTACATACAATTTTCAGCAAAATCCAGTAATGTTTGAATATTTGACCTCCATTTTCGATCAGCCATTTTGAATTCTGAAAATCTGAGTTCAGATTCATAATCAGCGAATCCAGAAACGCGTTATATACAATTTTTAGCAAAATCCAGTATTACTGAAATATTTGGCCGCCATTTTCAGTTTTTAAAATCTGAGCTCAGATTCGTAATCATCGAATCCAGAAATCCTAATATGCGAATTCAGAAATCCCCCACATACAATCGCAAAATTCAGTAATATTTCAATATTTGGCCGCCATTTTGAATTGGCAAAATATTAGTTCAGATTCGTAATCAGCGAATCTAAATACCCCTTATATACAATTTTCAGCAAAATTCAGTGATATTTCAATTTTTGGCCGCCA
This sequence comes from Torymus aiolomorphi, assembly GCA_036365515.1. NCBI lineage: Eukaryota > Metazoa > Arthropoda > Insecta > Hymenoptera > Torymidae > Torymus > Torymus aiolomorphi. The sequence continues at coordinate 50,741,604 of CM070876.1, forward strand.
TTTTGTAGTTACAGAATCTGAGTTCAGATTCCTAATCAACGAATCCGGAAACTTACAATATACAATTTTTAGCAAATTCCGGTAAAATTTCCAATTTTGGCCGCCATCTTGGGTCCACTATTTTCAATTTCCAAAATCTGAGTTCAGATTCGTATTCAGCGAATCCAGAAATTCCGTACAGACATTTTTCAGCAAGAACCAGTAATAGTTTAATATTTGGCAGGCATCATCGATCCGTCATATTCAATTTTCATAATCTGAATTCGGATTCCAAATCAGCGAATCCAGTAAAACCCTACATACAATTTTCAGCAAAATTCAGTAATATTTCAATATTTGGCAGGTATCTTCGATCCGTTATATTGAATTTTCATAATTTGAATTCAGATTCGTCTTCATGCAAATCCAGAAATCCCCCATATACAATTGCAAAATTTAGTAATATTTCAGTATTTAGCCGCCATTTTGATTTGGCAAAATATGAGTTCAAACTCGTAATCAGCCATTCCAGAAACTACGTATGTACAATTTTCAGCAAACTCCAGTAATATTTGAATATACGGCTACCATCTTAGATTCGCCATTTTGCATTCTCAAAATCTGATTACAGGTTCCTAATCAGCGAATTCGGAAATCCCCTATATATAATTTTTAGCAAAATCGAGTAAAATTTCAATTTTTGGTAGCCATCTTGGGCCCGTCAGTTTTAATTTTCTAAATCTGAGTTCAGATTCGTAAACAGCAAATCCAGTAACACCCTATATACAATTTTCAGCAAAATCCAATAATATTTTAATATTTAGCCGCCATCTTCGATCTGCTATTTTGAATTTTTATAAGCTGAATTTAGATTCGCCATCATGCGACTCCAGAAATCCCTCATATACAATTGCAAAATTCAGCAATGTTTCAATATTTGGCCGCTATTTTGATTTGGCAAAATATGAGTTCAAATTGATGAGTACAATTTTGAGCAAATTCCAGTGATATTACAATTTTTGGCCGCCATTTTGTATTTACAATATCTGAGTTCAGATTCCTAATCAACGAATCCGGAAACTTACAATATACAATTTTTAGCAAATTCCGGTAAAATTTGAAATTTTGGCCGCCATCTTGGTTCCACTATTTTCAATTTCCAAAATCTGAGTTCAGATTCGTAATCGGCGAATCCAGAAATTCCGTACATACATTTTACAGCAAGAACCAGTAATAGTTTAATATTTGGCAGGCATCATCGATCCGTCATATTGAATTTTTATAATCTGAATTCAGATTCCTAATCAGCGAATCCAGTAAAACCCTGCATACAATTTTCAGCATGATTCAGTAATATTTCAATATTTGGCAGGTATCTTCGATCCGTTATATTCAATTTTCATAATCTGAATTCAGATTCGTCATCATACAAATCCAGAAATTCCCCATATACAATTGCAAAATTCAGTAATATTTCAATATTTGGCCGCCATTGCATGTACAATTTTCAGCAAACTCCAGTAATATTTGAATATATGGTTACGATCTTAGATCCGCCATTTTGAATTCTCAAAATCTGAGTACAGATTCCTAATCAGCGAATTCGGAAACCCCCTATATATAATTTTTGAAAAATCAAGTAAAATTTCAATTTTTGGTAGCCATCTTGGATCCGTCAGTTTTAATTTTCTAAATCTGAGTTCAGATTCGTAACCAGCGAATGCAGTAACACCCTATATACAATTTTCAGCAAAATCCAATAATATTTTAATATTTAGCCGTCATCTTCGATCCGCCATTTTGAATTCTGAAAATCTGAGTTCAGATTCCTAATCATCGAATCCAGGAATCCCGTAGAAACATTTTTGTGCAAGATCCAGTAATATTTCAATATTTGGCCTCCATCATCGATCCGCCATTTTGAATTCTCAAATCCTATTACTGATTCATTACCAGCGAATCCGGAAACGCACTATATAAAATTTTTAGCATCATTTGAGGATTAACTATGGAGGGATAGGTGGAGGGGTAGGTGGAGTGGTCGGCGGTGGCATGGGGGGACGTGGAGGTGGGTGGTGGGGGTGGAGGGGCGTGGGGGTGCGGAGGGGGTTGAGGGGCAGACACCCTTCAAAATAACGTAAAATTTGAAAGAATTTCACAGTAAAAAGTGGAGGGGAAGTGGAGGGGAAGTGGAGGGGAAGTGGAGGGGCAGTGGAGGGGCAGTGGACGGGGTGGTGTGTATAAATATATATATATATATATATATATAAAGTTTAAAGGTGTCTTTTTTTCAAATAAATTGTTTGTTGCTATATTTCATATATTTTTTAGTTCTGAAAAGAGCTGATTATAGCACATAGAAATAAATAAATAAATATATATTGGTCCTCGTACAATATATATAGGGTCCTCAAAAGGACCGATTGTGTGTGTGTGTCTGTGTGTGTGCTGTAGCTGTGTCTGTGTGTGTCTGTATGTCTGTGTGTGTGTGTCTGTGTGTGTCTGTCTGTGTGTGGATCTGTGTGTGCCTGTGTGTGCTGTATGTGTGTCTGTATGTGTGTCTGTGTGTGTGTCTGTGTGTGTGTCTGTGCGTGTGTGTGTGTCTGTGTGTGTGTCTGTGTGTGTCTGTGTGTGCTTGCGTGTGTGTCTATGTCTGCGTGTGTGCGTGCGTGCGTGCGTGCGTGCGTGCGTGCGTGCGTGTGTGTATGTGTGTGTGTGTGTATGTATGTGTACGCGCGTGCGTGTCCGTGAGCGCTTCTCTCCGAAATGGCTCCTAAATCTTGTGCTGTTTGTTAAAAAGTTGATAGGATAAGTGCAATTATTAGGACCTGCTCCGAGTTCAAAAATACTATCATAACATATGTCGAATTATGGCTCGAGTCGAGAAGTCGCTGACTAATACTCTGGCTGCTCGCGCATACATTTGTAATGTGTGTAAACTCCAGCGTACACAGTCTAAATTAATCAAGAAAGCCGTTAAGGAAAAGGACATGACAAAGTCACTCGAACACCTGCCCAAGGATCCGCTATTATCGTCTACGCCAGCACACCCGGTTGTCATCTCGAAGTGGCCTATTCTTGCAATGCGGGTTGCAGCAGTGAAGGCTCCAACTAGAACGGTCAATGACTCGTCAAGCCCAATCTTCAGCACATCGCAAACAAGCAAGGATGATTTGATGAACAACTCCAGCAACACCATCAACAACAACATCAACAACGCCACCAACAACAACAACACTTCTATTTCTGCCAAGCGGGGTGCTGCGTTTCAAGCGCCCATACGACAACCCAATCTGACGAGCGATCTCTCCAGGCTATCTATTGCAGCGATGTCACCGCAAGAGGAGGCTAATCGGATTGCCGTCCTAAAGGGGGTAACAAATATTCTTATCCCGGTTAGCACTCTGGAATTTCTGTTTCAACGTTTCGACATGCTCGAGAGGCAGCTTGGCAATTTAAAATCTCTCGAGAGTCGTAGTCTCACGTCTCCCAGTCTCCCTGCTGTGCTAACAGGTGCTGACACTGCCGACAGCGAGAGGTTGGCTACGAGGGTCTCTGCTCTCGAGGAAACTGTGGAAAAACAGAATATCTTGTTAAACAACTTAAATGCTGACTGCAGGCTGCTTCTCGAGAATAGTGTTGCTCTAAAAATTGCTCCTCTATGGCACATATTTTGTCTAACTATGACAGTGATCTGCACTTTCAAGGCTGCAGACAATGCTCTGTCAAAAATATTGAAACATCTGAAACTAGGTCTCCAGACTGTGTATTTGAAACTCATTTCAATTCTAATGTCGGCATTATCGAGTCACGTTCGTCGTCAACTGTATACGTGTCCAAAGCACAGCTCAAGCTACCTTCAGATAGCAACTGTGAACTTGTACTTTCAATGTAACAATTACCCTTCAGATATTATTAGAAAATATATTGGCATTAGACTCGACCAGATCCATAAAAACAATAGTAACGTCGCAACTTATAACACAGCTAACAATACTAAATCAATAATCACTAAAACAAAAATGATACTGCCATACATAAAGAATTTAACACCAAAAATTGTCTGTATCCTCCGTACACACAGTATAATTCCAATATAGTATAAAACCATTAACAAGTTTAATCATTTGATAAGACTAGGAAAGGACCGTCTTGATTTATTAAACACTAATGGAATCGTTTACAAGATCAACTGCAATAATTGCTCAGCCACATACATCGGCATGAGTAAACGAAAATTAACGAAACGTGTGTACGAGCATAAAAGAGCAGTCAAATTTGGCTCTGAAAATTCTGCACTCGCTGGCCATACACAGGACACAGGACATTCCATAAATTTCGACAAGATCAGAATACTAGACAAAGAACCGAAATATTTCAAGCGCACTTTTTCGGAGATGATGCACATACACTACTACAATAATACACTCAACCATATGGAAGATACCCATTTCTTAAAAAACGCATATAAAAAACCCATTGATACTATCAAGAAGCTATACATTTAAATTCATAATATTTACAATTGCCTTCTACCTGTTTACAACCTCTTTTCTCTATCACTTCACTGTCTTGTTTCGTACTGTAGGGTCAGGTGATCATACGATGAGAGAGGTGGCACACCTAATACGCGAGAGTCTCGGTATTCTAATCGTATGGGTTACTTCCTCTACTCCTCACCGTTTGTGCTCCTGTTCCACCGGTGTGTGCGAGGCAACCGCTATCCCTCACTATTTCCCTCTCCCGACCCCCACCACCTCATTCCTTTCTATCCTAATAGTTATTCATTACACCTTAATTTTAATTTATCTTTAGTGTCATTTTGGAGTTTACCCAATATAGTTGGACATTTCCAAAATTGACGATGTGTGGAAAACGTCATAAACTCTGTAAGTTCTTACCATTACTTCATTTTTTTAACAAATATTCTTTCATATACGTATTGTATTTTAATTTCTTAAGTTATTAAAAACTCCAATTGTATTTTATAGTGATTTGGCGACGTTGTGTTCGTGTGGAGAAGTTCAAACTCCTCGTAGATGAACTTAATATGTTATAATATTGTTTTAATGGTATGTTTTTCACATATTTTGTCTAATTTTTTGTATATAAATCTACATGTTTAAAACTATGCTTTCGTAGCCCTGATGACGAAAGTAACAACACTTTCGAAACGTTGGTGTAATAAATTCATCAAAACAAATTGGTTCATCTCGAGTCCGTTTTTTACTCCTTCAAATAATGACAACCTACGAACGTATTTCAAGTACTTCAAAACTGTGAACTTGTGTTAACTAACATCATTAATCATTCTGAATTTTATCACACAAAAACTGCTGTTGCTATTTTGAAACCGCTTCTTCCGACAGTCACGGTTGAGGATATTGTAACCTGTCGCGCCGCCATTCGGAAAGCAGTTCTGTTTCTTTTAGTGATTTTGTCTTGGCGGTTTCCCATTTCTCTTCTCAGGTTCGAGGGGAGGATGATATCCCGCCGGGTGTTATAGCCAAAGCTGTACCTTCAGTGCGATCTTTGCTTGTTAAAATATTTAACTGCTCGCTGCTTAATGGTATGTTTCCTGAGGCCTGGAAAAAGGCTCAACAGATCCCACTGAAGAAGAAATCAGCGCCATCATCGCCATCGGACTTCGGTCCCATCGCGTTACTGAGCTTCCTCTCTAAGGTCCTTGAAAAACTTGTACATAACAGCTTCTGGAGTTCGTTGCCCGCAAAGGTATTCTTGATCCGCTGCAGGCTGGCTTTTATAAGCTTCACAGCACCTCTACTGCGTTACTGAAACTGACTGAAGACAAGATTGGGTTTTGACAGACGAGTTATAACGAATGCGCTGTTGTTTGATTTCAGTAAAGCTTTCGACACGATTTCGCCGACAAAATTGCTACGGAAAATGAGTAGTATGGGGTTCTCACGCTCAGTGCTCTATTGGATACAATCTTATCTCTGGGGTAGGAAACAATCCTTACCGCACGCATTTGAACTGGATGCACCCCGATACAAGCAGAGTGTACTTCACTGGCACTCTTCTTTACAAAGTTTTCAATTTTCATAGTCCGTCTTACCTCGTTAAAATGTTCACTACGCGTCGATCCAAGCGTCCGGCAAGCAAAGTTACTGGAGACCTTGAGATTCCACTGGTATACACCAAGTTTGGTAGCAGGTCCTTCCTGACCCAAGGAGTCTATCTGTGGAATTCCCTTCCAGCAGAAATTAAGTACCTTCCGACGTTGTCTCGTTTTAAAAGCGCTCTCAAAAACGATTTATTTATTTTAGATTAATTAGACTAACATCTCTAGTCATTCTGCGGACTTGACATTGTATACTTATTCTGACGAAGTACTATGTACTTATTTGAGAAAATCTGTGATATTTATTATTTTAATATGTAGTAATTAGTAACTAAATGCTGTGATAATTAGAACCTCTAAAACTGAGAGTTATTTCATTTATTTATTTATTTTTATAAATCTTTGCTCGTATTCTATTTTTGTACTGCGCACATGTATCTTGTATTTATATATATATATATATATATATACTATGTAATGATCTTATGTTCTATGTTTTTGGACTTACCGAAATAAATTTATTATTATTATTATTATTATAATGCTCTGCAGTGGTATCAGCAGCCGCTCTCGAGTGCCGCGTGGTGGCGAGCGCGCGCAAAGGCGAAAAAGTCATTTCGCGCTCGGCCGCGGTGCGAGCAAGAGTTCCCGCGCGTGCGCACGAAGGTGCCGCAAGGAGGAGGGTCGTAAAAGAGCGAAAAAGCAACTTCGCGCTCGGCCGCAGTGCAAGCAGGAGCTCCTGCGCGTGCGCACGGTGGTGCCGCGGGAAGGGGGGGGGGGGGGGCGTGAAAGAACGAAAAAACTACTTTGCGCTCGGCCGCGGTGCGAGCTGGAGCTCCCGAAGATGTGCATGGAACGTGGTGGTGCTACCGCCGCGCGACGCTGTAAAAAGAGAGCAAAAGGCATTTGCCGATCGGCAGCGGTAAGAGAAGTATCCCTCTCCCATGAACTCCGAGGGCAGTGCATCCATCAGCTTCAAGTGTCTATGAAGACAACGTCGAGGATGGACAACGGGGGTGTGCGTAAGTAGTAGGGGGGTGTTTTTTCCAGACGGCTGTGACGTCAGCGTCTGGCGGCGCCGGCGGCGCCGGGGGAACGTTTTTGTCAGCGTGTCTGGGTCTGGGCGTTGGGCCTGGGGGACGTTTTTGGAAGGTGGGTGTGGAGGGGAGGTCGGGTGGCGAAACAGGGAGTTGGGCGGTGAGTGGGCGGTAGGAGGAGAGGGTGGTGGTTGGTGAGTGCAAAATTTTGCAAAAAATTTGCAAAAAGAGGAAAATCGATGATGTGGTGGGTGGGGATGAGAGGAGGCGTACAGAGAGTTGTATTATCGAATATTGCGAATTTTTGCAAAAAATTTGCAAAAAGAGGAAAATCGATGAGGTGGTGGGTGGGGATGAGAGGAGGCGTACGGAGAGTTGTATTATCGAATATTGCGAATTTTTGCAAAAAATTTGCAAAAAGAGGAAAATCTATGAGGTGGTGGGTGGGGATGAGAGGAGACGTACGGAGAGTTGTGTTTTCGAATATTGCGAATTTTTGCAAAAAATTTGCAAAAAGTGGAAATGGGCTGTGGGGTAAGCGCAGCCGTGGCAGCGGGTGCGGGAGGTCGCGTGGTAGGTGGGGTAGACGGTTTAAGGTGAAAAGGCGGGAGTGGGGGAGGGCAGGTGTGAAATTTTTAAAATATTGGAACAGGCGAGAAGGAAAGTGAGGTTGGTGAGTTTATTGCAAGAGTGTGGGACTGTGTGGGGGTCGAAGAAAAAAAACAAGGTATATAGGGGGATATGGTTGGATGACTCATGGGTGGGTAAAGTAAATGAAAAGAGCAGGTCGATGCAAGATGAGACAGGCACGTGGACGTACGAGCACGTAAGTAAGGAAAAAGAGCAGGTCGGTGCAAGATGAGACTCGTATGTACATGTGGTTACACGTACAAGCAGTAATAAAATTGAAAATTTATGAGGGTGGGTGCATGCATCTGTTAAGTACGAAAGTCATGTGTGTTTCGGGGGTGTGAGCGAGGGATAGAAAATTTGGGAGTTTTTTTTGCTATAGGTGTCGTTTTAAAACTTGGGAGGTTTGATAATTTATGGGATAGAGGAGGTACGGAAGTCATGAGTATTTCGGGGTGTGAGGGAGGGATAGAAAATTTGGGAGTTTTTTTGGTAGAGGTGTCGTTTTAAAACTTGGGAGGTTTGATAATTTATGGGATAGTGGAGAGTTTTTTCTAGTGGATAGGATTATTTGATAATTTATGGGATAGTGGAGAGTTTTTTCTAGTGGATAGGATTATTAAATGAAACTGAACAAACTGTATAAATTTTTCTGTTTTTTTTTTATTCAAATTATAAACGCTAAATAGATATACACACATATATACTCATAGAAAATATATTTTAATACATAGAATTATAACAAGTGTTTTTCCGAATTTAAATTTATTATTTCCACATTTTCATGAGAATGTTCTTTCATAATTTCTTCACACAATAATTCGACGGAGAGCGATGTCAACTCATGGAACACTATTTCAAAATAATGTTCGAGGAATACTGTTTCGGTGTTGAGATTTTGTTTAAGTTTTTCTTTCATTTCGGTTACGTTTTCTATTAAAATTTTTCTTACTTTAATGATTAAATTGGTTTTGTCCAGATTAGATTCTTTTAATACTATTTTTTCCAACTCCTCACGGATGAAGTCTTTGCATTTGTTCACCAATGCAGAGATGCGTTCTATGCGGCGAAATCGTTCATCGATGCAGACGGCAATATTTTTTAAGCCGTAAAAGGTGTTTTTCTGCATGACTACTGTGGGTACAAACATTTTACTTTTTTTACGACAACTGCGTCTTTCTTCATCGGAACACCTGTCAAAAACAATACTTTTGGTTCCGTACGTTGTGGTAAAAATGATATCCACCCCGTCTACACGAAGCCTGTTGTACACTTTACCGTTGATTCCATTTTCCTCGCTTCTGAAATATGAAACCATATCGGGGAAAAAATTTCGAATGTTTGTCCAAGTAGTTGAGTCCAAAGGTATTCTTTGAGAGTAATGGGAATTCAAAAGCACAATCATTGGTTTGAAACTTTTTGTTTCTTCCATATATTGTAATCCAACAGCAATTTTCTTCGTGTTCGATTTGTTGAGTGGGTATACAGTGGTGAGAATTTTTAAATTTGGTGCAATTAAATAAGCCATGACCTCTGACATGACTATTTTCCTCTTTTTCACTTGACAGTCACTGGTATTTTCTCACTGAGCATCGCTTGAGCCATAGTTAGAATTTCACACGATCGTATTTTATGAAGACACTTTCACTGCACCATGTAATTATACGTCAAGAGCGTTAAAATGACTTTCAAACAGAGTCCGGTTATAGGGTAGGACTCTGGTTTGAAGCGTAACACGAGGAGATGTGAGCGGTTGAGAGTGCTGTGCGCGACTGTACCCCGTCTCGTAAGACAACACCGTCGATGTCTTGAGCGGTGGAAAGACCATGTGTTTTAAAAATAGATCGGGTAGCTGCATCTCTGGTTAAGCCCCACGCGCTGGTGGTCACCGGGTGAGAAAATTGAAAATCTGGTTGTCGTAAAATAGTTTGATATTGGTCGGAAGCAATGACATTTATTGCGCTAGGCGAAGTACGGTGGCCAGTAGAGTCAAAGTGAAAAGTTTAGGGATGGGCCTTTCCCCACGCCTTTTTAGCGAGGTATTGGGTATAAAACAGTAGTAGCCCTGTAAAAAGAAAACAGTCTTTTTCAAACTCTCAGTTTGTACACTTGTGTTTTGCTCCGCTGTTTCGATTTTTCGATTATTCGATTTTCACCATGTTAAACAAATTGCATGAAGTTGTGTCCGGTTGTGCGGCATATTTATCACTCAACTCTGCGGCGCTGCGAGAAGTTTATAATGAAGAATGGTATGACTGTTTACTGAATTTAGAAAAAAAAAAATTTATTGATGGTCATTGACGAAATGTTTGAGGACGTTGAAGTTAGTGACGTCAAGGTGATGCATGAAAAATGTATACATGAGAGTGACGAGGCTGTGATGTACATTGGTGAAATAATGATGACCAAGGGCAAAGAGAAAAAGGAGGAATTACAGCCCTTAATGGAACAGTATAATAATATTGGTAAGGCATTTGAATTTTTTAAATTATTTTAAATTTTAACACCGTTTATGTAACGACAATTTTTTATTTTGCTTTACAGTTTCTCGACTGTGGGGAAATGAAGGGGCAGTGCACGAGACTATCGAGCAAGGAAAAAGAGCCGGGGATGAGGAAGAGCGTATAGCAAAAAGAATACGTTATGACAGAAACATTGTACAGATATTGAATACAGGTAAAGTTAGTTATAATTTTGAAATTATTTAAAAAATTTTCATGCTTTTTGTTTATTTTATTTTATAGTACACAATCGGGTTGCGGAAAGTGAAAGAGAAAAAGATCAACAACAACAACAACAACAACAACAACAACAACAACAACAACAACAACAACAGCAGCAGCAGCACCAAGAAGGAACTACAGCAACAACAAGAACAAGAGAAACAACACCACCAGCTGTATCGTCAACAGTACCTCCAGTGGATCTGGCGGTAGCATCTACCAGCAGAGAAGAAAATCTCCCTGGTGAAAGTGGTAGTGAACAAAATAATGTGTTGAGTGAACAAGTGACCAGTGGTAGCAAGAAAAAAGACGACGATACCACGAATGCAGAGGGTGTAATAGATGCAGGTAAAATTATTGTATATACGATTAGCGAGCGATATAATAAGCATTTTAAGGTAAAAGCGCGCGAAATAATTTTTAAAATTAAGACTCCGGGGGAAAATGTAAACCCGGTTGTGTGGGTTGAATCGGCTTTACGCGAGCTGGTTATTTATTTAAAACGCGATTCGAATGAAAATTATCTTATAGGGCTAACGTTAAATTCAAGCGGGTTTAGTCAAGGGGAAGCGTGGATGTACTATAGGCCTGTAACGCAATTTAATTTCGAAGATTTATGGGGCTTATTTTCGCGTGTTACGCAAAGTAATACAAATTTCAAAATTGATAACAGCTTTAAAATTTGTGTAACGTACATCCCCTTAATAAACGGAAAAGGAAATCAAAATAATAACAATTTAAAAACTGGGGGTATTTTATGTATTAACAATAATGACAATTTATGTCTTCCACGTGTATTAGTTTGTGGCGAAGTTTACGTGAATAAAAATAATTCGATAGAATGGAAAAGCGGTTGGAAAAAAATTAAACTTAAGTCGGAACAAAAACGTTGTTCGAACATTTTACTAGATAAATGTAAAATTAAATTAAATCAAAATGATGGATGCGGTTTTCATGAGCTCCAGCTCTTTCAGCAATATTTTGCAAAGAAGAATATTTGTTTACGGGTTTTCGATTACGATACATTTGGAACGGGTGTACCTCTTCTTTTCGATGGTCGGGAAAGTTTTCCGGGGGAATATTCAAATTTCATTAATATAATGTATTACGAGCAAGCTCAACATTTCAATCTAATAACCAATCTTTTAGCTGTAAAAGCACGTATGTTTTATTGCACTCCGTGTAACACGTCTTACAGTCGCGTCTTAGCGCACAAATGTGATAATATTTGTCCTCAATGTAACGGACCACAAGACTGTGCAAAAAATAGCGAAAATATTAAAAAAATACATTGCATCGATTGCAATCGCGATTTTTATGGTGAAGATTGTTTTAATTACCATAAAAAACCCGGGTCGGTATCGCGTCAAGCTAATAGTCGATTATCTAAACAATCGATGTGTACAACGGTTCAAATTTGCAGAAAATGTTGTAAACTTTACAATTTATCGAAAAAAAAACACGAATGTGGAAAATATTACTGTAAACATTGTAAAATTTCACACGAACCAAACCAGCTATGTTTTATGCGTCCTATTGTAAAATCATGCCTCGCTAAAAAAAAGAATATTAATCATCCGGAAACGTGCTTTGTATTTTATGATTTTGAGACCAGACAAAATACAAAATTAGACGAAAACACTTTTATACATACACCAAACTTGTGTGTAGCACAATTATGTTGCGACGGGTGTGTTAAAAATACGGATTTAAATGCTTTATGCAATTTTTGTGGGGTTCGCCAGCATATATACGAAGGCGATAATTGTTTAGAAAATTTCTTAAATTTCGTAATTCGGTTCAAAAAAAATAATTTTTCATCCTTTGTATGCATAGCACACAATGCCCGGGCATTCGATGCACAATTCGTTTTGAAATTTATTTGCGAAAATAAAAAAAATATGGTGCCGGAAGTTATTCTAAACGGGCGGAATATAATAAAATTACAAGTCGGGATAACAAAATTTATAGATAGTTTGAACTATCTTCCGATGAAACTGTCTGCTTTGCCAAAGACATTCGGTCTGGCGGAGCAGTTGAAAAAAGGGTATTTTCCGCATATTTTTAACACACCCGAAAATGAAAATTACATAGGACCTTATCCGGATCGTAGCTATTTTACCCCTGAACTGATGGGGGTGGAGGAACGCGTTGATTTTTTAAAGTGGTATGAGGAAGTACACGATAACCAATTTAACTTGCGCAAAGAATTACGTGAATACTGCGTACAGGATGTAAACATACTTAGGGAAGCTTGTATGAAATTTAGGGAAATTTTTCTCCAAGTAGGGAATGTCGACCCATTTACGGAGGGTGTAACTATAGCGAGTACGTGTTCGCGCGTGTTTAGAAAAAACTTTTTGCGCTATGATTGTATCGGGCTTATACCCCACAAGGGTTATACGAGAGCAGACACCCATTCCCAAAAAGCTATCGAATGGCTTTTATGGGAGGAAAAATGTAGGGGTTGCGCGATAATACATGCAGGGCGATCACGCGAATATGTATTAAAAGAGGGGCCAAGGGTAGACGGATATTTAAAAACAACAGAAGATGCGGGGATAGTTTTTCAATTTCACGGCTGTTTTTTTCACGGGTGCCCTCGTTGTTTTCCCAATGACCGCAATAAAATATTAATTAACAATTCGAGTTTTAACGAACGTTTTGAAAACACGGTAACCATGACTAATAAAATTAAATCTTTCGGTTATGAAATCGTTGAAATGTGGGAATGTGATTTTGATGGGAATATAAAAACGAATCGTGAATTTTTTAATTATATAAAAGAGCATCCGTTAGCAAAAAATGTTACGTTAAATCCCCGCGACGCGTTTTATGGTGGTCGGACAGGTAACATTGTAACGCAATACAAAGTAAAAACTAACGAGAAAATTAAATATCTCGATGTATGTTCGTTATACCCCTTCATATGTAAAACAGGCGCGTTTCCGGTTGGTCACCCAGAAATTTTTGTAGGCACGCAATGTCACATCTTAACTGGAAAAAATTTTGAAAATTTTTCCGAAAAAGTAGAAGGTTTGGTAAAGTGTGAAATTTTACCACCATCAAATTTATTTCACCCAGTATTACCGCTAAAGCTGCATAATAAATTATTATTTTCGTTATGTCGCTCGTGTACCGAAAACTTAAACCAAGACGCGTGCACTCATACCGATGAAAACGATAGAAAATTGGTAGGTACGTGGGTTTCGATAGAAATTAAAAAGGCGTTAGAGTTAGGGTATAAATTATTAAAAATCGAAGTAATTTGGCAATACGAGGTAGTGCGTTATGACCTTAGTTTACAATTGGGTGGTCTTTTTACAGAGTATATTAATACGTTTCTTAAATTCAAACAGGAAGCTAGCGGATGGCCGAAAGACGTGAAAACCGAAAATGAGAAAAGGCAATACATTGACAATTATAAAGCTATGGAGGGTGTCACTTTAGAATACACAAATATAAAAAAAAATCCAGGCATGAGATCGGTAGCAAAATTGTGTCTTAATTCTTTTTGGGGAAAATTTGGGCAGCGTAGTAATTTGCCCCAAACCAGTGTTGTAAAAACCCATAAAGATTTTATACAATTAATGTCAGACCCTGAAAAAATTGTACAACATATTATTCCGGCGACCAATGATGTTATGTATGTCTCGTGGAATTACAAGGAAGAATCTGTCGCAACTTCCCCTTGTACGAATGTAGCTATAGCCGCGTATACAACAGCACAGGCACGATTAACATTGTTTGAATATCTTCATAAATTGGATAAACGGGTATTGTATTATGATACGGATTCAGTTATATTCGTCAGTAGTCCGAACGATGTATACGAACCACATACGGGGCCTCTACTCGGTCAACTTACAGACGAGTTGGAGGATTACGGAGTTGGATCGTTTATCGAAACGTTCGTTTCAGGCGGTCCAAAATTTTACGCGTATCGTGTACGTACCCCACAGGGGACAACACACGATACGTGCAAAATTAAAGGTGTTCGTATAAATTATGAAAACTCTCTTAAAATAAATTTTGACACCGTAGTATCACTTATAGAAAATCATAATACAAAACCCGAAGAACGAAATATAATAGCAATTAAAAATCGGGCAATAAAGCGCACGTCTACGCATGACGTTATTTCTCACGACGAGACAAAAACCTGTTCTGTTGTTTTGAAAAAACGGCGTTTTATATCGAATACCGTATCTTATCCGTATGGATATAAAAAACAAAATAATTAATAATAGAATTTTATATACAGGTTTCGTTGAAGAGTGTCACGACAAAACATGTAGTTTGCAGTTCTGTAACTACATACCAGAATACAAAATGTCGCTAGAAGGGCTAGGATGGCATAAGCTTTTACACCATTTAGTGCACTTGAAGAAGACTGATATTTGCAAGTTTCAAGCGTTAATGAGTATAGCCAATCGACTTAAATCGACATGTTTTATACGATTTACTGTAAAACTGACTGGCTATCTCGATGTTTTTATATGCCGCAAATGTGGTAAACGTAATTGTTTGAAAAAGCGCCACGGTTGTACCTATGATCTTAAATGGATGGATACGCATGTTGTGTATGGTGATGCGCGGGTATCGTCAATCTTGCGTATAATTGAAGACTACAATATAAAAAGTATAGAATGTGGGTCGGGGCATTACAATCACTGTGCCTGTTTGTACGGTAAACATGCAGGGTTTTGTAAGGACATGCATTCCAGTGAGCATCATGTCCTGCTTGAGTATTCGGCAGACCAATCTGCGATGGAACAGTACCAAATTTTTATGGCAAACCGAGCCAATCATTAAGTGTGGGTGTATTAGAATGTTTCGATTTATGAGTGAAAGTAGTTTATGTATAATTATGTAAAATATTTTTGTACGCTATACAATCGTTGTAAATATAAACATTTAAGAACATTTATACTTTGTGTGGTATTTTTTATTTTAATAAAATGAAATATCGTTTTACATAAACTTATGTCTATTCACATTAATTTACAAATACCTTTTCATTAATCTGAATTAATAATATTTTAAACATTTCTATTTCACTATACAAATAACATTTTTTGTGATGGTAAGTATGGTCATCCTAGCAATGGTTTATCTTCAGGCCAGATGGGATGGTGCATTCCTACAACGTCAACCACTGCAGTGTCAAAACCGCACAACACTGTATTAAGATGTATTTTGGTTTCGTCCTTGTTGACACTGGAGAGGAATACATAAATACTATCTGGTAAGAGATCTTTTGCACGAAGTACGCTAGCAAAGGTTTATGTTTGGTCAGCTGGTGAAATATTTGGCACGCGCGATTTGTCCATCGTGCACCCTTCGACGAGGTAGGTATAATACCGCTCAAACCGCATAAAATAGCCCGCGCCGGAAGTGATAAAAAACAAATTTCCAATTCATAAATTTTCACATTACTTTTCATGTTTGAGAAATTTAAAGTTTCGCCGGTATCTATATTTCTACAATATTGCGGGTTATTTTTTGTAACACAACGCGTCCAGTAGTTTTCCACTTTAATAGCCAGATGCATTTTCGACTGAAAAAGAAAACAATTAATTTTAATATTTTAACCATTTCGGAAAGTAAAAATAATTTTATTAAATTCGTACCTGTAAATCTTCAGTCTTTAATTTTTTCAAAAACGGGTTGTCAATTTCTTGAAGCTTCATTGACTTTGTTTTACCACAATAAAAATGTGTAGATGAAACAGCGCCATAAAACTTGCTCATGTCGGTTTGCAGCGTAGAATATGTCTCGTCTTCCTCAATAACTTGCACGTAGAAGGAGGAGGGCGATGAAAAATGTGTAATACGGACTCTTTTCACGTTGTCGATAAACTCATTTAAATCTCTGTTTTTTATATTAAGTAACGAGACGAACGTCATTTTGAAATTTCCAACAACAACACTGAATGGTCACCGCACACGTGACAAGTAGGTACTGAAACAGTTTATGTAAGAAGAGAAAAAGTCTGTAGGTATATCGATGTCACACACTTGTCGGAGTGAAAACACGAGTAGGGTGTGATTTGAAAACAAGCGTTTAACAGCTATTTTTAGCTTGGTCGTTTCTCGCTTGAGCATGGGGCCCGCCCCGAAAAGCTAGAAAAGCGGTAGGGGGGAGGGGTCACGCTCAGTTTCAGCGGCACACGCCTCCGGCTAGGACTTCACACGTGTGCTCAGCGGGGATGCTCCGAGGCTAGACTCTCGTTGGCTTGTAAGTGTTACCTCCGCCCGCCGCTGCCGCCCGCCGCCCACGCCACCGCTCCGTTGTTGTTACTAGCTTAAACTATAATTAATTCATCAGTTGTTAATTTTCAACCATGGACATCAGATGGAAACATCCTTGGACGAGTATAATTTGTGGCCCAACGGGGTGTGGAAAAACAGTTTTCGTAAAAAAATTTTTAAATTTTCGACAGCAGATGGCGGATGTTTCTTTCGATAGAATTTTATTTTACTACGCAGAGTGGCAAGACGGGTATAAAAGTGAAAATTACGTCAGCGATGGTATACAAATTGAATTTCGCGAAGGGTTGCCAAAATCTGAAGACTTTTCGAAAGACCCACAGTTGAAAAAACTTGTAATAATCGACGATTTAATGCGAGAGTCGTCAAACCACGTGGTAGTTGATTTATTTACAAAAGGAAGCCACCATAAAAATATTAGTGTAATGTTTATTACTCAAAATATTTTCCACAAGTCGACTCATTCGCGTGACATTAGTCTCAATGCATCGTACATTGTTTTGTTTAAAAACCCACGTGACAGAGCCCAAATACAACATTTGGCGCGACAAATTTATCCAGAAGATTCCAAATTTTTACAAGAGGCCTATCAAGATGCAACAGCCAAAGGGCACGGCTACCTCATGATTGATTGCAAACAGAGCACGCTCGATGAATTCAGATTCCGCTCTTGCATTTTTCCAGACGACGAGTACCAGTATGTCTACATACCTAAATATACGCACTCTACCTATATTAACACATTTTAGCTTTTGTATAAAACATTGACTGCGTAAAATATTTTTGTCAGTACGAAGAAAGCTGTGGAGCTGTGCACACCACCAGAGTATTTTACTTTTTGAACTTTTTGTAAACTGTTGTACGTGCATAATTTGTAAACGAAATTTCTTAAATGGATCAGTCAAAATATAGTGGCAAAAGCAATATTTCATACATTAAACTTTCCGACAGTAATAAAGAAGAAAACAAACAAAAAACATCTGGCTGGAAAAATTTTACAAGTAAATTTTCAACAAATACAAAGTCATTTCCGGAACGAGAAAAGTACAAGAAATTTTAATAAACCTCAAACACATGGATCAGTCGGGAGTGCACAGACGTCGGAGCCATAGTGGTGGCGGTGGTCGGCGTGGAAAGCAATACCCACCTATTGGGAAAAAATATATCGCTCTGTTAGAAGCGTTGAGACATTCCGACAAGAACCAGCGTCTTGCTCTACTACGGTCAGCGGACGAAAAACTAATAAAGTATATCTGTGAATGTGCTCTAAACGTGCTTAAAGGTGTTGTGACTATAAAAGAAAACCAAAAACAAAAGTTGAAAAAGTATAAAACAACTTTGAGAAAATTGGTGAAAAAACCCGCACACAAAAATTCTTGGAAGGGTAAAAAACGCTATCTAGTTCAAAAAGGTGGAAGTTTCTTACCATTCTTGCTGACTCCGATATTGGAAATATTTTCAAATATATTTTGAAAAAAATGGAGAGGGCGAAAAAAATGGTACTTATATCCAAGGAACAGCTTGAGCGAATTCAAAGAGAAAGTGCTGTTTCACCCAGTAATACAGGTACTGCAAATTCTGCAAACTCGTCAACAGCAACAAACACACCTCCAGTTTTACAAAGTACGCAAACTATTGGTGATAACTTGACTCGTCTGGATGACGAGATGCGAAAAATTTTAGACTCGAGTACATACACTAATGACCATGACAGGTTAAAAGACTACTTGAGAACACTGCAAAGGTACTTATTTTTTGTTGACGAAAAACGAAAGACTCTTACACCCAAAGCCAATGACAGTACGGTTTCAAACTCGGTGTCTAGTGACTTAATTATACAGAGTATCCCAAAGCTGTATGAAAAAAAAGCTCAGTTATTGTTAAATCATTTAAAAAATAACAGTGATCGTGTAACATGGAGCGAAACCGGAGTAGTGTACATTGATGGTGAAAAAATTATAAATTCAAGCATAGTGGACCTAATAAATGACGCTTGCAGAAACCGAAAAAATATTAAACCTAAAGGTAGAAAAGAGTTTGCTACTATACTCGGAAAAATTACAACACCACACGAATTTATCGGTAACCCTGAAATTTGGGCAATTTCGCAAAGTTCGTTTTCTCATAAAAATAACAGTGCGAAAAACGTTTCAATCAACGAGGATTTTTTTTGGAAACGACAGCGACCTCACCCCGCTTATAAATAGTCAAAATACTGATTCAGTGTCAGACTTATCTTCCACCGTGATAAAAGCTGCGAACTCTAGTTTAGAAAAGAGAAAGAAAAAGAAAAGCTTTATTTCTTCAACGCCAGAAGGTAAACAACCAAAACGTCAAGGTGGTTGGCTAAAATTGTAACATGGAAAATATCGAAAACCAATATTTCGACCCAAAAAATGTGGCAGGATTTGCGGGTGCAAGAAATCTACTTCGAGCAAACAAAGGTAAATCAGATGCAGAAGAAATTAAAGAATGGTTGACAAAGCACGATGCATACACACTGCATAAAGCTATACGACGGAAATTTCCACGGTTATATTACAACGTACAAGCAAGAGATCAAGTTTGGGAGGCCGATTTAATGCAAATGACATCTTTCAAAAATTACAATGACGGTATTTCGTACGTTTTGGTTGTAATTGATGTTTTGAGTAAATACGTCTGGGGCGAAGCTTTACGCGATAAAACTACTTTTGAAGTCACACAGGCTTTTAAAAGAATACTGGCTAAAGGTCGTCGTCCTGCCATGCTACAAACCGATCGAGGAAAAGAATTTGTTGGAAACGTGCTACAAAAATTTTTAAAAGAAAACGAAATTCAATTTCGTGTAGTGCGAAATCCAGATGTCAAAGCGGCTGTTATAGAACGTTTTATTAGAACTTTGAAAGAACGTATGTACAGATATTTTACACACAAAAATACTTATCGATATGTTGATGTGTTGCAGCAATTTATTACGGCATATAATAAAACTATACACAGTACCATCAAAATGCCACCAGCCGCTGTAACTATATATAATGCACATATTGCCAGAAAAAATTTAGTAGATCGTGCATCGCGCAACCAAGTTTATCGAAGCAAGCCAAAGTATAAAACTGGAGAGTATGTGCGTATAAGTCGCGAAAAAAACGTGTTTGAAAAAGGTGCAGAAAAATCTTGGAGTGAAGAAATATTTAAAATTGTTAGAGTTTCGAGAAGACAAAATTTATTTATTTACGAACTGGTAGACCTTGGAGGTGAACAAATAGAAGGTTACTTTTACCCTGAAGAACTTAGTCTCGTTCACAAAAATCGAGTGGATCAACAAGAATACAAAATTAATAAAATTTTAAAAACAAAAGGAAAAGGTGCGAGAAAACAATATTTTGTTTGCTGGGTCAGTTACCCGGATAAGTTTAATTCTTGGGTTTTAGCTAAAGATTTACAAAAATTATAATATGAATCGAAACGAGTTTCATATAGTGTTGCCCAGTAATAGCAGTATGTTGTATTATCCACTCAACACAACAACAAATTTTTCAACACGTCTTTCCAAAGAAGTAGAACTCTACGATAGGTGGCTGGTTGGTTTGTCGGAAATTCATATACCCTGTACTACTTTACACCTCCGACGCCTAGACACCCTACTGGTTAAAGCACAGGCGGGAAATCGTGAACATTATTTTCAACACGGCACCTATGACTCTATACAAAGTCTTGTAGATGCAATAAACGACTCTCTATCGACTTTAAATAACAAAAGAGACTGCGGCAGATTAATTTACAATAATAAAGGTGGTTTTATAATTATAAAGCAAAATATTAAACGACAAGAGAATGGAAACCCTTGTCAGGAAGTTCTATTTTCGGAGGCTGTAAAACGTATTCTAGGAATCGAAGATGGATTTTCGTCAATGAAATCGGCTGGAGACGAAAGAGCTTATATAGGAAAACACCCTGCCAGTCTAGCGAGAGCCATTCCAGATCAACTCTTTGTATACTCGAATCTATGTGAACCGTGCATGGTGGGTGACACCAACGCACCTCTACTTAGAATAGTCAATGTTGAGGCTAAAGAGTTTAGTTTCGGTAGCACAATAGTAAAAAATTTGCTCCGATTAATTACATCCCCCTTTTAAATAATAGGTTTCAGACAATAGACATCGATATAAGAGACCAATTTGGTAACGCTATCCCATTCGAGTTTGGGACGTTGACGGTGACGCTGCATTTCAAGAGAGAATTTTAAGCAATTTTCCAAACATGAGTTTCAACGACGTGTATCAGCTACAGTATGGTGGAGGTGGTCGGGGAGTAAGCAACGTATTTGTCGGTGCTCAACGCCAGAGAGGTCACGGTCTAGGTTCGTTTTTCACGGGGTTGTTTCGAAGCGCTCTCCCGTTTCTGAGTAGAGGAGCTCGAGCCGTCGGTAAGGAAGCTCTCCGTGCTGGTGTAAATATTTTAGATGACGTAAGAGAGAATAATATTTCGTTCAAGGAGTCATTTAAAAATAGAATGAACGAAGGTGGAAACAACCTCAAACGTAAAGCAACTGCGAAAATTAATAAGTTTATGGAAGGTGGGGGTTATAAACCTCTGAAGCGTAAACGTTCTACACAGTCTCGCCGTGGAAGTGGTTCGCGACGGATCTCTCAGTTTCCCCAAAAAACAGTTCTAAAGTGTCAAAACGCAAACAAGTGAAAAAAAGAAAATATAAGACCAAAACCACCAAGAGACGAAATAAAAAAACGAAACGTTCAAAGGGCAAGAGAAAGAATAAAAAGTCTAAAGTTGCTGACATTTTCGGATAAAAAATATTAAAAAAAAAATGTCTTTTCTACATAGTCATACAGAGGCTTGTCTTAAGAGTGAGCTCGACTTATTCTCTCTACCTCTGACACAAACGGCAGTAGAATCAAGCAGATGGGTATTTTACAAACCCGTTTCGTCTTTGAGCGACGAAAGTCCCATAGAGTTTTGCATAA
The DNA here is from genome assembly GCA_036365515.1 of Torymus aiolomorphi. NCBI lineage: Eukaryota > Metazoa > Arthropoda > Insecta > Hymenoptera > Torymidae > Torymus > Torymus aiolomorphi. The sequence goes on from CM070876.1 coordinate 50,763,297, forward strand.
ATTCTCAAAACGAGGATTATCTAGATCTTGCTCATACCATGCTAAAAGTGAGTGTACAGTTAACGCCATACAACAAGGAATCCGACAGTCTCGTAGCTCCAGTGAACAATTTTTTACATTCGATTTTCAACCAAGTTGATGTGTATTTTAACCAAAAGTTAGTGTCGCCACCAAATAATGCTTATCCGTATAGAGCATACATTGAAACATTGTTAAACTATGGACCTGCTGCTAAAGCCTCTCATCTTACAACAAATTTATGGATAGAAGATGAAGCCGGAGAAATGGACGCTGAGCCGGGGTCGGGGCAAAACGAAGCACTCGTAAAACGACAAGAATACACAAAAAATTATAAAACCGTAGATTTAATCGGACATCTACATTGCGACGTTTTTAACCAAGATAAATTACTCTTAAACGGCGTGGAAGTGCGTCTAAGACTCGTACGCTTCAAAGATGCTTTTTGTCTAATGGACGCTAGTGCTGTAAATTATTCGGTTCACATAACAGAAGCAACGTTACTTGTTCGTCGTGTAAAAGTGAATCCCACCGTTTTAGTTGCACACTCTAAAACGCTTGCCAGTACTACAGCAAAGTACCCTATAACAAGAGTTGAAGTGAAATCTTTTACAATACACAGCGGAGTCAACGGCCAATGTTTAGAAAATGTTATTTTAGGTCAACTACCAAAAATAGTTGTACTCGGTTTTGTAGATAATAAAGCTTTCAACGGCGACCGAAAACTTAACCCATTTAATTTTCAAAATTATTCAATTAATTTTCTTTCTCTTTACGTGGACGGAACACAAATACCTAGCAAACCCCTACAGCCATCGTTTACGGGAAATTCACCACAGTTTATCGAGGCATATCACACTCTTTTCTCTGGCACTGGATTATTCTACGCAAATGAAGGAAATTCGATTAGCCGCGGCACTTATCCTAACGGCTATTGTTTATTTGCCTTTGATTTAACACCCGATTTATCGGCTCAATTTGCAGGACATTGGAATCTAGTTAAAAACGGAACCATGAGAATAGAAGTACAGTTTGAAAAAACATTAACAAAAACTATAAACTGCATACTTTATGCAGAATTCGATAATGTGTTAGAAATAGATGCAGCGCGACAAGTAATTATCGATTTCAACTCGTAAGACCCATGCTGAGTTGCAGGTGGTGCCTATAAATAGATTTCACGCTAGAGGGGGAGACGTCATAAGGGGAGAAACACCAACAGCCATAAAGAAAGCTAACCATGTTTTCCTCGTTTTCAAGTCAGTTCTCGGCCACCCGTTTTCTTATACAGATCGAAGCTCTTACAGCCTACAAAATGGAGAAGGCCGATTACATTATAGATATTCAAGCATTCCACGACAAAGACGGAGAATTTCTACCGAAAGAAATTGCAGTTATCGGCACAGATTGCAACTTTTTCACCCATTGGATTATAAAACCTCCGTACGATTGTGAAAAAATTCCAAAAGGTATACTTGCAACAAACAGTTATTTAACATGCTTTCATCATGGCATTGAGTGGTTTGATGGCGAATCTACTCTAGAAGACGTTTTAAGTTCCCTTCGAGAAGTGGCTCGAAATTCTTTACGAATCTATACAAGAGGAGTGCAAAAAATGGAATTCCTCGAAAAACTGCTGGGTAGACAAATTATTAATTTAGAAGATTATAAATGCCCGTCTTTTAGAAATTTACCAAGAGTAAACGAACATTTTTGCTTCTACCATGGACGTAAGAGGGAGTACTTCGCTTGTGCTTTGTGTTATGCATATAAATTACGCGTGTGGTTAATAAAAACACTGTGCGTCGCAAGCCCATCTGTCGACATAGTCGATGTGCAGCGAAAAACCATCGACGAATTGTCTCAAAAAGTAACAAAATTAAACGTTTCGGAAAATTCAACTTCATCCTGCAGCATTGATCGTACTTCCAGCTCTTCATCTACAGATAAAAAAGATAGGGGTAAATCAAACATGGTGGAGGAGGAAAACACCTACGCCAACATAGACCATGAACAGCCTACAGCTTCAGAAAGCTCTAAGACACGTCAGAGCACGGACCGTCGGAGTGTTTGCTGCAGATCAAATTCCCTTTGTGCTGGAAAAACCTTGTGCAATTGTAGCTAATGTGGACGAAAGCAATAAACCAGGAACCCATTGGATCGCAATCCACATTGACGAGCATGGAAATGGAGTCTTTTTTGACAGCTATGGACTTGCTCCCGCCGTCTCACATCATATTGATCGCCTCCGAAGAAATTGCTCTTTCTACACATGGAACATCCAGCAGCTTCAAGGCCTCAATTCAATCGTGTGCGGTCATTACTGCGTTAATTTCTTTTTTATATGTGTAATAATTATAACCTTAACATGTTTTGTACGTTATTCTCAAGTAACACTACCGAGAATGATAGACTGACAGTTTTTTTATTTAAAAAAATAACTAAACATACTAATAAAAATTCAAAACATAATAATAAATGTATGACTTGCGTTCAAACTTGTAAAGCGAAAAAGTTTATGTAATTATCTCTATATGTATGAGTGTATGCATGCAAGAAAATATTTAATCTTATTCTATATATTAAGTAATACATGTACATCTAAACTTACCTACTCAGTATTCAATTTTCTATGAGTATATATGTGTGTATATCTATTTAGCGTTTATAATTTGAATAAAAAAACAGAAAAATTTATACAGTTTGTTCAGTTTCATTTAATAATCCTATCCACTAGAAAAAACTCTCCACTATCCCATAAATTATCAAACCTCCCAAGTTTTAAAACGACACCTATAGCAAAAAAACTCCCAAATTTTCTATCCCTCGCTCACACCCCTGAAACACACATGACTTCCGTACTTAACAGATGCATGCACCCACCCTCATAAATTTTCAATTTTATTACTGCTTGTACGTGTAACCACATGTACATACGAGTCTCATCTTGCACCGACCTGCTCTTTTTCCTTACTTACGTGCTCGTACGTCCACGTGCCTGTCTCATCTTGCATCGACCTGCTCTTTTCATTTACTTTACCCACCCATGAGTCATCCAACCATAGCCCCCTATATACCTTGTTTTTTTCTTCGACCCCCACACAGTCCCACACTCTTGCAATAAACTCACCAACCTCACTTTCCTTCTCGCCTGTTCCAATATTTTAAAAATTTCACACCTGCCCTCCCCCCACTCCCGCCTTTTCACCTTAAACCGTCTACCCCACCTACCACGCGACCTCCCGCACCCGCTGCCACGGCTGCGCTTACCCCACAGCCCATTTCCACTTTTTGCAAATTTTTTGCAAAAATTCGCAATATTCGATAATACAACTCTCCGTACGCCTCCTCTCATCCCCACCCACCACCTCATCGATTTTCCTCTTTTTGCAAATTTTTTTGCAAAAATTCGCAATATTCGATAATACAACTCTCCGTACGCCTCCTCTCATCCCCACCCACCACCTCGTCGATTTTCCTCTTTTTGCAAATTTTTTGCAAAATTTTGCACTCACCAACCACCACCCTCTCCTCCTACCGCCCACTCACCGCCCAACTCCCTGTTTCGCCACCCGACCTCCCCTCCACGCCCACCTTCCAAAAACGTCCCCCAGGCCCAACGCCCAGACCCAGACACGCTGACAAAAACGTTCCCCCGGCGCCGCCGGCGCCGCCAGACGCTGACGTCACAGCCGTCTGGAAAAAACACCCCCCTACTACTTGCGTATGATGAGGTATCTCTCTCTATAGCTATCTCTTTCTCTCTCTCCTTCCGACATGGCAATAAAACAATAAAGGAACAAATATATATTATATATATATTATTCATACCCGTAACTTTGAGGATAATCCTCAAAGTGGCGAAAAATCCTCAAAGTATCGGTATGTTGCTGAATAGAATCCTCAAAGGATGCAAAACATACATTTATAATGTATACACTTAACGGGATTTATGTAGCCCAAGACTGTATATTAGTACCTACAGCCCAAAGTTCCCTATGGCAAGTGACTAAAGAAATAATGGACCCTGGAGTTATAGACTCTAGGTCGGGCCGCATAAACCCCTATATTTAGAAATATTATGAAGCCCCGGCTGCATAATCAAAATCGGGCTCGATAAACCCCTATATATAAAAAAACGGGTTTTATAAACCCCTTTCGAGAAATGTATAATATATATATATCTGCGTGTGCGTGTGTGTGTGTGGGGGGGTGCCTGTGTCTGTGGCTGTGTGTGTGTGTGAGTATGTGTGTGTGTAGGTGTGGGGGGTGCCTGTGTCTGTGGCTGTGTGTGTGTGTGTGAGTATGTGTGTGTGTGGGTGTGGGGGGGTGCCTGTGGCTGTGTGTGTGTGTGTCTGTGGCTGTGTGCGTGCGTGCGTGCGTGCGTGCGTGCGTGTGTGTGTGTGTGTGTGTGTGTGTGTGTGTGTGTGTGTGTGTGTGTGTGTGTGTGTGTTTGTTGCAATGGGGTGCAGTTAGGGAGAGGGTTATAATCCCTCTCAGGGGTTCGCGCGGTAATATGCGGGCGTACTATACGCCCGGGCGACTCACTGTTGTAGAATTACCTATAGGCAGAAGCACCTCGGCACAGATTCCGAACATGCGAGCTCGGCCTCTATTGTAGAAAGTTTAGGCCGCTTTCAATCAGAGCTGGCGGTGCGCTCTGCCGCTGCTGCCAACCGCTGCCCGCGAACTACCGGCTGCTCGCTATGACCTAGCTTTACCAGCGCAGCCGGTCTTTCCCGTGCAACGCCGCTGGCTATAACCTCCAAGCGTCCGATGGTATACTTACTCCCGCTACCGATGCTCCTCTAGGAGGCAATGGCGGCGATTAGCTGCAGCGTTGAAAGAAATGGTAGAGGACGGTATTCGAAGCGCATGCGTAGGTTAAGGTCCACTAAATAAATACTCGTGACTTGACTATTAAGTTAAAACAAGAGGGGGTTTATTCCTATTAAATCTGTCGCGCTAAGGGGCGCGATACCCCAACAAACAAGTTACAAACACACCGCGCAGGTCGTCGCGCCGGCGACCGGTGCCACCGACCTATCCTCTCACGCGAGGTTAGGATTTGCGCACGCGTGGCCGCGACGTAAACGGCGGCTGATGTAGTGGCGGGGCCGCTCTCCCGCTCAATCTCTACCAACACGCTACAAAAATGTAAGCGCACTTACACGGGGCTGTCCAGTCATCGCCGCTATCTCTCTCTCTCTCTCCCACGTGGACTCGCATTCGCTGCAAGGTGAGGGCGGAGATGGAGCAGGCCTCGCTGTCCCCCTCCTTCTCTAGTAGTCACTGTCTCTCTCCCACGCTCTCATGTTGTTGGTGGGGGCGCTGTGGCGATCACGGTTGCAGCGCTGGAGGCGCGACACACTCACTCTCTCACTCTGCAGGATGCGCGGTGGTGACGGACGACTACTATCGCATGTCACGGTGGTCAACAATATGGCCGCGGCGTCGCATCGCTAGCCGCGCGGCGGCTTTGTCTTCTTCGCCGTCTGCCTCATTCACGCGCCGTGTGGCGCGCTATCACTCATGATACGTGCAAGACCGTGAGATTCGAATCTCGCAATGCAGTATACGTGATTCTCATAACTTATACTGGAGGCAGCAATGAGCGAGTCATCCTCCTCATGGATGATCCTCCGCAGAAGCTCATTCCGGCTGGTAATTCGTTGCGCGATTATTTCACCCGAATTCTCCGCCTCCACGAAGTCCTCTGGTACGTATATGCCCTACACCCACTTGTTCAGCCTGTCCATTCGACTGAACAGGGTGCCCTGTTATCTCATTCCCGGGCAAAGCAGGTAGCTGTCAATCTCACTCCGGGAGATTGACCGCAGCCAATCCTGCACGGCCTCTTCTACGTCATAGCCCATGACACTGCTGATGTCGGTCTTTGTGTGTGTGCAAGGGAATTGACAACCAATCCCGTGAAAATCTAAGTGCTCTTGTACTGCCAGTGGTATCCTTCACAAGGTACCTACTGGATTACCACTGGCTAAAGAAGTGTCGATATTCCAACAGGCTGCTTGGTCTTCGCACGCTAGACCGAGGTAACTCGCTTTTACCCACTTGCCTGGAGCTTATGTAGCTTTTTACGTATAGTGCAAACGTAATTGTCGTCTGCGCAAATGATTGCACGGGGTCTCAACCTCAATTGCTTACCGTAAATGCGCGCGCTAATAAACTTGCCGCACGATCGAACGATTTGGCGCGGAAAAACCGAAATTTCGTCGCTTCGAGCGTTGCGCATGGGCAGAATCGAACGTCAATGTTTGCGCTAATCTACTCGTTCGATGCGCAAACGATTCTACGGAGGTGAAATTTAAAATTTGATTTTCACCCGCTGCGCATGCGCAGAGCTGAAAATCACTGTTTGCGCGAATCTACCCCTTAGATGCGCAGACGAACCCGCGTGAGTGAAATTTCACTTTTCGGTTTTCAGCTGCTGCGTATGCGCAGATCCGAAAGTTGGTTTTTACGCAAAGCAGCCCGTCCGATGCGCAAACGATTCCGCGGGTGTAAAATTTTAACTTCGAATTTTACCGGCTGCGCATGCGCAGAAAATTACTGTTTGCGCAAATATACCCCTTAGATGTGCAAACGAACCCGGGCGAGTGAAATTTCACTTTCTGGATTTCACCCGCTGCGCATGCACAGAACCGAAAATTAATGCGTGAGCAATTGAGGCTCTGGTCCGAGAAAACATTTGTGCGACTTACCCGGTCATCCGGGATTGTCCACCGATGAACAAATTCACCTTTAGGGACTCCTAAAAGTTATTACGCGACCTTGAAAGCCGTTTGTTTCCCTCCCGGCGTGCACGTGTGTCGACCACAAAGGAGATAAACGCTAACAAAAAAACCTACCGTAACAATTATTAATGTTATAATAAATAATTAATAAATAATCAATAACTATTCTCCTTGTTGCCCTCACTAAATATTGCAACAATTGCTCGGCCTTTACAAGCAATGTTCCTCAATAAGTACGTTCAGGCCGGGTTATTTCCTCCAAGCAAGGTTAGAAACCACCAGTTGGATTCCCTTGCACACACTATACACTTTTATAATAATTAATTATCACCGCGATAATTAATTATTCACAACGCGCGTCTCGACCTGTTCAAAAAAATCTAATTATTCCCTAACCTATGCCTTCCAATACGTTAAGGGCGCCAGTTATAACGGGGTGTAGTTAGGGAGAGGATAATAATCCCTCTCAGGGGTTTGCGGGATAATATACGGGCGTACTATACGCCCGGACGACTCACCGTTGTAGAATTACCTATAGTCCGGTAGAAGCGCCTCGGCACAGGTTCCAAATATGCGAGCCCGGCTTCTATTGTAGAAAGCTTAGGCCGCTTTCTACCAGAGCCGGCGCTGCGCTCTGCCGCTGCTGTCAACCACTGACCGCGAACTACCGGCTGCTCGCTACGACCTAGCTTTACCAGCGCAGCCGGTCTTTCCCGTATAACGCCGCTAGGTATAACCTCCAAGCCGCCGATGATATACTTACTCCCGCTGCCGATGCTCCTCTAGGAGGTAATGTCTGCGACTAGCTGCAGCGCTGAAAGAAATGGTGGAGGGCGGTATTCGGAGAGCATGCATAGGTTAAGGACTACTAAATAAATACTCGTGACTCGACTATTAAGATAAAACAAGAGGGGGTTTATTCCTATTAAATCTGTCGCCCTAAGGAGCGCGACACCCAAAGCAAGTTACAAACAAGCGCAGACCGAGACTTCGTCGCGCCGGCCACCTGTGCCACCGACTTAACCTCCCACGCGAGGTTAGGGTTTGCGCACGCGTGGCCGCGACGTAAGTGGCGGCTGATGTAGTGGCGGGGCCGCTCCCCTGCTCACTCGCTACAAACACGCTACAAAAATGCAAGCGCACTTACACGGGGCTGGTCAGCCATCGCCGCTATCTCTTTCTCACTCTCGTGGACTCGCACTCGCTCCAAGGGGCGGGCAGGGATGGAGCAGGCATCGCTGTCCCCGTCCTTCTCTACTAGTCGCTCTCTCTCCCCCACGATCTCTCGTGGTTGGTGAAGGCGCTGTGGCGGTCACGGTTGCAGCGGTGGGGGCGCGACACACTCACTTACTCCGCAGGATGCGCGGTGGTGACGGACGACTACTTTCGTGTGTCATGGCGGTCAACAACATGGCCGCGGCATCGCATCGGTAGCGGCGCGGCGGCTTCGTCTTCTTCTTCATCTGCCTCATTCGCGCGCCGCGTGGTGCGCTATCACTCATGATACGTGCAAGACCGCGAGATTCGAATCTCGCAACGCAGTATACGTGATTCTCATAACTTATATCGACGCCCGTTACATGTATATATCATTATAAAGATTACTTATGTCGCCTGCAACTTACTATGAACTGATGAGAATTTTTCCATCGGTCTTACAGTCCTATAAATTAAAACGTTGGGCAATTGGGCAATTTGGTGGTTTGGGGCAGGCAGATAGTCCTTTACTAATAAAGTTTTTTTTCCAAGTTTTAAGTTTTTATTTCAGATTCTGCGTGGGTGATTATAAACAAGGGCAATCTGACTGCCATAAATATTAATTATTTTAATTTAATTTATATGACTGTAAGACCGATGGAAAAATTCTCATCAGTTGTATGTATATGGGTAGTTCTCGGGGGAATCGAGAGGTCAAAATTTTTTTTCCTTCCGTAACAACCTAAATCGCTTCGTAACCATCCCGTAAGTTACCCTGAATTTTTTCAGATTTTTTCATTCATAGTTTTTGAGTGGCAGAGGGTCAAAGTTGGTCATTTTAGCTTTTTTTGCAATTTTTGCCTTTTTTCAATGCTTTATAGCTCCTCAGGGGTGCATTTTTCATATAGGAACAATATATACCGTTTTTTAGAAAATTTTCCAAATTTTTCAAATAAACTATTCTCAAACCCATTGGAAGCAATTTCGATTATGCTAGAACTATTTTAAAACTTAAAATATGCCAAAATAAGACTTCGATCATCAGTACGATAACCAAAAATTTATGAAAGTACCTTTTTTCATAAGGAAACTACCTGCTACTATCCCAGAACAGGCCAAAAGCTCTATAAAGAGAAAAAAAATCAAAAAAACTTGATATATGGCTCAATAACTGATTAAAATGCACACTCGATTCCTGTAATGAAATATATCCCTAGTCGGACCATCACAAAAAAATTTATGGTGATATCTTTCACTAACATAAAACTAAAAACCTTTCAGAATAGCAGTTGCTATTAAACTACATTAAAAACCCGCTGCCAATTCATTGGCACGTAGCTTCCTTAAACTTAATTTATTGATGCCTTTAATTAATTTTTACTTCTAATATTTAAAATTTAATAATTTATCTTGTATGGTTAGACTAACTAGGAGAGGGTCATGGCTCCGGATTCAGCTTAAACTGTGCGTTATATCTTTCTTCGTAATGAACCGATTTTTTTGGGCATCGAACTTGATCTGAAGATATATAAAAGCTACATCTGTTCCAAATTTCAGGACGATTGGGTAATTTTTGCTCTTGTTATCGCGCGACAACGAAAACGCAAAATTTTTTCTAAAATAATTTTTTTCTAAAAAACAAATGAAGATAATCTCCTGAAATTTTAACCAAATATAGTCTTCTATAAATATAAAAAGTGGTTAAAATTTTAAGTCGATAAATCAAGTATTTTTTGAGAAAACGCGATTCGAAACTTAAAAAAAAATTTGTTACCTCTAATATCTTTTTTCGTAATTGACCGATTTTTTTGGGCAACGAACTCGATCTGAAGATGTATAAAAGCTACATCTGTGCCAAATTTCAGGACGATTGGATAATTTTTGCTCTAGTTATCGTGCGACAACGAAAACGCAAATTTTTTCTAAAATAATTCTTTTCTAAAAAACAAATGAAGATCATCTCTTGAAATTTTAACCACATATAGTCTTCAATTAGTGTAATAACTGGTTAAAATTTCAAGTCGATAAATATATTATTTTTTGAGAAATTTATTTATGAAATATAAAAAAGTTTTCCTCAATAACAATTGACAGAGTGAAGATATTTTAAATTTTAAAAAAGGAAAATATAGGTAATTTAAATACCTTTCAAGAAAAGTTTATTATATTATGCAATAATGACTGTAAGATATGAAAAAATCAAAAAAACTAAAAATTCAAAATAGTTTTTTGGTTATAAAACAAAAGAAAATTAATAGAAACTCAAATCCATCAGGGTACCTTTCTTTTCCCGCGAGACAAAGAGAATAAGCTTTACCCGACGAAAATCGGTCGATTCGTTTCGGAGATATGAAGAGTTCACACACACACACACACACACACACACACACACACACACACACACACACACACACACACACACACACACACACACACACACACACACACACACACACACACACGCACGCGCGCGCGCGCACACACACATACACCCACGAAAATAAAAATTATCAAAATCAACTAATATACACATGGGAGCGTCCAGCAGAAACGGGCCACCGAGCGCGCGCGGTGCCTTCTTTCGCGTAAAAGGCGCTCTGTTTAACTCGCTCATAATCGTATGCTGCGTCTTTGAAAAAAAAACCAAGGACCTATATCGATAGATTTTTTTCTGTTCTTTCCATTTGCGCCAATGTTTTTATTGCAAAACGCGTTCTTCCGGACGGAAACACGAGTTGAATATTGAAAGCCATTTTTCTGAAAGTATATCATGTTTTTTTTCAAAATAAACTACACCATTGAAAAGCACAACTCTTAAGCTTCAAAATCCTATCTTGGAGAAGTTGGAGAAATAAAGGGTTTAAAAGTAACAACATGAAAAAGACAGCGCCGAAGGTCCGCGCGAGCCCCTCGCGCCCGTGCGTACGGCACGTTTAAGTGCACGCTCTATTCAACTCGCTAATAATCGTGTACCAAGTCTCTGAAAAAAGAACTAAGGACATATATCGATAGATTTTTTCCTGCTCTTTCCAATGGTGCTATTATTTTTATTCCGAAATTCTTCCTTCTAGTTGAAAATTCCATTTGAATGTTTAAACTCTATTTTTTCAATAAAATATCAGTCTTTTCTTCAAAATGAATTATATTCTTCAAAAGTACAAGTCTTAAACTATAAAATATTATATTTTTAAGTTGAAACATGAAAAGTTCAAAAATATTAAGATCAAAAAGTCAGCGGCTGCCCGAACTTTTTACGCTATGCTCAGGGACGGATTAATACACGCGATGGCTATTTCGCCCTTTCTTTTTTGTAAATATAAAATGTTTTGTAACTTACAATGCCAATGCGTGGACATAATTTTGTGGATCTAGTTGTAACAGTTAGTATAATATTACAATGAACTTTGTTCATTTATATAACAAAATTTGAAAAACATAATATATTAAACATAAAAATATCCATGAACGCACTGAAAGCAGTGAAACAGAAATTTAAAATAACCTAGCGGGCACATCGGGTACTAATTCCGAACAGAAGCATTTCGGAATAAAAATAATAGCATCATTGGAAAGAGCAGGAAAAAATCTATCGATATATGTCCTTAGTTCTTTTTTCAGAGACTTGATACACGATTATTAGCGAATTGAATAGAGCGTGCACTTAAAGGTGCCGTACGCACGGGCGCGAGGGGCTCGCGCGGACACTCGGCGCTGTCTTTTTCATGTTGTTACTTTTAAATCCTTTATTTCTCCAACTTCTCCAAGATAGGGTTTTGAAGCTTAAGAGTTGTACTTTCCAATGGTGTAGTTTATTTTGAAAAAAAACATGATATACTTTGAGAAAAATGGCTTTCAATATTCAACTCGAGTTTTCGTCCGGAAGAAAGTGTTTCGCAATAAAAACAATGGCACCATTGGAAAGAGCAGGAAAAAATCTATCGATATAGGTCCTTGGGTTTTTTTTCAAAGACGCAGCATACGGTTATGAACGAGTTAAACAGAGCGCCTTTTACGCGAAAAAAGGCACCGCGCGCGCTCGGTGGCCCGTTTCTGCTGGACGCTCCCATATATATCGCCTTACAACATCTTTTTGAACATTTTTGTTTCGAAAATTTTTTCACCGTTACAAAGCTTTCTCTATGAGGAAGCAAAATTTATAGCTATCATTGTTCTTTTGTTATTAACAAAAACATGTTTTTTTAAAAAAGTTCACAACTCACAAATAAATTATAATAATGCAGAATATAATGCATTCATAATGCATTGTATGCAGTACTGCGGGATTCGTGACTAACCCACAGCTTGTTGGACCCTGCCGGAATACATACTGCACTACACGCTACCCCGATCGGAGCGCCACCTACTCTTATACTATTTTAATTTTTCATCAGTTTTGAATACTTAAACTCAAGAATTCAATCTTGAAAATTCAAACATATTACATTTTGACGCCAATACTATATACTTTTATAATATAGTAATGATAACACCATTGGAGTTATAAGTTTAAAAAAACAAAAAACACGCTTTTGTTTTTGATGATAACTAAAGAACCGTGATAGATAAAAAATTAATTTTTTTAGAAAATATAGGTATTTTAATTCTCTTTTGAATGCCACCCACCCCATTCAGATACATAGAGCCTTTCTCGAGAAATTACGATTTAAAAAAAATGTTCATTATTGGCCCTTCCGCATCCTCAAATAAGAAAAATCTATCTTGACTAATAAAGTGCAATAATATTATCTGTAAATATGTAAAATGGTTAGGTAAAGTTCTCCATTAGCAAAAGTATAAAAGAAATTTCTTCTATTTTATTGTAATGAAACATATTTGTTGCGTATCAAGATACATATTTCCTTAAACCATATTATAAATAATTTGTTTGATTTGAAAACCATTTTACATATTTACAGATAATATAATTGCATTTTATTAGACAAGACAGATTTTTCTTATTTGAGGAAGCGAAAGGGTCAATAATGAACTGAAAAATGGTGCCCATATGTTAAAATGCAAATATTAATATTTATTCAATGAATTAAAATGTTTGCAATCGTGTAAATATGATGGAGGGTCTACTGGAAGAAAAAAGGCTTTGTGCATCCTTTTTTTTTCATAAATCAAGAAGACTTTGTACCAAGTTTTATGAGAATTAGCCACCCGGACTCTGTGCTCCCCCCTTTACAAAGTGAGGTATGATTATATTCATTTAATTGAGTACTTATTATATGTTCAGTAAGTTAACAGACGATAGACAATATTAATAAAGCATTCTTCCGCTAGGATTATCAAGAGCATGGTAGTATAAAGTAGCATAGATATGTCTAAGTTGTAATAATAACTCTTAAAGTTAAGAACCATGTAGGGATCATACATAAGAAAATAATTATATCTTTTGTATGCCTATTTAAATTAATTATTTTAAATAATTGATTGATATAGTTATTTCTTAATTTTTTTTAATGTAGTTTAATAGCAACTGCTATTCTGAAAGTTTTTTAGTTTTATGTGAATTTTTTTGTGATGGCCCGACTAAGGATATATTTCATTACAGGAATCGAATGTGAATTTTAATCAGTTATTTAGCCATATATCAAGTTTTCTTGATTTTTTTTCTCTTTATAGAGCTTTTGGCCTGTTCTGGGATAGTAGTAGATACTTTTATCATGAAAAACGGTACTTTCATGAATTTTTTGGTTATGGTACTGATGATCGAAGTCTTATTTTTGCATATTTTAAGTTTTAAAATAGCTCTAGCATAATTGAAATTGCTTCCAATGGGTTTGAGAATAGTTTATTTGAAAAATTTGGAAAATTTGCTAAAAAATGGTATATATTGTTCCTATATGAAAAATGCACCTCTGAGGAGCTATAAAGCATTGAAAAAAGGCAAAAATTGCAAAAAAAACTAAAATGACCAACTTTGACCCTCTGCCACTTAAAAACTATGAACGGAAAAAATCTGAAAAAATTCACGGTAACTTATGGGATGGTTACGAAGCGATCTAGGTTGTTACGGAAGACAAAAAATTTTGACCTCTCGATTCCCCCGAGAACTACCCATATATTAGGCGTTTCACGTCAACTCTCCCAGCGCGGCGCGCGAGCGCCAAATCGTGCTATATCTAGCTCATGTTTATGGTACTAAAACGTACTTAAAAAAATTTTATGATAAGCATTTCCGACCTACTTTTTCCTCAGTTTTTCAACGGTGTAGGCAGTTTTCCCGAAATTTTCCATTTTCGCCTTCAAAAAGTACAAAACGTGTTATATCTTAAAAAGTGTATTTTTAATATATTTTTTACCCTCTAGATCGAAAGCTGAGCATTTTTACGTAGGAAAGGATAGTTTCCAAAGAGTGCCCGAAAGGTTTTCTGCGAGAAATAGAAAGCGAAAGAGTAGACGCATCGCCTTTCCGGCGCGCGGGACTACGCGGTACAGCGCGCGGGCTGCGCTTGCCTCGTTACCTAGTAATAATCTTTTATAATCTTTAATTCTTTACCTGTTTTTTTTTTTTTTATTCTTGAATAACGCATGGAATAATATTTTATTAATTATTTCATAAAAAAATAAAATTTTTAAATCAACGTTTGTTTTTCAGTGTAGACAATTTTTTTGTTTTTGGTTTCACAGCTTTCTTAGGGAAGATTTTATACTCAGAACTAAGAAATGTTTTTATGAGCTTCAATGTACTTTCATCTATTGGAATAATAGCATGATACAGTAACGTCCCTGGTATAGATTTAGCCTTGTTCAGTCTTGGTTTTATTTTCAAAACCGTTTCTTCATACGCTTCTTTGCTGCTATAAAATACTTTCGTTTCTTTGCAGTAATCTTTAGCCCAGTTATACAGCTCTTCTGGCGTTAAAATATGATTACTAGAAGAAACTTGTAAACTCGATCGTTTTGCACCTCTTTTTAGGTTCGCGCCTGTACCATTGCACGCACCTTTGCCATGTGCTGTGGCATGAAAATGCCACTCAGCTGTAACCCCAAAATCTTTCTCGTGAAAAAGAAGATTTTGAAAATTGAATTTATTTTTAAAATGCTGACCTGCTCCATCAGTCAAATAATAAACTTTCTTGAGTGCAAAATTAGTTTTAAGATAAGATATTACCATTTTTTAATATTTATAAACGGCTATGGTATCATGATTTAAGTTGTCGGAAATCACAGCAATGCTTACATGTTTGAGTTCATCGTTTTGTTTATAGTACACTATAACTGTAAAAACTGTTGCTTAGTTATTATTCCAGTGGAAGGATTGTGTAGAATGTTGTATAACGAAAGCATAATTTTCTGCAAAATCGCAACACACGAGAAATTCTCCTTCTTGAAGATTGCTTTTTACGTTATTTACAAAAAGTGATTGTTTCTTAGCAAAAAAATCGTGAGTTTTTAATTTCATTAATTTCTCCCCCAGTATGTCCATAAATTCGTGCACATTTACAGTTTGGAAGCTATTGTACACCTATCTGTTTGAAACCACGATTGATACTCGATTTGAAAAATATCATTTTCATTAAAACATTTAAGTAAATGTTTTCGTAGTATAGACGTATTGGGGCAATCCAAACAGTCACCCAAATAACATCTATCGTGTGAATCATTACACACAATTGCTTGGATGCAATCGTGATAGTTTTTCAGGGGCAATTGGGTGTCTTTAGTTAAATTTTCTATGTCCATAGCACTTAGCATGAGTTTCACATTTTCGTGATGCCCACACACGCATACATTATGTGTACCGCTACTCCCAGCTAAAACACAATATGGTGTCCTCAATTCTGTAAATTTCGTAAAACCAATGTTAACGTACTCATTTCCTTTTTTATATAAATTATACAATTCATTTAAATTACCAAGCAGTAATCTTTTTTGAATATGTTCTCTTTTGCCATTACTCTGTTTAATAGATAGATAATCTTTTGAATCCGGCATGATTCGACTTACATCATCTCTCTCATAAAAACATTTGACAGAATTTACAGTATCAGCTGGAAGTAGTTTGCCACGTTTCTTAGCAGATATTGAAAATATTCCGCTATTTGCTACCAAATCTTTCGCTTCACGAGCTTCCCGTTCACTGCAATTGAATTCTCGCATCAAGATCTTATGAGATCATAACTCCGGCGCAAGAGTTAATAGCTGAATTCTTTCTTGCTTATTTGTTAACTCTGAAAATTTTTTCTTAATTTGTTGGAGAACTGCAACACCAGTTTTATGATATTCATCATCGCACACTATTTTAGCTTTTTTAGCATCAGTTTGAGGTAAATTTGATTTCTGATTATAAATTTGGCGTCGACAGGTTAAACATATTTTAGCATTTTCAGGTACTAAAGGAAATGCACTTCTTAAAAGTGTTGGAAAATTAGTCAAATTCTTAGATGCAGAGTGATTATTTTTATTTAAAGGATTTATACATTTCAATTTCCAATGTGAATCCATTTTAATCGTTTAGAACAGAAATGGCAAGCTTTTTCTTTGCTATCAACGACAAATTCGAAAAAATTCGAGGGGGAAAAAGATAAAAAGTTATGGTAATTATATACTTTTGAGGTGACAATTTGCATACAGAGTAACAAGTGTGAACGCCACCTACAGAATGAAAAATAAATGATGATAAGTAATGAAAAACAAACGTTAGTACAAGAGTTTGCACATATTGCTGTTAATTTTGAAATTTTATTTTTTATGAAATAATTAATAAAATATTACTCCATGCGTTATTCAAGAATAAAAAAAAAAAACAGGTAAAGAATTAAAGATTATAAAAGATTATTATTAAGCAACGAGGCGAGCGCAGCCCGCGCGCTGTACCGCGTAGTCCCGCGCGTCGGAAAGGCGATGCGTCTACTCTTTCGCATTTTATTTCTCGCAGAAAACCTTTCGGGCACTCTTAGGAAACTATCCTTTCCTACGTAAAAAATGCTCAGCTTTCGATCTAGAGGGTAAAAAAAAATATTAAAAATACAGTTTTTAAGATATAACACGTTTTGTACTTTTTGAAGGCAAAAATGGAAAATTTCGGGAAAACTGCCTACAGCATTGGAAAGCTGAGGAAAAAATACGTCGGAAATGCTTATCATAAAATTTTTTTAAGTACGATTTAGTATCGTAAACATGAGCTAGATATAGCACGATTTGGCGCTCGCGCGCCGCGCTGCGACATTTGACGTGAAACGCCTCATATGTATGTATGTGTGTATATGTGTATGTTTATGTGTATATATGTGTATGTATGTATGTATATATGTATGTGTATATATATATATATATATATATATATATATATATATATATATATATATATATATATATATATATATATATATATATATATATATATATATATATATAAACTTGTATAACGTTAGTTCCCAGGACCCCATGTTACTGTATACCTATACGTGACTAAAGAAATAATGTCTCTTATGGGGGCCGATGTCCTCAAAACTGACGTTAAACATATGTAGATTCAGGGACTGTCCCCAAAACTAACAAATGTCCCCGAAACCAACGTTAAACATCTGGAATGTGCTGGAAACTAATATAAAACATGTTAGTTTCCAGGACATTCCAGATGTTTAACGTTGGTTTCGGGGACATTTGTTAGTAGTGTGTATGTATATATACACACACACACACACACACACACACACACACACACACACACACACACACACACACACACACACACACACACGCACACACACACACACACACACACACACACACACACACACTCACACACACGCACACCCTCACGTGCACACCCACATAAACACACACACACGCACGCACGCACACACACACACACGTTCAGATAGACTTACTATACACTTCGAGATAGATAGACTAGTGATAGATATACTTACTACACACTTCGTATACATTTCGTGCAATACATTATAATCAAACTCCTGTTATATTGAATAGACTGTCGTATACTTCTGTGATAAATACTAGTTTTACCAGTTGATTTTTTATACTTCCTTAAAATTTTTTTTTAATTCTTATCGTCATGTTTATGTACAAATTTAGTTATAATCTTCTCTGGTTATGTATGAACCAAATAACACTACAGACAAGTAACTACTTAAACTTATTAATTTCTGTGTGTATTCTATCGTTCATAATTATTAATAACTTTGTTCTTAAATAGGCGCCGTATCAGGAATTCTGTTAACAATTTACTGATGTGTTTCTACATGTAATTGACTACAGTGAGAAATTTTATGTCTTATTGTTAATTTTTGTAATATACATGAAATATGACCTTTAGTGTTGGTATGTTTTATATTGTTGTATTAGACTCTTTCTTCTTATTGAGTGATAGGGTTTTCCCGGTTCGTACTCAAGTTAAACTCTTGAACTAATATAGAAAATTGTAGTAGTGTTTATTAAACTTGAGTTGTTTAATACAAAGAATACAAAATGTCCGACTCGCAGTTTACTGATAATTTCTAGCGCAACCACGATCGCAAAATCAAATCCATCCGTCGCCGCTCACGGCCTCGCGTTCTCTGCCTCTCTCTCCAACATCCGCGCATTCGCTCACAAGAAAACTCTCTCCTCTCTCACGCCCTCTATCGCTCCTTCCTGTTCTTACAAACTTAAACAATGGCCTACTCCATACTCTATACTCTATGCCTATACTAACTCTTAAGCGCTAAAGTAAATCGTAACATTCGGCCATCCGATATAGGTTGGCCTCCAGTCGCAGCTTTTTTTTTTTTTTTTTTTAAGTAGTAGATTAGTACTTTACAAAAAAATTAACGTTATTTTTGAACATAATCTTTCAAATAACTGGGTATTTTTCGAACTCTTATTGGCCTTAATCTACGCTCACTGTCATCATTTCTTTCTATATTTCCCTCTACTTCACTGTTGAAACTCTTTAAATTTTCAGTTATCGATTTGTTTAACCTACTGTGATCTACCAATTCCTCTGATTCATTTTCAACAAATTCTGCCTCATTCTTTGACCTATTTGTTCCATAAATCACATTTTTATTTTCCGACAGTTCCAGAGCCCTATCATCATACTCCTCCAGATCAAACTCGCATTTATTAAATTCCTCACCTTTCCAAATTTTTAGTTGACTAACGTGCGCCGTGGTTACATAATTTCTGCTATTTGTTTCGTTTAACCGCTTAACCCTATAAGTATCACTAAGAGATATTCCAACAACTACTAGTGGACCATGATAAACTGGCTGAAGTTTGGTTGATTCTCCAGTACACTTGGGGTTTTGTTTCATAAAAACGATGTCTCCTATACTATACCTAACATTCTTATATCTATTTCTATCATATCTTTCCTTATATTTCGATTGTTCAGTCGCAATTCGCTCTCGTATCGTTTCTTGAATTTCACTCGGGTGTGTGAAACTTTCATTTCTCTTGGTAAGCTCTCGCAGCTCACCCTCGTTAAAGCGCGGCACATAGCCATACAGAGTCTCAAAAGGTGTCTTCCCAATAGCGGAGCTAACGGGTACATTTATATCATGCTCTATCTGTTTTAAATTTCGGTTCCAATGTTCCGCGTTTTTGTTTACAACAGACGTTTTTAAAGCTGACAACAAGGTTTGGTTTAATCGTTCAATTAAACCGTTAGCTTGCGGGTGCCTACCTTAGAGCATACATACATGGAGGGAGCGTTGCATGAGCGAAAAGCGTGATTGGCGTAGAGAGAGAGAGAATGAGGTTAGGGAGAGTCTGTCTCTCTCGCGCTGCCTCTGTGATTAGTTCTTGCATTGCGCTTAGCCAATCAGCAGCGTGTGCGAGAGAGACAGACTCTACCTAAACTCATTCTCTCTCTACACCGATCACGCTTTTCGCTCACGCAACGCTCCCTCCATGTATGTATGCTCTAAGGTGCCTACTGGAATTTAAAGTATGTCTTATTCCATGCTTCATACAAAACGCTTGAAAACAATGTGCAGTGAAGGATGTTCCCCGATCTGAAACAATTCTACCCGGTGCACCAAATTTACATATAAACTCTTCAAAATGATTCACTGTCGTTTGCGCGTGCGTACTCTTGACCGCTACTAACCATACGAATTTACTCAAATTATCTATTATTCCGAGTACATATTTATTTCCTCGAGTAGAAGTCGGAAAAGGTCCAAGGTGGTCGGTATGAATGACATCAAAGGGTCGCTTCCC
The DNA here is from genome assembly GCA_036365515.1 of Torymus aiolomorphi. Classification (NCBI taxonomy): domain Eukaryota; kingdom Metazoa; phylum Arthropoda; class Insecta; order Hymenoptera; family Torymidae; genus Torymus; species Torymus aiolomorphi. The sequence goes on from CM070876.1 coordinate 50,783,447, forward strand.
GGCAGGTATTGGATGCAATTCACCTTCACCTGGGCCCGTTTTCCTCTTGGCTAAAATACATGCAAAACAGTTTTTTATATGTATCTTTACATAAGTTCGTAAACGTGGAAAGTAGTAATATTGTTCAATCAAGCTCACAGTTTTTTCTACACCAAAATGACTCATACAATCATGATACCGAATTACAATCGATTTACGCATAACATTCGGCGCTACATATAATTCTCTTTCTTTATTATCTCGCATCACTCTCTTATATAATAATCCATCTCTTAATACGAAATCTTTCATGACATTTCGCTCCTTGTTATCTCGGTCTTTTTCATCTTTATTCAACGCATTAATTATTCTCAGAATATGCGAATTAGAACGCTGAAAGATTAAGACTTCGTCCTCACAATTATTTATTGACATTACCGATTGACCAAGCTTCGTCTCGTCGATCACCGGAGCTCGCGACAACTCATCCACATGTTGCATCGATTCACCGCGTCTATGAATCACTTCAAGAGCATACTCGGATATTTGGCTCATCCAGCGCGCGATTTGAGCATTTTTCGTTTTCCACGCGTTCATATGTACTAAGCTTTGGCAATCGGTAATCACATAAAATTTTATTCCAATCAAAAATGGTCTTAATCTTTCCAACGCCCATGCTGGTACTTACTTTCGGCTTCGTTAGTACAACGACTAATCGCATACACTAGTTGAAGGGGGTCATCGCTTTTGTCCTTTTGCATTAACATTCCAGCTAAACCATCCGCCGATGCATCAGTATGCAGCTCAGTACGAAATGCGACAGGGTTATACAGTTTTAACACTGGATGAGATACAAGTTTCTTTTTCAGATCATTAAACGCTTTTTCCTGTTCCCTTCCCCACGCGAATATTACATTACTTTTAGTTAATATTGTCAACGGTCGCGCAATTAACGAAAACTTTGGTACGAAGCGCCTAAAAAACTAGTCAGTCCGTGAAAACGCCTTATATTGTGTTTATTAAGAGGTCTTGGGAAATCTTCGATTGCACGAATTTTCCTATCACCCGGACGAATTTCGCCGTTTCCCAAAATATATCCTAGATACTCTATATGTGATATTCCGAACTTGCATTTATTTAACCCGCTTCCATCAATAACACTAAAACCTCTTCTAAATTTTTCATTAAACGCTCCCACGTATCCGCAAAAATACACATGTCGTCAAAAAAATTAAATACGATTCCCTTTTTACGTACACGACCCAAAACTCGGTCCATTAATTTCGCGAAGTATCTTGGTGCGTTGGCTAAGCCAAACATTGCTCGCGTGAATTCTCCGGTTTGGGTTTCCGTTATAAACGCGGTTTTTGGCCTCGCCTGCTCTGAGAGTGGTAATTGTAAATATCCCCAAGCCATGTCTAATACTATGAACAATCGCGCTCCATTCACCTTTTCAAGCATGTCGTCAAAGTTAGGTATCGGGTACGGCATTACTTTTGTTCCCTTATTGAGCTTGCGATAATCAACTATCATTCGCCCCGTTTCGTCTCTCTTTCTTATAATAAACGCGGGACTCGCGAAGTCCGAAGTAGTATCAGTGATTATGCCGGTCTCTCTATACTCCTCAATTACTTTGTCTAAATCTTCCCGGTCTTTAACATTTAGCCGATAAGGCTTACTTTGCACGTTCACGTCATCATCTCTCAATTCTATATCCATAGTAACAACTTATGTTTTTCCGAGCTCCCCCATTTCTTTTGCAAAACACTTTCGGTATTTATTCAAAATTTCTACTAATTCCTGTTTTTGTTCCCCCGTAGTACTTTCATCCGTTATTATTTCGTCTATAACAATCTCTTTCACTCTACATGCAATTTGTTTTACCGGTTCGATAGATAACATCGATTCGAAAATATAATCGTTCTTTTTTACAGTTCGTGTTTCGCTCCCGATGTTTACGACAGGCATAGATAATTCCAGGGACTTAACCTTTACATCAATAAATTTAACCTCCTCCGATTCTATTTTCATATCTTTAAGAACACGCGCTTTTGTAGCTGTCGGCTCACAGGCGTTTTCATCCGCAAGATCTTCGAAAATTAACTGAGCCCCGTGTCTCATGTAAACTAGGTCATGTAACTCTGTAAAAGATTGTCCTAAAATTACCTCGTGCCTTTGAGCTGTATCCGGCACAACCCTTAGATTGATTTGGCGTGGTTTTAGGTTATCAAGCAACACAGTTTCTTGTATAATACCGGGCGATTCGATTATATGAGCCCCAAACCCTTCCAGAGGAGTATTTATCTTCGTAATAGGAAAGCCTGCCGTTATCGTCGAAGTAGCCTTAATCGTACAGACTGTCGAGCCCATATCTATTAAAGCACTAAAACGATTATTACCGACTATAATATCGCGTATGAATTTTTCTCGCATTTCAGCCGAACTAGTAGTGCTAATTACCTTCACCTCGCTTATTTGTACTCTATTATTACCAGTACGCGGTGCTTTTTCTTTATTTGTACAACGCGGCGCGACATGACCCTCTTCCCGACACAAGTAACACGTAAATATGCGCTTCGGTTCCGAACAATAACGCACATAAGGCCCCATTTTACCGCAGTTATGACAGCTATTAGTTCCGTGTTGTGAGAAACTCTCATTGTGGTCACCTTTCTTGGACGTAGCTGTTGATGCCGAATTCCGCGAACTGCTGCCTGCCGCCTCGCTGTTGCCTGGTTCCGTCGTCCTCCACGTGATCGCCGCTGTGCCGTTGCCCTTTCCTCGTTCTGCCATGTGTTTCTCGATTTTATTCCGCTCGTTTTACTCCAGAATTCTGTTTCGTCGACCTTCATTTAACGTCTCGAATTTCATATGATCTAACAGAATTGCGTCCGTCGTTGCATAGTCTCGTGACAAAACATGGCGCGCAGACTCTTTAGACCACAGTCCAATCGCCACCTCATCTCTTATTTCTTCCATCGAGAAGTCCAAACCCACATACAACCACACCTTGTCCAGGAAATACTCTTGTAGATTCTCGCGCATGCCTTGTGTTCGCGCCACCATAGTCTTCAATTTTTCACTTTGACTGCGCACGTACGTGAACGTACTTTTGAAAGCCGTTTTAAATTCTTCAAAAGTTTTTCTGGATTCAGTCTTCGTCAGTAGCCATTTCCACGCCGCGCCTTTGAGTCTCGACTTTCCAACATTCAAAGCAATAGCGTCACTCCAACCATATAAAATCTTTGTACTGTTCAGCTCATTGATCCAGACACGTGCCTTCTCCGGGCCCTCATTTCCATGGAATTCCCGAATAAGATTTTGACTGGTTGCTAGCGACACGATTTCCCCGAAATTCTGCTGTTGGTTCATGGTTGTTTGAAGCTGAGTAAACACTTGGGCTTGTTGTTGCAGTACATTGCCAACCGATGAAATTGCTAAAGCTATCGAGTCGTCACGAGATGAGTCTCCAAGAATTGAGGTTGACGTACCCCGTTGACTTAACTGGGCCTGTAACTCTTTAACTTGCTGTATGTATTTCATCTGCTCTTCGTGTCTAACTTCCTTCTGTCGCTCAATTTTCTGTAATGCCTCTTTCAGTTTTTTATCCGCCATTTCGCCCACTAATACTTCTTGTAATTTATTTGTCTTCACAAAATTCTGAAACTCGTCGTACATAAGACGCGCACACAATCCCACTTCTGATTTATTAGACTCTTTCTTTTTATTGAGTGATAGGGTTTTCTCAGTTCGTACTCAAGTTAAACTCTTGAACTAATATAGAAAATTGTAGTAGTGTTTATTAAAATTGAGTTGTTTAATACAAAGAATACAAAATGTCCGACTCGCAGCTTACTGATAATTTCTAGCGCAACCACGATCGCAAAATGAAATCCATCCGTCGCCACTCATGGCCTCGCGTTCTCTGCCTCTCTCTCCAACATCCGCGCATTCGCTCGCAAGAAAACTCTCTCCTCTCTCACGCCTTCTATCGCTCCTTCTTATTCTTACAAACTCAAACAATGGCCTACTCCATACTCTATACTCTATGCCTATACTAACTCTTAAGCGCTAAAGTAAATTCGTAACAGTTGTAAACAAGGTTTAGCCTGAAGAGGGTGGCAAAATGTGACCACCGAAACGTCGCTTTTATAATAAAGTATTGTTCACCAAAATCACGTAAATACTTCTTAGTGATTTAATGTTGTTTCTTTCTGGTTGAATCCCCTAAGAATATTCATTCATTCTTACCATTATTGGAACCTCATCGTTATCTTCGTCATCCCTACGCTCCCATACGTGTAGGGCTGCGCTAAACCTCACCTTCTTCAAGGTTAAATTAGTCAATAAATCGTTATCCGGAATGCTAGCTAGAAATAAACTGTAAACTCGCTTATATCCCCAAAAAACACAATTTATTTGACATCTTTATTCTTCTAATACATTAAACAGCCGATTACAATCTTTGGTCAAACGCATAAATATATTTTTAATCCCTAATTCGCAAAACTAGCTGAACGGTTCATGCGCGTGGAGCCCGCACATTTGAAAGGTCTAATGGGCCGATGTAAAATATCCCTGACCTCCGTGGCATCAGTCTGATTTGCGATTTAAGCTAGCGCTCCTGCATCGTTACGGCCATTCCCCCTTTTAGAAGGGAAGAGAGGAATCGTAAAATGGGGTGACGGTAATGGGTTAATAGGGGAAGAAAATGCCACCCGCGCAAACGAGGGAGTGAATCGTAGACCAGTGTATTCACCTCTTTTCTTGGCTTTTCTCTCTTCGATCGTCCGTCTTCTCCCACAATCATGTTGTGAATGGGAATAGAGACCTTTGAAGAGGAAAGGTTTACTTGCTGCGTCTCTTGATGATGGAGATGTTAGAGGGGTGGTCGAGTCCTCGATGGTAGGCGGGAAAACTCCTTCCTCCAATCGTGTGGACCAGCGCGCAGTAATTCCCTTCCGCAATGATGAGGCAAAATTCGGTTACAAACCACGGAGTTGAAGGTTAATAAACGAAGTGGCCTCGAACTGAACCGGCTGCCCCACCGCTGCGCGCTTCTCCACTCATGCACAGCGGGTGCGAAGGCCCGCACGAAAAGGACAAGCCGATAACTGTATATTCTTGGCGTGATGTAAGTACGGATCGCCGTGTAAAGCAGAGAGCCCGAAAACTTCGTGCGCACTCTTCACTCGAACGCGGTAACTGCGAAGACTCGCACAAAAGGGACGAGCCGATAACTGTATACTTGTTCCTCCCTCTCTGGCACAAGTGGGGGCAAAACAGCAAATACAGATATCGGGAAAAGAGGAGCGTGCAAGGGGAGAGGGAACAAACCCTTGGTGATGCGTAGAGGCGCCCGATAATTTTAATTGACGCTATCCGATTGACCGCACCGATGGAGGATATTGACTCGGAGCACTTTACAAAGGTAGACCTTCCAAATGCTGGGGATTATGGGGTTATATATACACATATATACAACTATCACGTGCCGCGACAAGCGCGTATGCTCGTGACCAACTAATTCGGGTAGAGCAACCGCTAAACAATGATTGAACTTAAAGGGTATAATAATTGAATAGGAGGGGATCGCGGGTAGAAGGGCTTCGTCCAACACACACGCGCTCCCTGTAATAGGGTACCGAGATTTAATTGCTAATAAGAAAAAAGGAATGTTTTGTTGTAACTAAAACAACATGAACGAGAGAAAAAAAGGGATAAACGCCAATTTCCGGATCTTATTATTTGAAATAGATAATAATTACTATTCTGTAATAGAAAATATTCATTGATTTATTATAGTGTTACGTCTGTGACGTATCTCTAAAATTAAAATCTATATTCGTATTCTCATCAGCAATTTCCTGACCTATAAAATGATGTATTTGCGAATTTAAACGACACAGCATTTCGACAACGCAAACGCGTGACGCAGCGAGCTACCAACTTCGCGAAGGCATACGCGTGTCGTAATTTTGTGCACTCAGCATTTCTCAACTTCGAAATTGAACGATTTACGCCAAAATGTTTACTAAATTTGTTTAAAAAAGATGATTTTATCCAGCGTCAAAATTACCTTAACCTAATTTACTCGCTTAATAAAAACGGCGACTTTTACCACACACGTCAGTTATTCGCGCAGAGATCGCGAGCTCCGTACCCTCCAATCGACAATAGGAGAAACGATTATTTTTGTACAGGCCAATACGAGCCAATAACAGTAAAGCAATTATATCAATTTAATACGTTATCGGTATTATATATTGTTTAACAAAGTTAATAAGTTGTAAATCGAATAGTCTTATTTATAAAACTTATATCATTCAATAAATAGTGCATCTAACTAATCAGCTGTTTATTATTTACGAGAGCCTATGCCCAGAATAAAGGTAATATAAATCAAATATCAGTCAAATATAAAAATATAATCAATTCAATAAATATAAGAGTATATTCTCGAATTTTCAAGACTTAACAGTGGTTCCGGTACGAATCGAACATTAGTTCATTAGACTGTTTAAAATAAAAAAATAAAATAACTATTTTCCGGAACGTAACAGTCGTTCTGGTACAAATCGAATAAAATCAGTTTAATCAATCTATAAACGTTTTCAAATAAGCTTTTGAAAGACGAGGAAAATATTCTTATATAAATACAACAAACATAGAATAAGTCCGAACTTCTTGCTTTGCAGTAAGAAGTTGGGGGGATCATTGTAGCATGAATCGCCCAAACTTCAGAAGATAAGCAAGTACGGCTCGTCAAGTTATTAGCAACAAATTATATCACAAATTATAGCTGAAATAGCAAATGAAAAGATAAATTTACAGAGTGAAATCAAGATATATTACGCGAAAAATAATAGCAGTCTAATACAAATAAGAAATTGGAAAATAATCAATAATAAAAAGATATAAAAGTAAAACCAAAAGAAAATACTGCAATATATAAACAAAATATCATACTAACAATTTATAATTACAAAAATTAAGAATAATGATAAAATAAATCTAAAATACATCACGTGAAAAATAAACATAGAATAACGATCAACGTAGCTCAAGAAAACGAATAATAATATTAAACAAATTGATCAATTAAATAATAATTGCATAAATAAATATTACATTTTAAACAATAAAAGATAAAACACTAAAAACTAAGCAAACTGAAAAGATTTATAAAAGTGACAAATAAATAAATAAATTATATCGTGAAATAAATAAACAATTACAAAATATATGCTGATAAAATAGTTGAACTAATAATAAAAACGTATTTTAAAAGAAATACTAAGTAAGTATATCATAAGCAAGAGAGTAATATGTCATGTCATATCAGAAGTCATAGGAAATAAGGGAAACAAAGGGATTATAACCAGACAGACGACACAACGCAAACAAGAACTAAAAAAGCAAGTAGATGATATAAATAAACAAACGAACATGTTTGAAAGAAGACCAAAAGTACCAAGATCACCTCCAAATACACGATTAAATAAAACTTCATCAGATATTTACGTTAACATACCACGGGACTCAAAAACAGAGGAAAATACGGAAATAGTTTCAATTCCATCAACTTCAAAAATAGACACTAACGAACTAAATGCACAAACTTCAGTTAATTTAAACAAAAATCAGAATATTACAAATCCCACACAAGAACAAGATATACCTGAAAAAAATATAAATAATCTTTTAATTTCGGAAATAAAATGGGATATATTATCACCAACAAATTTTCATACACCGAATACACCAAGTCAGAGCCCAGCATTTTTTAAAGAAATGAATATATGTAGAAAACGGAAGGTAACACGACTATACGGATATAGAAGAATTTTTTAATGAACAAAGTTTGATTTTAGCTAGAAATAATAATACAAGTAATAACGGACAACCAGAAATTCAAATAAACGAAGATTTAATAAATCTCGAACCAGAAATGGCAAACCAAACATTAAAATTACCACTTAAAGAAGTTGCAAAATTGGTATCGGATTTTGACGGGAAAAATATCCAACTCGAGGAATACAATATATATAAAAATTAAAACAAGCAAAAAGAATAATATCGAATAATGACGAATCGAACCTAGTACAGATCCTCAAAATAAAACTCAAAGGAAAAATTTATAAAGCATTAGCAAATGTAGAAATTGAAAGTATTGAAACTTTTATTCAAACAATACGTAAAATATATCCATCAACGGATAATATACATTCATTATACGGAAAACTAACACAACAAATTCAAAAATCAGATGAAGACGTACTATGTTTTGCAAACAAATTACGAGTATTGGGTACACAAATAATAGAATTTAAAAAATTAGAACCAAATGTAACAGGAGAAATATTAACAGAATATAAAACTGGATTAAAAACCGACATACTCAGTAGTTTTAAAAAAGGATTAAAACAAGAAATTAGAATCGAACTCGGAGAACACCAATACATGGATAAGGCAATACAAAAAGCAATTGAAATAGAATCAAACTTAAAAAAGCAAAATAGCTTAAGGAATGATAGTACGAGCATATTGTTTAATTTCGAAACTCCAATTCCAAACAAAATTAAACAAGTTTTTTGTCAATTATGTAGGGAAATAAATCACGAAGCATTATTTTGCATGAAATTGTAAAAGTAAGGAGCATGTATCATATCATTGCAGAACAGCTAGGCATGTAATAAAATTAATCTGCAAATTGTGTAGTACGGAAGACCACTCAATAGACGCGTGTAAGTTAAATAAGATGTCGAGTAATCATTGTCAATACTGCCAAAATATGGGGCACGAGGTTACACAACGTCCTACTATTACAGAATACGAACTGTGTTGGAAATGTAAGGAAAGAGGACACGATCCGTTTACGTGCAATAATTCGGTAAGAATTACGGAAGCATGCGACGTCTGTGGCAACGTGTCACATACGGCTAAAAATTGCCCGTCAGCATTGTGTAAGAGGTGCAACAACCTCGGGCATTTAATGAAATACTGCATGATAAACAAAAGAACGATATGGTGTGTAATATGTGCGGATGAATGTCACGAAACCGCGGATTGCGAGAACATAAAAGTTTTAATGATGCAAAACAGACAACAAAACTTTCAGAATAGAGAAATTTGTCAATTTTGCGACACGCCAGGGCATTCAGCAAAAACTTGTAGAAAAATAAGTAATAAACAACAAAATACGTTCCAGAATAACAACTACAACCCTTCAAATAAAGCCTATGAACATCAAGATAGAAATAGAAACGGATTTTTACGAACAAATCATCAAAATAGTCATCAGTTCTCAAATAACTCAAATAGTAATTATCGAGGAAACTTTAATACACGACGTATAAATTGCGAATATTGTAAATTCACCGGGCATACGTTGGGAAACTGTAGAAAATTAAAAAGTTTGACAGCACAAAGTAAATGCTCTTATTGCAAGAAAGACGGACATCAAATAGACAATTGCCATGAAATCAAATTGCTACAAAATAAATTAGATAAATTTTGTAAGATTTGTAAAAACACGAATCACACAACTGAGGAATGTACTTGGCGATCAGTATTTAATCAACAAAAATCGGGAAACTAACAAATTCTTCTGGAAATGAGTGGACTAGAAGGATTAACAAAAAACCACTCGAAAATAACGCAGCTATTAAAGTAAGTACATTTAATGGCGATAATATTGCAAATATAAATCGCAACGAAGGGAAAGATACGGACATTGATTTATTAATTTCAAAGAACTTAAACGATACTGATGAAAATATGAAGGACAATCAGGCAGCTAACAAATCGGAAGGTAAAAATGTTAACAAAATGAAAATAAAAATGAAATAAATAGTGTTGGAAAGGAAAAAATACAAGAAAGAATAACGGCAACCAAGATTGCAATGTATTTTCTGAAGTTGGGAAACTCACTTCAGTATATCGAAATAGAGGATCATTATACAAATAAAATATGTAATTTACTCGCAGATAGTGGAGCTCAATTAAATATTATCAAAGGAAATCAGATATTTTCCAACATAATTTTAGAAAATAGAAAAATTCGTTTATCCGGTATCACAGATAAAACTATTGAGACATTAGGAGTAATAAAAATGAAAATCAATGGACTAAATATTGATTTTCATGTTGCACCAGAAGATTTTTGTCTACCCTACGACGGAATTTTAGGAATTAAAATTCTTACTGAAAAAAATTAAGACTAGACGAGGGTTATTTACAAATAAATAATAATAAAATCAAGCTAAAACCAGCCCATAAAATAAATCATAATCTTAATATAGTAACTGAAAACCTACAAAAAACCGATAAAGAAATTAAATCAAGAGTAACGATAGAACAAAAGGAATTTTTAAAGAAAATGTTAGCAGATACGAATGAAAAACAAAATTCAACACCCGTAATTCACAAGGATTGTGAACAAGTAGTACAAATAAACGAAAAAACTGAAAATTTTCAAATTGAGGTTGAAATGGAGAAATCATCTTGTTTAATATTTTATGAACCCGAGTTAATCAATAAAAATGAAGTAAATATAAATTCAGAAATAACATTTTATGATGACGTTACAAAAATTTTAAATACGATTGCAATATTAAAGACAGAAGGAAAGGATTTACAGAAAAAAATGTTAAATGAAATTCTACCAGAAAATATAAATGATTTACATTATGAGAAAATTTTGGAAAATAACGAAAATAATATTAAGTCATTAAGAGGGTGTGGTACTCATGCACTCTGTTTTACCGGCAGAACTCGGCAAATTCTAAATTATTAAAATAAATATATCGAATTACGTTTTATAAAGACATAGTTGCCCTGCGCAATGTAATAATCTACCAGCCTACGCAGTTTTGAGCTCAAATGTCAACGACATCCTAAAAAATTTTGCGAACAAACATAACCGAAATTTCGTTCGCAAAATTTTTTAGGGTGCCGTTGATATTTGGGCTCAAAACTGCGCAGGCTGGTTGGTTATTACATTGCACAGGGCAACTATCTCTTTATAAGATGTAGTTCGATATATTTATTTTAATAATTTAGAATTTACCGTGTTCTGCCGGTAAAATAGAGTGCATGAGTACCACACCCTCTTAATAAATAATATTAATATTGCTTTTGAAAATAATGACCAAACAATCGATTTTGAGGAAATCGGATCAACAGATTATAAACAATTTTTGACAATAATGAATAAAAAGATTGAAGTAGATTTAGAAGAATATAATAAACTCTATGGAAATGAAAAGGAATATAACTTTATATCTTATGAAATAGACAATTTACCTGAAGGTTTTCAAATAACAGAAGACTTTAACATAGACGAAAATGAAATTTTAAATTTGGGATCAATAAATTTTATAGGAAAAAATCAGTCAATACAAGATTTAAAAGAATATAACAGAGAAGAAAGATTATTAGAAACAATATGTTACGAAAACTTGCCTGAAAATAGTAAAACAATGATTAAAGATCTAGTATTGAAAAATAAGGATATATTTTGGCTAGAGGAAATAGTTTAGGATCATGTAATGTAGGACAACATGAAATAAATTTAACAGATGATAAACTCGTATTCGCAAAGCAATTTCGTTTACCCCATGAATTAAAAGAAATCGCGATACAGGAAACTCAAAAATTAATAACAAATGACCTAGTTCGAAACTCAAAAAGTGCTTTTAATACTCCAGCATGGATCGTAGCAAAAAAAACAGTTAGCAGACGGAAAAAACTGTGGCGTTTAGTAATAGATTATAGAAAACTTAACGAAAAAACAGTTCCAGATCCATATTTACTCCCAAATATTACAGAAATATTCGATCAATTAGGAAAAACTAAAATCTCTAAAATTAAAATCTATATTCATATTCTCATCAGTAATTTTCTGACCTATAAAATGATGTATTTGCGAATTTAAATGACACAGCATTTCGACAACGCAATCGCGTGATGTAGCGAGCCAACAACTTCGCGAAGGCATACACGTATCGTAATTTTGTGCACTCAGCATTTCTCACCTTCGAAATTGAACGATTTACGCCAAAATGTTTACTAAATTTGTTTAAAAAAGATGATTTTGATCCAGAGTCAAAATCATCTTTAACCCAATTTACTCGCTTAATAAAAACGGCGACTTTCACCACACACGTCAGTTATTCGCGCAAAGATCGCGAGCTCCGTACCCTCCAATCGACAATAGGAGAAACGATTATTTTTGTACAGGCCAATACGAGCCAATAACAGTAAAGCAATTATATCAATTTAATACGTTATCAGTATTATATATTGTTTAACAAAGTTAATAAGTTGTAAATCGCATAGTCTTATTTATAAAACTTATATCATTAAATAAATAGTACATCTAACTAATCATCTGTTTATTATTTACGAGAGCCTATGCCCAGAGTAAAGGTAATATAAATCAAATATCATTCAAATATAAAAATATAATCAATTCAATAAATATAAGAGAATATTCTCGAATTTTCAAGACTTAACAATAGATACCAACACAGCTAATCTTTTTATGCAAAAACCCGGAAATTAGGTTTTCCTAACATAAAAAAAAGAAAAGGGAAATAATATTTTACTTTTCTTTTATAATTTAATATTTCACGGGATTACAGAATTTCTTTTGTTAAGTCGCGTTGATTTGCTGATATCGATAATAACTACATATCCATATATAGCTATATACATGTAATAATAGTTATACACTAAAAATATATGTAGACACACATATATCTATTAAACGATGATAAGGCACATAAACACCAATATGTATATGTATTGTATATCTATAGTCTTTAAACTTTCATATACGTGTATATGTGTAACGAGTGATAATAATGTATATGCCTTTTTTTATATGGAAAACATACATAAATATATCTATATATATTTATATAAATATATACATGTATGTATATGTACTTATGTTGACATAGAGTTTGTTTCTCCAGTGTTCGAGATGGAATGGAGATGGATGTGTGTATTGGCTAACACCACGACGCCTGCCGCGCCCGCTTTTAGTATGAAATTCCGGAACAAAATTCCGGAAAAGTTGCTGAAGAAGTATTGTAGACAAACCCTGATGTCTACATAAGTCATGTTGGACTAAAGAAATTTAAGGTGACTTATGCTGACGTCTGCATAATTCCATGATTGTCTGTATAAATATCTTTTCATGTTTGATTTTGTCTGCACAAGTGTTGTTTCATACAAATATATGTATATATATACGTATATACTGTAACGTGGCGGATTTTTACCACGTTACTTTCGCTTTTCGGAGAGCGAATTTCGACTATGAAATCGCCCCTCCATTGGCAGCCAGGAGGAGAGTCCTCACCTCAGCGTCCAGGGTCACTCGTATTTTTGTATTATTTGCTTATTCTTTTTGTTATCTTTTTCATGCGAGAGAAATATTATGCGGCGAGCATGTGCGCGCCGACGGACTGCCCTTTTCAGCTATAGCTACTTCTCCGTCGGCCCTCAGCGTCCGTCGTCTCATCGCCGGCCGCCTCGCCATCGTCTCGATGCAGCCTCCAACATCAGCTGATGATCATCGCCTCCAGCTGAGACCATTTGCCGAAGCTACGTATTAATTTTTAGTTGCCTTCGCGAGTTAATGAATTTAGTAATTAACTTCGCATTTATCTTATCTCTCCCGTTCATATAATGCATTAATTGGTTCGTGCCTATGAAGATGCCTTTGCATCTCGCACGCTTTCACAAAAATGCCGAGTCGAGTATTTTCTATAATTCTTGAATAATTTCTCTGCCTCGAAATATCATGGAAAATTCCATTTCTGCAGGCACACCAGAATTCTGCTAGACTCATCAACGAAGAGACAGAGAGAGAAAGACAACATACTCGGCTTTCGACGCATCTCCTCGGCTGAGGTGATCTACGCTCAACCAATCAGCGACATCCGCGTCGACGGCGGTTGAGGCACCGGCGAGCAGGACGACGCAGCGCTCGAGGATTCCCTTCCTGGCCGCCGAGGGGGTAACATCGTGGAACCAGTACCGATCTATTGCGCCGTGCTTTCGTTTGCCGTATTGGAAAAATCCCGCGAGTGCCTTCTGTCTCGCGTAATTTAGTTTGTACAATAAGTTGCAAATTTTGTGTTTAATTGAATTAATATCACTTAGCTGCCGCGACCGCATCGCGTTTATTTTACCTGCCTGGAGTCGGAGGACGAGATATTGTAAAGCGGTAAGGCTTGCCAAGCTCGAACTATTGTACCAATTCGTTTTTCTTGCCTATAAAAGGCCGTAGTATTGCGCTTGGATGCCTTCGTCCCTGCGTGTTATTTCATATAAAATCTAAAATTCACGTTATTATCTTGTCACGCGATTTATTCTATGTATATTTTTAATTGTACACGTGTGACTCGGGATATCTCTTGTATTTCTGTAAAGGTGAATTAGCGAATCCAACAAAATTTATGTTGTAATAAATCTTATATGTAAATTCTAACTATTGCCGCGCTCTAAACTCTATTGTAATAAATTTTAATGCCTCTATGAGGCTAGCGCGTAAAGACAATTTATTACTAAAACAGTTGCAAAGAATTATAGTATTACAATCTGTGCCTTAAATAGGCTTTTTGTTAAATAAGTATATTCAGTAATTAAAGCATTAGATTTACATTTATATTTGCCTATAATCTATTGTTTTCATTTATTTATGTGATATTGGATATGTTGAATGTTATTTGTGTTGTTGTGATTGTCTGAACGCGTGAATTACTCCAGCCGTCTGAACTCGCTGCTCCTCTGCCTCGGAGCTGTCGAGCAATCATTAAGATTTTGTAAGTAATTAACTCTGATTGATATTTCGTATAGTGAGAGGCACTGCTCACCCAGCGATAAAATCTTTAACAGTGCTTGGCACCCCTATTTAAAAATTTAATTTAGTTATCGATTTCATAGGCTATATAATTTGCTTTATATTATATTTCAAAAACTTAGTTGTAGAATCGAATGGTAGAATTTGTTTAATAGTCTTTTCAGATTCTAATGGTCTTGTCTACCAGTTTATGTTCTTTTTTAAAAGGAGAGGATCCACTAAAAAGAACAAATAATTAAATATATACGACGTTTCGGACACTTTTATTATTGTGTCCCTCTTCAGGATAAAAAGTACAAAAAGTCAAATAATGTTTCTCCCTGCGAACATTATTTGACTTTTTGTACTTTTTATCCTGAAGAAGGACACAATAATAAAAGTGTCCGAAACGTCGTATATATTTAATTATTTGTTCTTTTTATTGGATCCTCTCCTTTTAAAAAAGAACATAAACTGGTAGACAAGACCATTAGAATCTGAAAAGACTATATTTCAAAAAGAAAATTAATTCCATACGAGAAACATATACGCATGCGAACGTAAACATTGCGTTGAATTCCGCGAACTCGCCGGTCTCTCAGTCTCTCGCTCTCTGCTTGCCGAGAGCTACTACGTTCGTCGTTGCCGAAAAGCACTCGGCCGACGACAAGTATCAGTAATGTTAGGGGCACGTCCGCTCGCCGTACCCATTGTGTAAGGGAATGGGAGTTGCTGCCTTATAGCGTTTGAGTTGACTTATCCTCCGCTGTATGGTGCACGATGCCTTCTGCCTCTCTTGCAGTACTTGACGAGTTGATAATGATCCTCGTTGTTTTCGTCTGGATTAGTGTTGTTTTCTGCAAATGGACTGGTAGATGTTGAACCATGACCCCGGCTGCTCGATGTCGGTAAGGTAGTTCCCAACAGCTTAAAATTTGTATACGGGCGACAACATGGAATCGTAATATGTCGAATTTGCTAGTTAGCTTTTTCACGTTTTAGTACCGGAAAAATAGCGTTAATAATTTTTGTCTCATACCCTATCGGAAAGTGTTGTCTTCCCACTCTGCTCTCACGGCCGAAAGTGCCACCTTCCCTCACGCCTAGAAACTGCGATGCGCATGCGCGTTTCTCTAATTTTCGGCCCGGCTGGCACCGCCTGCGTGTTGCAGCCCTCGCTACCGCTCGGGCTGCAAATCACCTGCAGGCGGCGCTAGTCGGCAGAAAATTAGAAACGTGCATAAGCCTCGCAGTTTTAGGAGTGAGGCTATGTGGCACTTAAGATCCTGAGATCAGGGTGAAAAGACAATAATATGCTTTCCTCCAGGGAATACATGAGACAAAATAGTATACGCAACACGAGAGGGAAGTAGAACATCTCAACCCGCGTGTTTACCACCCTCGCCTTCGGCTCGGGCGTTAATATCACACGCGGGTTGGGATGTCTTACTTCCCTCCCTTGGTGCGTAATGTACTATTTCGTGAGAAAATAGTTGTGCGTAGAGTGATGATAATAGGTTTCGGTGAATATTAGATGCGCAGGTGAATTCTCGCGTTTTTAAAACTTTTTCGTTTGAGAACCTGGCCTATAACAATGAGACCATTTAATTGTTTTTCATTCCATGATTTTCTAGGGTATCACTTAGAATTTAAAAGTGCCTCTACACTAGTTATAATTAGAGTGCCGAGCATTAATGAATTATTGCCGATAGAGCAGGTTACTGCTATAGCTTATGTATCGCACGTACTAATCATTCATTTGCCGTCGGAGGTGCATAGGACCGTGACGTGCTATTCTATATCTCCACTTGAGACATGTCCCGCGTTGAGTTTCGTATATTACTACATAGTAGTTGTTCTCGCGTTCGTTTTTGTACCTTCTGCTTGAGATGTTCATTGCTTTAGGAAATAGTTTTGGGCAGGCAGTTGCATTTATGGCTAAAAATATGCAATACTGCCAAATTATGCCCGATTTATCCATATGTTTGCCTTTGTCGCAAATCAGCGTAGACTGGAAGTTTCAGTACGTCCACGCTGTACTGTCCTACAGGGAGAAATGGACGTTAAGCAGCCCTCAGTCTTCCAGACGCCCTGTACTGTCCTGCAGGGGTAAATGGACGTTAAGCAGCCCTCAGTCTTCCAGACGCTCTGTACTGTCCTGCAGGGGGAAATGGACGTAAAGCAGCCCCCAGTCTTTTAGACGACTTTTAAGAGAATTTATCTCTCATTTAATTTTAGCTATGCCTATTTTTTGTGCTAGTAACTTGTTTTCTTTATTTGCCTTTCGGCGATTTAATGTAGAACTGGAATGGTTAGTACGTCTGCGTTTTCGTCCTGCAGGAGGAGATGGACGTAAAACAGCCTCCAGTCTTTCAGACGAAATACTTAATTTATATTAATTTCATTGAGTTAAGCAACATATATTAAGTCATATTTGTTGTATTAAAAGATAATAATGTCCCAAATAAATAGAGGTAGCTTCTAAAATTTATTAATTTTAAAGATTGGAATAATTAGTACATCTTTTATTTTACTTTTCCGCTTGAGATATAATTAACTCGCGTTGAGACTAAGAATTATTAGATGCATAAAATGACATTTACCTTCTATAAACGCTTTAGATATTCTATTTTGCAAGGACAAATCTCAATTTGATATTAATTAACAATTAAATAGCTTTAAGTATTAATTAATAGCATTAAGTATTTCGAAAAATTGTTGTGATTTTAGCTACGTCCGCTTGAGATGTATTTGCCTCACGTGGAGAAGCAAACTGGGAATTATGTTCGACAATTTGAAAATTTATCTTGGTTAGGTATCGTACCTGTGCACTTTAAATTATTTCAAATTATCTGCTCTCATTATACAATTGCCGACTAAAGGTTTTGTTCTCTTTCCGAACCCATAAAGCCCTATAAAAGTGAAACATTTTTCTGGATAAAAGTGCGAATTTCGTTGTGCTTTTCCTTTGAGACTTGTCAATATAAGGCCAGGGAAATGCCTTTCAAATTTATTCGATTCGTATGTCTTTTGTTCATTCATTTGCTAAAGCTTAAAATAACTTTGTGTTTTTCGTGACTAAAATCAAAGCATAAACCTTCACAATTCTTGTGTCTAGAACCTTATTAATTGATTCTTTAAAAGTCTGCTTATTTTGGGGTATCGTATTTTAGCATTTGTATGCATTGACAATTAGTGAAGTTCAACGAATGGGACGTCTGTATGGTGTGCTTCATGACTGGTATGCCATCCGTGGCTTCCACACCTGCTTTATGAGATGATGAGATATTAGTCAATCGCCGTGAAGTATCCCATCTGGACCTCGATGAGTATGTGCCTTCTCGAGGGTTGTAGGATTTGCAGTGCCTAACTGATGGATACCGTGTACACGATGT
Organism: Torymus aiolomorphi; assembly: GCA_036365515.1. Taxonomy (NCBI): domain Eukaryota; kingdom Metazoa; phylum Arthropoda; class Insecta; order Hymenoptera; family Torymidae; genus Torymus; species Torymus aiolomorphi. The sequence goes on from CM070876.1 coordinate 50,801,678, forward strand.
ATTGGAGCCGTTATCTTTGTGCACGTCATCGTATTTAGTCGGGACACATTTCTTTTGGTCTAGGTTGATCACAGAATTAGCATAGTAGGAGTTGTATTAGAGTGCTCTACTTCTGACTTTGATTTTAATGACACGAGTAGATTTGGATCATGGTAGGAGGATTAATCTTTTCATTTCTTTTTTTGCATAGGGTTGTGAAGGCTCGATGTAGCGGAATTAAGCGTCGAGACAGGAATTTGAATGAAGACAGTACTTCGAAATGGATTTTAAGCCGCGTTCGTTGTTCCCTTATTAAGGTTGAGGATTAGCTGAAGTATTGCCGAAGTCACTGTGGGGAAAACCTACGCGGCGAAGAACTATTATCCGCGAGTTTGAAGTTAGGCCTAACCAGAACACAGTTGAATATATTTACGCTGCCTATAGGTATTAATAGACTTTTTGTTACCTTTCGGCATTTATATTGTAAATTCCATTTATATTACATTTATATTGCATTTATGTTTCATTTATTTATATTGCAGCCCTTAGTCTTCTAGACGATATATACCGCTCTGCAGGGGGAAATGGACGCTAAACAGCCTCCAGTCTTTAAGACGAATCATTATAGAAAATTAAATTTTTTGCATAAGCTAAATAATTGTTACGCTATAAATTGTTATCGTTTATCATCTCCGGTTGAGATGTTTTGACTCGCGTCAAGAGGAATAATATTTAAAGTACTTTCGGAGATTGGGATAATTAGTACATCTTCTACTTTTATTCTCCGCTTGAAAAATTAATAATCTCGCGTTGAGAACACAAGTATCAGGAGCGGAATATTATTTTTGCCGTATTCTTCACTGAAGATGTTTTTGCCTCGCGTGGAGATGTAAAATGTTAATTGGGTACGATAATTTGGAAATCTATTTTGATTAGATATCGAACCCATGTATTGTACTTTAAAATATATCATAATCCGTTCTTATTATTAAATTGCTGATAGAGGTTTTGATTTATTTTAGAACCCAGGAAGACCTCTAAGAAATAAATATTTTTGGTTACGGTGCTTATTTAGTGTAATTCTGCTTCAATATTCAGAAAGGAAACCTGCACAGACTGTTGACTAGGACGCATAATTACGATAAGGCTGAAATAATGCCTTGAATTCAATTCGGTTGCGATGTTGAATGCCTTTTTTGTATTCTGAAGCATGAACGTACTAAGTCATCATGCATACAGCTCTAGTTGATTCTGTAAGTATCTTCACGTGGTAATAATATCGATGATTAGTGAATATCAGCAAATGCGACTCCTGTATAGTGTGCTTTTCGACTGGTAGCTTGTTCCTCGCCTTCGCACCTGTTTTATGAGATGTTAGTCAATCATCGTGAAGTATCTCTTTGGACCTCGATGAGTGTATGCCTTCTCCAGGGTTGTAGGATGTGCAGTGCTTAACTGATGGCTATTAGGCCAGTCAAATTAGTTTTTCCACCAACTTAACTGTAACCAGAGGTTTGCGAGCGGATTCTGGTCGGAGGGGGGCATCAGGTACAATGATCCGGTGAGTACGTCCAAAAATTATGTCAGGATCATTTTTTAAATAATGAATTAATGATCGAAAAGTCAGTTTTTTGACGACAGAAGAAAAACTACTGACTTTACAGAAAAAAGTTAAATGTAAACTTTGTAGATATTGAAAAGATCTATCAAACCCAATTTACATATTTACATTTAGTTAATTTGTTTATCTGCAAATCGCAAAAAACCGCTGAAAATAGCCATTTTAACGATTGTTTATAACTCCGTTAAAAAATTTGCTAGGTGCTTGATAACTAGCTTTAGTATAGCTCTTATAGTACTTAATAAGCAGTTAAAATTTTAGATAAAAATATTCAATAGTTTTTGCATAATTCCATTTATTTATTAGATTTTGGTCATTTTTGCGCGATTTTTTCCAAGCCGTGGGACGTCATACGAGGATGCAGTAAACGGATTTTGAAAGTTTAACATCTCTGCTTTCACGAACAATGAATAGCTAAGCAATTATTTCAAATTTAGTTATTAAAAATCGCTAAATAAAAAAAAGTCATTTTTTTTGTTATAAATAAAAGCAATTGCGACTCCTGTATTCGTCGAAGATAAACAACAGTAGGTTCGTTGGAAAGGTCGCATTTTTCCCCAAATTTCAACGTCCCTACGAACTCTCTAAGTGCTCTAGAAGCCGAGATAATTTTTTTTTTGTAAAAATCTCCGTGTCTTCAATTATTAATATTAAGAAACGAGACAGGCGCGAAAAATCGAATTAATAGTTGTACTCGCATAAAAAAAATATTGCGTCACATTAATTGCAAAATTACATTGTTATAAATAATCACAAAGGTGCGGGTCAAAAATGGAGAAGGCTACAGTGTCACGCGAAAATAACTGAACATAGGAACTTCAAATCCGACGCGCTCGAAAAATTTTTTATATCTCGGTAACTTATTGACGTAAACACTTCATTTTTTTTTAATTTGGGATGGCTCGCGAAAATAATAACATCTGGCCTACTTATTTCCCCGAAAAAGTTTATTTAACAATACTTAATTAACAATAATTATTTTAATTAACTTTTTAACGTTTTTTTTCATAAATAAATAATTAATTACATTTAATTTAATGCAATGGTACATATTACTAATTAATTTAACTTATTTCTATTTAATTCTGTGTATGTGAGTATATGTGTGCGAGAGTAGTTTTGAAGTCTGCCGCTCTTTTATGTGTTCAGAATAATGCGTTCAGAAAGACATTCATGATAGAACCTTTGCTTCGTCCTTTGTGCGCATGTCCCCTCCAAATGGAGCGTTGCTTTTATTTGTGTTAGTTTGACAGTTGAGCTGTTAGTAACGCTATCCAGCACGTGAACAGAAAAATATTTTGTTTCAAATACTGTTTGATAGTGTTTATATACTGTTTCAATTATTGAATGATTTTAAGTGCATTAATTTTCTTCTGATTTCTAGTGCAATTACGAAATCTCACAATAATTTCTGTACGAAATTTATGTAGTTTGTTTTTTAACGACAATCCGAATCGGTTTAAATTTACAACTGCAATATAGCAACAACTGCAGAGATATATTTTACGGAGGTTTAGTGCATATCGCACGCAGTACATATATAAAACCATTGGTAAGTACATTAGCATTATAATTATTTATTTATACTGTTTTTAGAAAATTGATTCATAATTTATTTGTCATTGTCAAAAAGAATATATACAGTTCTTTTATGTTTGTAGTGAAGATACATAATAAACTCCAATCTAGTTTCAATATTAAATTAGAACTGCAAGAGAAATATTTTATGGAGATATAACGAGATTGACGCACTGCATAATCGAACCATTGGTTAGTACATAAGCATTATAATTATTTATTTATAGTGTTTTTAGAAAATTGATTCATAATTTATTTGTCATTGTCAAAAAGAATATATAGAGTTTTTTATGTTTGTAGTGAAGATACATAATAAACTGCAATCCAGTTTCAATATTAAATTACAACTGCAAGAGAAATATTTTTTGGAGATTTAACGAGATTGACGCACTGCATAATCGAACCATTGGTTAGTACATAAGCATTATTATAATGTCGGTATAAAATTTCGCATAATGTAAAGTCACAGGGTAACTAAGAGAAAAGCATAATACTATAATGTATCAGAGCGCAGCTGAACGTGTGTACTACTTCACACATGGACACACACACATACGTAATTTCGCGGGGAGAGGGATCATGCATACATATAACACTTTGTTTTGAATCAAGTTCTTTGCTTTTCTCTCCTGTGACTTTAAATGGGTCGGTATAAAATCATATACAAGCTATTGTATTATTATCTATCTTTCCGAATTATATTTTGACAAAATTTTTAATCTCAAGTATTTTTAATAAGTGTATTTATGTATATAAATGTCAATAAGTGTATATAAATCTTGTAATTGGAATACGCATTTACATTTATTTATATTTATATACTATAAAGGGATACGGATTTGGGGCTAGTCGGCGCATTGATTCCTGCCATACCGGCACTGGCTGCGACAGTTAGTGTCGTATGTACCACAGTACTGCCAGTGCGGTGATAGCCCGGCGGTACGGGCACTTGCTTCTCACCCGGGTGAATCGAGTTCAATTCGCGATGTCTCCATTTTAGTTTTTTTATTTTTATCCTTAATCCGTTACAATATATTTTTAAAAATTTATTTTTTTAAATTTATTATAAACGTATACTTATAAATGTAAAAATTGTTCCAATTACAACTTTTATGTATACTTATTTATTTATCAATTATTGATTAATTATGGTCGTTACAATATATTACTAATTTTTTTTTTAATTTTCAAATAATATATAGTAGTTTCATATAGTTTCGATAATTAAAAAAATTAATTGATATCATTTTTATTTTTTATGCGCATTGTATTATTTCAGATTGAAGCTTTTTGAAAACATGGAAACTCACGATGAGAATATCTGTTTGCTGTGTGACAAAATTATATCCCCCGCCCAGCAACGAAATGTCAAAGAAAGAGCCATTGAATCATTGATTGCAGCAAGCTTACAGAGAAAAGACAACAAACACAAACAGCTTGAAAAGTGTGAATCATTAAATATTCACAAGAATTGTCATGGCAATTATGTTAAAGAGTCAAAAATAAAGGCTGCGCAAAAAAAGCTGCAACTTCTAAAGTAAGTTCAAGGAGAGGTAGTATTAGCTTACGAAAATTTGACTTTAGTAAGTACTGTCTTTTTTGCGGAGAAGATGCGTCCGATGAGTACGAGGCCAAACGGAAGATTCAAACTAAAATGAATCTTTACAAAGTTCAACATGTTTTAAGCAATACTCTCCAAAATAATATTATGGAAAAAATTAATTCGCGATTAGAAAATAGTAATTTACAAGATATTCGTCAGGAAGAATATAGAAATCATAAGAAACGTATAGAAAACGTAGATTTAGTGGAACGGGCCGCTCGTTACCATGATCATTGTCTTAGGAAATTTTCAATTCTTAGACTTACTCAGCAGCCTAGCCGACCGATGAGCGAAGGTACATCCGAAGCTGTAGAGTATATAATATCTTATTTGTGCGAATGTAGTGGAGACGAATGTCAATTTTCGATTAAAGATATTTTAAGTGAATACAAAGGAGAAGTTCCTATGAAACTAGATACAATACAAAACAAATTATTAGAATATTTTGGTAGCACAATTACGATTTATAAAGTAAAAAATGATTTAGTGGTTTGTTTTGCATCTGTAAGAAATAAAATTCTCTCTGAGGAATGGTACAGAAATAAAAACTCAGATGAAGATAAGGAGAGTGAAAGGATAATCGAGACATCGGCGAAATTAATTTTGAATGATATTAGATCAAAATATTACGACACAGCTAATTATCCTGCTCCCAATTGTTTTTTACATAACGTTGATGATGACATACCACGGTCGTTACGATTATTTTTAGATGTTTTAATTAAAAGTCACAAATGTTCAGAAAATTCTTATGTTATGTGGGATAAAAGAATTACAACACTTTGTCACATTATAATAAATTCAGTGAGACCTCGGTCATTTTTATCTCCTATATTGCTAGGCCTGTCATCGATGATGTATAAGAAACATGCTTCCAAAAATCTAATTGATTCGCTAGCGTATATTGGCTTGTGCGTTTCGTACTATAAAACGCAACTTTTCGAGTCCTCTATAGTTTGCCAACCCGAAAGTTACGATGCAGGAAAATCGTATTTCCAATTTATTTATGATAATGCGGATCATAATACGTGTACTATCGACGGCAGAAATACGTTTCATGCCATGGGTGGAGTGATCTGTGCAACTCCTGCCTCTGAAATATCAAGCAGTACGAAAATAGAGCGCCTGCGTTGTATTCCATCGGCAACTAATGTAGGCACTTTTGGATTTGTTCCTTTAAAGAATTTTCAAAGAGGTATTCATGCAGGCCTTAAGAATATCAAAATTGAAGACTTCAATGGAAAAAATCCAATTGTGAACAATCAAGTGAAGGATTCTGATTTATTGTGGTTTTATGGTAATTACGTATGGCGGGAAAACATGAGCAGCTGGAATAGCTTTATGGAACTATGTACGCAAGTAAAACCATTTCACATATCAAGAATAATTTCGGTTCCATTTGTCAATGCACCGCCAAGTAATTACGATACAATTTTTACTGTTTTAATTGACGCTAATAATAAATGCAAGAGCCAAGATCAAAAAAATGTTTTCGTCACTTTTGATCAACCTCTATATCAAAAGGCTAGAGAAATCATTGAGTGCTGTAAAGGAACTCAAAACGAAGCAAAGATAAATAAAGTTATTGTCAGGCTCGGAGGGTTCCATATGCTTATGTCCTACCTTGGTGCAATAGGTTTTATAATGGAAGGTAGTGGATTAAAGGACGCATTTTGTGAACTTTATGCTGAAGTTTCAGCCGAAAAAGCACTAACTGGCCATGCCTATTCTAGAGCGATCCGGGGGAATATTTTAATTCAAAATGCTTTGGCGAATATTCTTTTTTCTTTGATCGATCTCTTAGATGAAGAAGTATTTGTTCTGAATAATTTGTTTAACCTCGTAGGAAAATCGGAGTTCCATACGTTGCTAAAAAATGATCAGTTCAAAGAAATAAAAAAACAAGTTTATAAATAAATTAGAATCGATAAAAGAAAATGGTCCAACTGCACGATTATGGATTCTCTATTTTAATATGGTTGATCTGGCTAAGCAATTTATTCAGGCTGAAAGAAGCGGAAATTGGTCTAAACATTTGCAGTGTGTCCAACAAATGTTGCCTTATTTTCATGCCAGCGGCCATAATCTTTACGCTAAAAGCAGCCACCTATATTTGCAAGATATGAATAATCTTGAAAATATAATGGATGTTATGGAATATGACAAATTTAGTCGTTCAGGTTATTTTACCATAAGGCGAATTGAGAAGTTTCGATCTGGTACATGGTCGGACATGATTATAGAGCAAATGCTAATGAGACCGATGAAAGTTAGCGGTGGATTGACTCATGGACGTGGGATAACTGAAAGTACTTTATGTAAATGGATTCTGTCAACTATCGTTCTGATTGAAGTAACGGATGCTATGGAGCAATTTTGTAACATCACTTACGTTACTTCGGATCAACACGTAGACGCAAGTAATTCGCGAATCACGAGAGATTTACAGGACTCCAAAAAGTTGACAGAATTTTTCAAAAATCATAACCCATTTCCCGTGACCGATAATATATTATCGATTAGCACTGGGATAATAGGTGATGATAAAATAAATTGTTACAAAACATTAGAAATTGGTTTGTCTTCAATGAACAGAATTATTGGTGGTGATTTTGGTTCGGTGAAATTTCACAAAAAGGACAAAGTGCTATCATTGAAAGCAGTAAATTCTTCTGTAAAAATTGATAACGAAGTCGTAACAATTGACCCAACTCTTATATTCCAGAGAATATCATTAAATATTCAAAACAAAACAGATATGCATAAGTTTTTAGAATATGAACTTGCTCCCTACCCTCTTTCTCTTTTTGACGAAGGCGGGATGCGAAAAGGAAGAAAATCATCATTCTATGATAATTTTTCGAAGATTTCTGGTGTATCTCGTGGTCCAAACGATTTTTATGTGATTGATGGGGGTTTCCTTTTGCATAAAGTTCGGTGGGATACTAATAAATCCATAGACTTTATTATTAAACAGTATGTTGATTACACAACCCATAATTACAGTCGAAATTCCACCATAGTTTTCGATGGTTACCCAGAGGGTATAAATGTTAAAAGCACAAAAGCAGCCGAGAGGTCACGGAGAGAGAATAAAAATTTAGGCCGAGAAGTAGAATTCAATAGAGATACGATTATTACGATTTCGCAAGACAAATTTTTGAGCAGGAATAAAAATAAAAAAAAGTTAATTGAATTACTGTGCGAAGAGTTTGAAAAAGAAAAATGTAGTACAGTCGTAGCGGAAGAAGATGCTGATTCTCTGATTGTGAGTACTGCTGACAAATGCAGCGTAAGCGGTACAACTTGGATAATTGGAGAAGACATCGATTTATTGGTAATATTAACGCAGCACTCACCTATTAATACTATTTACTTTTTGAAATCTGGAAAAGGAAATGTGAATGATTGCATATATGACAGCAACAGTTTTAAATATTTGAAAGTAAAAAAGTTAATAGGTTTCCTGCATGCTTTCACAGGATGTGATACAACGTCTTGTTTTTTCAAACAAGGCAAAAACAAATTAATAAAGACTCTTTCCGATGATGTAGTTCTACAGCAAAAAGCACAGCATTTCTACGATCCCTACGTCACTCCTGATGTTTTAGCTTCGAGTGCTAACGATATAGTTAGCCAAATGTATGGCACCAAGAAAGATAAAAAGACTCTTCATGAGCGGTGGTTTTTTATCTTTCAAAAATCAGCTTTGAAAGGTAGTTTGAAATTAGAAAATTTGCCACCGACTGAAGGTGCTACTAAACAGCACGCATACAGATCGTACCTACAATTACAACAGTGGCTTGGTTATAAAAAGGATCGAACAGCGTGGGGTTGGAAAGAGCGACAAAATGTCATCTACCCAGTGCACACGCTGGAACCGCTTATTTCCGATGAGCTACTGAGTAAAATTAGTTGTAGCTGCGAGACGGGATGCGAAAAGAAAACATGCAGTTGTCGTAAATATGGGCTGCGATGCTCTCAAATGTGCTCGTCATGTCATGGTGATAGTTGCACGAACGTCGAAGAAACCACGATAGACGACAACACAGACATCGGTATTAATGATGATACGCAAGACGAAGAGTTGATTTTCGAAAAAATGATGCAAATGCCGATGCAAGATGATACTCAACATGTAGACGAAGAAGAAAACGAAGAAACAGAAGAAGAAGAAGAAGAAGAAGAAGAAGAAGAAGAAGAAGAAGAAGAAGAAGAAGAAGAAGAAGAAGAAGAAGAAGAAGAAGAAGAAGAAGAAGAAGAACACGCTTCACAAAGGCACACAGATGCACCTCACACAAAAAAGCGAAAAATGCCAATACAATAGACATTTGTATGTTGAATAAAATTTTTTTTAAAGTGAATATATTATTTTTTATTATTTAATAAACTAATAATACGTACCCAACCACACATATATAATTAATTAATTATTTATTTATGAAAAAAAAAATTAAAAAGTTAATGAAAATAATTATTGTTAATTAAGTATTGTTAAATAAACTTTTTCGGGGAAATAAGTAGGCCAGATGTTATTATTTTCGCGAGCCATCCCAAATTAAAGAAAAATGAAGTGTTTATGTCAATAAGTTACCGAGATATAAAAAATTTTTCGAGCGCGTCGGATTTGAAGTTCCTATGTTCAGTTTTTTCCGCGTGACACTGTAGCCTTCTCCATTTTTGACCCGCACCTTTGTGATTATTTATAACAATGTAATTTTGCAATTAATGTGACGCAATATTTTTTGTATGCGAGTATAACTATTAATTCGATTTTTCGCGCCTGTCTCGTTTCTTAATATTAATAATTGAAGACACGGCGATTTTTATAAAAAAAAAAAATTATCTCGGCTTCTAGAGCACTTAGAGAGTTCGTAGGGACGTTGAAATTTGGGGAAAAATGCGAGCTTTCCAATGAACCTACTGTTGTTTATCTCCGACAAATACAGGAGTCGCAATTACTTTTATTTATAACAAAAAAAATGACTTTTTTTTATTTAGCGATTTTTAATAACTAAATTTGAAATAATTGCTTAGCTATTCATTGTTCGTGAAAGTAGAGATGTTAAACTTTCAAAATCCGTTTACTGCATCCTCGTACGACGTCCCACGGATTGGGAAAAATCGCGCAAAAATGACCAAAATCCAATAAATAAATGGAATTATGCAAAAACTATTGAATATTTTTAGCTAAAATTTTAACTGTTTATTAAGTACTATAAGAGCTATACTAAAGGTAGTTATCAAGCACCTAGCAAATTTTTTAACGGAGTTATAAACAATCGTTAAAATGGCTATTTTCAGCGGTTTTATGCGATTTGCAGATAAACAAATTAACTAAATGTAAATCTGTAAATTGCGTTTGATAGATCTTTTCAATATCTACAAAGTTTACATTTAACTTTTTTCTGTAAAGTCAGTAGTTTTTCTTCTGCCGTCAAAAAACTGACTTTTCGATCATTAATTCATTATTTAAAAAATGATCCTGTCATAATTTTTGGACGCACTCACCGGATCATTGTACCTGATGCCCCCCTCCGACCAGAATCCGCTCGCAAGCCTCTAGTTACAGTTAAGTCTGAAAAGGAGCTAAAATAATCTAATTTGACTGGCCTATATCGCGTACACGATGTACTGGTGCCATTACCTTTGTGCACATCATCGTATTTAGTCGGGACACACTTCTTTTATCTAGGTTGATCAGATATTCGCCTATTAGGTATTATTATAGAATGCCTTATAACAGACGTTGATTTTTGATACCACGAACTGATGTTGATTATACTAGAATGGGATATTATCTTTTGTATTTTCGTATTGGCCTCTGAATGATAGTTAGTACAGTCTTCGAAATTCAATGTAGAGTAATGGTAATTCAACATAAAGTTATACCGGATTTGATCTAAATGTCGCTTTATACGAGGGATAAAATTGAGGACCCGTTATTGCGCACGCGTGCATAGGCAATTAAATGCATTCAGTTTAAAATGTTCTTGCGGTGCTTTACTGAAGTATTAAGAGTGGGTAGATTATTATAAATGTCTTTGCATTTACTCCCACTCATACATAAATAAATGAAGTTTTCCAAAAATGCACCTTTAAGAAAAATTCTAAAGTTATTTCTTATGTTTTCAGCAAAATGAATACTTAAAGACGTTGGAGGCATGAAGGTATTCTGGATGCCTTATCTAAACGGCGATGTTATGTAAAGCAAGCCCTGCCGTTTCCCTTTTATAAAAGGAAACCCCCAGGCCTTCTCTAACGGGGGGATGTTGTAACGTGGCGCATTTTTACCATGTTTTTTTCGCATTTCGGAGAGGGGATTTCGTCTATGAATTCCCCTCCATTGGCAGCCAGGAGGAGAGTTCTCACCTCAGCGTCCAGGGTCACTCGTATTTTTGTATTATATGCTTATTTTTTTTTGTTATCTCTTTTCATGCGAGAGAAATATTATGCGGCGAGCATATGCACGCCGGCGGATTGCGCTTCTCAGCTATAGCTGCTTTTCCGTCGGCCCTCAGCGTCCGTCGTCTCATCGCCGGCCGCCTCGCCATCGTCTCGATGCAGCCTCCAACATCAGCTGATAATCATCGCCTCCAGCTGAGACCATTTGCCGAAGCTACGTATTAATTTTTAGTTGCCTTCGCGAGTTAATGAATTTAGTAATTAACGTCGCATTTATCTTATCTCTCCCGTTCATATAATGCATTAATTGATTCGTGCCTATAAAGATGCCTTTACATCTCGCACGCTTTCATAAAAATGCCGAGTCGAGCATTTTCTATAATTCTTCAATAATTTCTCTGCCTCGAAGTATCATGGAAAATTCCATTTCTACTGGCACACCAGAATTCTGCTAGACTCATCAACGAAGAAAGAGAGAGAGAGAGAGAGAGAGAGAGAGAGAACGACTACGTACTCGGCTTTCGACGTATCTCCTCGACTGAGGTGATCTACGCTCAACTAATCAGCGACGTCCGCGTCGATGGCGGACGAGGCACCGGCGAGCAGGACGACGCAGCGCTCGAGGATTCCCTTCCTGGCCGCCGACGGGGTAACATCATGGAATCAGCAGAGCAGTACCGATCTACTGCGCCGTGCTTTCGATTGTTTTCGATAAAATCATTTTAACTGCCGACTATCAAATAGTCGCAATTTTTATGTACCTTTTTATGGCTATTTATTATATTTAAAAAAAATACACGATATAATTAGCAGATTCTAATGAACCCCGCCAATTTAGAATTCTCCCTGTTATAATACATATGTTATTGCATTTATATGTTATTGCATATATATTAACACGTTCAATATGATCTAGATGCATACAATAATGGCAAAAAAAAGTATATCACGCCGAAAAGATAAATATAAAATTCGATTATTTTATATTGAATGAAACTAGATTGAAGGTTACAAAAGAAAAAGAGAGAGAAAAAAATTGTTCAGTTATAAAAATAATAAGAATTTAGTACCTTTTCAAAACCTTATATAAAAGATAGTGTTTGGTTATTTTATAAGCAATACAATTATAACAATTGTATAAACTTGAATTAAATATAATTTAAGATGGTACAGATAATATAATTGTATATATGAAACACCCATTTCAATGTATATGTAGTACGGGTCGCTCCATTAGGCTTCTTCTATGCTTGCCTTGGGAACACTCCCGCGCTCCTTGATATATAAAATAAATTATATAAAACATAATTTCAACAATAATGAAATCCCGAAATTAGGATTTTCACCGCGATAATAAAAAAAAGGAATAATATGTTTCGTAATCGTCTTATCGAAGTTTATAAATATATATATATATATAGGAAAAAATATTCGAAAAATTGTGTAATGATTAAAGTAATACCTTCGTCTTCCTATGTCTCTGTTTCCTTGATTTCAAATGAAAGTTACGGCGACACCTTCACACTCCCAACACAACTCGCTCGGCTTCGCACGCTCGAAAATGATTTCACAAATAGACAACTTTCAATTCTCACCCACAGAGAATTGACTTTACAATACAATTGAAATATACTTTACAATCGAACTCAAAAAAAGAAAATAAGATGAATGTTCCTTCCACAACTTTAACTAAAAAGAATAATGATTTACGAATTGATTAGTTTTCGAATATACGAGAGTCGACTATATGTATGTATCTTCCTAGATTTGTCGCTCGACACTGACGCGCCGCGTGGTCAGTGTAACGCTGCGTCCTCCGGCGTCCCTCCCCCCCGCCCTCGCTCTCTCTTTCTTTCTCTCTCTCGCACTCGCACGCTCATGGGAGTCTGTAACTGCGCTAGGCTTGGGACGTGATGCCCTCGCTGCATCGTGGGAGCGTCAATCGGCTCGAGGCATACGTGCTGGCTGTTGCTGCGTGGTCAGCTTCACGAGCTTCGCGAAGCTACCTCCCCCACGAGCGTGGTCGGAAGAGGGTGTTATGTTGCGCTGATAAGAAGAATGAATTCTTTGTGCGTCGTACAATAGTCGCACAGAACACATTTTTTTTATTTATTTTACGAAGACGAGTTTACTTGAAAGGGACATTTATGTGTTACAAATACCATTATAAAAATTATGATGGGATATAGTTCTCCGTCATTTTTCCCTCTCTCTGCATTACCTCTGTATTAACCGATTGAGATTGTTACAGGTGCAGACGACGCAAAGGGACGCCTAGCCAAGAGTGAGAGAGAGAGAGAGAGAGAGAGAGAGAGAGAGAGAGAGAGAGAGAGAGAGAGAGAGAGAGAGAGAGAGAGAGAGAGAGAGAGAGAGAGAGAGAGAGAGAGAGAGAGAGAGAGAGAGAGAGAGAGAGAGAGAGAGAGAGAGAGAGAGAGAGAGAGAGAGAGAGAGAGAGAGAGAGAGAGAGAGAGAGAGAGAGAGAGAGAGAGAGAGAGAGAGAGAGAGAGAGAGAGAGAGAGAGAGAGAGAGAGAGAGAGAGAGAGAGAGTCTAAAGCAGCCTCGCTTGGGATATCGCCCGCGCTCCTTACTCAAGGATAGAGTACCATGAGAGAACCGTGGCGTGTTACCCGTGCGCGCGCGCGCTCGCGTGTGTGTGTGTGTGTGCGTGTGTCTGTGTGTGTGCGCGCGCGCGCGCGTGTATGTGTGTGTGTGTGTGCGTGTGTGTGTGTGTGTGTGTGTGTGTGTGTGTGTGTGTGTGTGTGTGTGTGTGTGTGTGTGTGTGTGTGTGTGTGTGTGTGTGTGTGTGTGTGTGTGTGTGTGTGTGTGTGTGTGTGTGTGTGTGTGTGTGTGTGTGTGTGTGTGTGTGTGTGTGTGTGTTGGTGCACACCCTGCCACGGCACGTGGCCCTCCCGAGGCAACCGACAGCGAGCGACGCACCAAGTGCTGGTACGGAGGGACAGCGATATCACGCAGTTGTAAGTACCGGCTCGTCTCATCTCTCTCTCTAACTCGCGGCGACGGTGGCCCCCTTACGCGCCTGCTGACCGCGCATCGCTATTAATGTTGCCCCCTTTCCTAACAGCGCAATAAACGCCATACGGTTTCTACCTATTTCTCGCGATTAATTATTTACCTTACCCCGTTCTCCCTTAATTATTCAATCATTAAGATCCGCATGCTGTGTGCATTGCACGAGGTGCGCTAGCCTTGCCGCCGCATGCACTATTTGTAACAGGATAATTGCTGAGCAGCCAGGGAAATAATTTATCCGTCACAAATTATATATATTAAAAAAAGAAAATAAAGGTAAAAAACGGGAAATTTTAATTTGTGTAACGTATCAATATGTGAATTATCCGTCAATTTATTATCTACCGTATTAACATACGTTTCTGTCGCTCTTTGTCTCGGTCGTACCCACTCTCCATACTTTCTCCTCGGCCACCGCTATCCCTCGCGTTCTGTACCGATTCTGTCACCACTGTTGCGCTTATTCTGGGATAGTCTCTGTCGTGTTCACCCGTTTGTAATCCACTGTAACTTCAAGAGGTACTTTCCATGCCCTTCCGGTATTAAAGCATTAGTAGCGGTTGCCCTTCTACTTCTGCCTGCTCAAACGCACCTTTTAAGATGCACTTTTCATCCAGCAGCATTAATGCCATGCATGCAAGTAAAATCTTTCAATAAACAAACTGTGCCGAACACAAAGACTACGAGTTTATTTAAGATTTTAAACAGAACAAACTGTCGCTTAACCCTTTACGGCGCGGTAGTAAGTATACTTACTACCTAACCTAAATCAGGATTTTGTGTATATAGCGCTTAAAACTAATGTATTACATGGGGTTTTTTGCTTTTTTAGCTGTCTAAGATGTCAATGAACATATACCAATACAAAATTATACTTTTGTATTGTGATTTTTTTTTATAATAAACAAGAAGGGCAAGAAAATGGCAATTTTTTCATAAAAAAATCGGCTTTGGAATTGCTGTTATATTTAGAATGATCAAAATGTATTTCTAGGGGTTTTTGGGGTTGCTAATTACGAATCTGAAGTCAAAATTTAAAAATCTACAAACCCAAGATGGCGTTTTAGAAAAGATATCGTTTTAAAATATGTGCGCTGCAAAGGGTTAACACATTCTTTCACATAATACTCTATTACATCGGTCGTATGTCGCAATTTATTACTGTCGCCTGTTCTAACGTTTGATTTAACTGATCGATTATCGGACCAGAGAATAATTAGCGTAAACTCTTTGGATAGCACAATTTTAAGGAATTATGTATGGAGATCAATTCTTAACTTATACAGTCGCTCATTAATACATATTCCGCTAGACACATTCCATGTCCTCCAAGCAATGGCATCTCCAAGAATTTAATGATAAAGCCGCTCGTTGTCAGAGAACTTCTACGGTCGCCAAAACTCGTTTCCGAATAACTTTCGAAATATCGCTTTTGCCCTAGATAATTAGTAGATAAGCTAGGCCGGTTCTGACTCAAACAGGTCGTGACCCGTTTGAGCCAGAACCGGCCTAGGGTTTCTGGCTCACCCGCAATTGCATGGGAGTCAATAACCCATATCAAGTCGCAACCTGTTTGAGCCAGAACCGGCCTAGGGTTTCTGGCTCACCCGTCATTGCACGAGGCCAAATAACCCAGACCTTTTTTGATCCAGAATCGGTTCTGACTCACCCGCACGGGAAAACCGGGGAATCGGCCTACTGATTCCGGATCATGGTCAGGTCTTGCCCCGTTCTAGGCCAGCCGCAATGAGGGTCCTGAGGGGCGAAGAGCGGGCTGCCGGCAGCAAACGGCCAGCGGTCCGCGGCAAGCAGTCGGCCGGCGGGCAGCGGGCGGCCTGCTGCTTGTCAGCCTGCAGCACTGCATCACGAGCGGGCAGCACAAGCGGGTATCATTATCTAAAATTTTCATACTTACCCAAAGTTGACATACATACGACGAGCTACTGGGCATATGACGAGGTCGAAGTGCTCGATTGTCTCCATCGGCGAGGGCTTCCTCGTTGCCAAACTTGAAACATAAAAAAATGAATATTTATTATGATACCCCCCCCCCCCACTATGATTTTGTAGAAAAAACGCGCGAAAGAATACTAACCTATCGAAGTCCAGTATGTGTGTGGTAGCCTTGTCGCGTAGTGTGTGGAGACATCCTAGTGATCCAATGGCGATGGCTTCCACGTTGACTGAAAAATAAAAAATGTATTAATATAGAGTATGCAGAAGAGAGTGAGAGTGAGAGAGGAAAGAGAGATAGATATATTATGTCCTACGAATAGTTTAAAAAGTGCTCTGACAAGAGCAATTTTAAAAAATATATAAACAGAATGTTCCTTTAGCTCTTAAAAGAGCAGTTTAATACAAATACATATATAATTTTTTAATTGCTCTGAAAAGAGCAGTTTCAAAAATATATAAATAGCATGTTCCATATGCTCTTAAAAGAGCAGTTTAAATACATATATATATATATATATATATATTTAACATAAATTGTTTGTTCTCATTGCTCTGAAAAGAGCAGTTTATACAAATATATACATAAATATGAATATAAATAAAATATGGTAATACTTATCTAATGAATTGTTTTACCAGGCGTCCCTAGGTTGATGAGCGACTTACGTTCTTACATCTGAAAAACACACAGTATGAAATATTAATTACACACGAAAGAGGGAAAGAAAAAGAGATGTTATAGACCATACGGCACATTAACCTCTCTAATATGAAAGCAAAATTATTGCCATCGGCGAGCGAGAGAGAGAGAGAAGAGATGTGCAAGACACCGCGTCGTCCGCAAGAATGAAACTAACCTCACATGTGTCAGCGTCGGCGAGCGAGAAAGAGAGAGAGAGAGAGAAAAGATGAGCGAGATCCCGTGTCGTCCGCGAGAAGAAAAGTAACTTCGCACATGTCAGCGTCGGCGAGCGAGAGAGAGAGAGAAAACATGTGCAAGATCCCGTGTCGTCCGCGAGAAGAAAAGTAACCTCGCGATCGGTGAGCGAGATATCGAGGAAGCAAGCGTGAGAGAGAGAGAGAGAGAGAGAGAGAGAGAAAGTATACACTCGCGGAAGCGCATACGTGAAATCCGCGTGACTAAACTCGTATTCATCGAGGAAACGAAAGCGAACACTCGCGAACACTCGCAATAACACTCGCGAAAACACACATAAAACACTCGCGGAATACTAAAAAAGGTGTAAGGAAGAGAGAGAGAGAGAGAGAGAGAGAGAGAGAGAGAGAGAGAGAGAGAGAGAGAAGGAGAGAGATTTAAAAAACTTACCTTCACCGCTTCCTGGCGACGATCGTTGTTGCTGTGTCCGTTTCGCCTTCCTCGCTGCCGTGTCAATGAGTGTGTGTGCGTGCGTATGTGTGTGTGAGAGAGAAAGGACACTGCAGCTTTCCTACGTTATTGCTCTAAAAAGAGCAGATTGCTGTGTCAATGAGAGACAGAGAGAGAGAGAAAGGACACGGCATTATTTATAAATTCCTACGTTATTTATTTGCCGTGTCCGAGAGAGAGAGAGAGAGAGAGAGAGAGAGAGAGAGAGAGAGAGCGAGAGAGAGAGAGAGAGAAAGGACACGGCAATTTTATAACTTTCTACGTTATTTGCCGTGTGCGAGAGAGAGATACCTCAACACACATACACCTCCATTGTCCATCCTCGACGTTGTCTTCGTAGACACTTGAAGCTGATGGATGCACTACCGTTGTAGTCCATGGGAGAGGGATGCTGCTCGTACCGCTGCCGATCGCGAAATGCCTTTCGCTCTCTTTACAACGTCGCGCGGCGGTAGCGCCGCCACATTTCGTGCGCATACGCGAGAGCTCCTGCTCGCACCGCGGCCGGGCGCGAAGTGGCTTTTTCGCACTTTCACCCCCCCCCCTCCCCGCGGCGCCCTTGTGCGCAGGCGCGCGTGGCCTCCTGCTCGCACCGCGGCCGAGCGCGAAATAACTTTTTCGCCTTCGCGCGCGCTCCCCCCTCCAGGCGGCACTCGCGAGCGATCGCTGATACTACTATAGGGCATTAGACGACTTTTTCGTCTTTAGCGCTGTTAAGCCGCGGATTGCGGGCGCACTCTCCTTCGCGCGCGGCTAAAAGCGCTCACGCCCGCTGATTGGACCGGAGCAGCTCCGCGGGAGGGCATATAACTGCGTGTTGCTCTCCGTTCGGTATCAGTCCGAGCAATGGATTCGTTTAACGCAGCCAACTACATCCTGGAGAACTTCGAGAACGACGACTCTTTTCGACGAGCCATCCTGGAAGGCTTGGAGGCTCTCGACGGCTCACAGTGTTCTATTTTTAAAAAAAATGGACAAAATGAAATATCTCGCGAACGGATATCGATAGCCGGATGAATCCAACTGCATTTTAAAGTTGAAGTAATGTACAATAAAGGAAAAATAGTCCAGTACTGATCATTTGACCCTGTGACTTTGGAAATGAAAAATGAAAGTCGAATAAATAACGTATTTTCGGCTTTTTCATTGTAGACTTTCTGGCTATCAATTTTTTCGATCAAAAAAATATGTACTCCTGTATTATTTGATGCAAGGTTTTTTAATAACCCTTAAATTTTAATAATTCATATATGCACCTACAAATTTGTGTACTTGTATTTATGTACCCATGTATTTTGATTCGCTGAATCCGAATTTGAAGTCGAAATTACTCAATAATGCTCCATTTTTTCAGGGTGAATTTTTCGTATTTTTTATGGAGTTTTCAGATTTCAAAACAAATTGGTCTGCGATAGGACAATTCTGACATCAAATTCGGATTCCTTGCATCAAACACTACAGGAGTACATATTTTTTTGATCGAAAAAATTGATAGCCAGAAAGTCTACAATGAAAAAGCCGAAATTACGTTATTTATTCGACTTTCATTTTTCATTTCCAAGGTCATAGGGTCAAATGATCAGTACTGGACTATTTTTCCTTTATTGTACATTACTTCAACTTTAAAATGCAGTTGGATTCATCCGGCTATCGATATCCGTTCGCGAGATATTTCATTTTGTCCATTTTTTTTCAAAATAGAACACTGTGCGGCTGTGAGGCGTTCGGCGTCGAAGGACTCCCTGATTGCGCCGAGTAGATGAAGGACTTCGATGCCTGGTTGATGGGGGTTCAATACGTCGAGGGCATCGTCACCAACCCCGCCACCTCTCACACCGCCATCACCAGTGATGTTTTATGAGGGGGACGGTGTATACCACGCGGTCCCCGCCGATCACATTCAGTGGGAAGGGCGGGCATCGACGATGGTGGTAGCGGAGGAAGGGCGGGCATCGGTGATGGAGGTAGCGGAGGAAGATTCGTCGGTGATGGAAATTTCAGCCGACAAATCAACACCAGAGCTGATCATCATCACTGATGATGAGCACGATGGTGACGTTCCTCGTTCTGCCAAACGGGGACGATCACCATCATCACCACCACCACCGACGAAACGGCAACGAAGAGCATCAATTTAGTCGGCCCTTTTCAGGGCCAAACACATACATACATATAATCGGCCCTTTCCAGGGCCCTAGATATATTATACGTGGATGAATATATTTATTTCTATGTGTGTTATAATCAGCTCTTTTCAGAGCTAAAAATATATAAAATATAGTAACAAACAATTTATTTAAAAAAAATAATCTTTAGACTATATATATATATATATGGTGTATGTGTGTAAATTGCATATTCAGAAATTTTTTTTTAATGAATCTACCATTATTTTTAAATAATTTCTAAATATTTTTTCCTTTAACATTCATATACCTAAATATTATACTCAACAAATTTTTTAAAGATTCTATTGCAATTCGCATACTTTAAATTAAAAAATTAACTTGATTTTGATGATTATAGCTTTAAAACAGAAAAAAAAAATAATACGTGAATTGACTGTAGCTATTTGATTAGTCTACATAGAGTAAGCGTCAAAATTGATTTGTTTGAATTTTGAAGATTGAATTCTTTAGTATGTGTAAAACTAAATAAATTGTATAAGAAAATTTCATTATTTTAATATTAATTGAAACGAACTTTGGACTAACAAGCCACTTTTTAATTGAAAAGTAACTAACTTAATCATGTTCATAAGTCGAAAGTCAAAAGAAGAATAAAGAATACGCGCGTTAAATGTCTTATTTATACGTTTCGTAAGTAAAGAACGATTTTCGCATTCTTTACCCCCACTATCGCAGCGGCGACGCCTCGGTCCGCGCTTTAATTATAAAAGCAGATGCGTTTACCTCTCACATCTCATTCGCTTCCAAACATGGAGAGCGAAAACTCATCCATGCTGAGTAGCAACCTCAAGGAGATGCAGTGGGCCGACAACGACTTCAGCTGGACTTCCGACGTGATGAAGGATAGCGATGGCGTGCTGTTTGCGGTGATATCACCACCGCTGGCTACCTCATCGCCAATTCCATCTCCGCAACCATCATCATCGTGGTTCACACCACAACGGATGCCGAAGTCGTTGGAGCTGTTTGTTGATCAATCGCCGCACTGCCCGCCGCTTGTGTTGCCGCCACTGTCGCCGCCGTCTTCGCTTTCGCCGGTACCTCCGTGCTTTTCTCCTGGTTTCTTGGAGAAGCACGAAGTTATCGAGCTGGGCTCGTCGCCGATGTGCATCGACGTCTCCTCGGGCACGATGTCTCCGGTGAAGATGCCCAAGAAACGGCCTCGCGACGACGATAGCGGTGACGATTCAATGGTGAGAGTCCGTCGTCGTCTCAATTTCACTGTTTAAGCAGTCCTTTTCAGTACTAAAACCAATCGGCCCTTTTCAGGGCCACCAAATATTTTTTAAACATTGAAACAAATATATTCATTTATTATATATATATATATATATATATATATATATATATATATATATATATATATATATATATATATATATATATATATATATATATATATTATTATTTATATGTTAAAAAAAAAATGGAACTCAAATTAAAAAAAATATACATTTATTAACTTATAATAAATGTACAACATATATATATAAAATTCAAATGTACATGAAATGAAAGGATTCATTCATATTTTTGCGCTGCTGTTGCTGCTCGAGCATCCATTTTTTCATTACCAGCGCGTTTCGAAGTGCGGATACTGAAAAATTACAGGCAATATGGTTGGTACATGAGACTGGTTCTGCAGGTAGACTTTTTAATGAAGGATATCCCATCTTCTCGATATTGATAACTAATCTGAAAATTAATATTATGAAAAAAATTTTTTATCAAAATAATTTTATAACAAAAAATAGCTTACTGATCGGGAAAAAATCTCTTCAACCATCTACTTTTCTCCAGTCCCTTCACGTAAATCTCTGCTCCAAAGAGTACACCACTTAGAGTGTTTTTTAGTTCATCGTATGGGATGTTGCCTGCTCTCCACATTATTCCATGGAAATTTTGTTCAAGCCAGCGATTTTCAGACTTGTTTTTGTCCAACAATTTGTCCCATGCATAAGGTGGTTTAAATAGGAAAACGGATGGTGTAGGATCTTCCTCGAGAGGGATGATGGCTACTTCCTTGAAGATGAATTCATTCAAGGTAATCTTGAAACCTTGGACATCAACAATATACTTCATCTTGCTGCTGTGACTGTTCTGCTGTGAGGTTTTCAACGTCTCGCTCCTTATTTTATAGTCACCCCCTCGAATTGTTTAACCAATCACGGCATTTTTCCCCCACCACGATTCCAACAACCAATCAGAATCGATCTCTTTTCGCGAATTTTTTAGATAAAAGGAGGTGTGCGTGCGGCGGAGAGTCATTCGAATGCCTCGCGCGGTCAAGATGCCTCAGTACTTCAAAAATACTGCTCTTGTGCTATGTAAATCGTATCGTCTGGCTTTAAGTACTGCAGCTGACCAAAATGATGTGAACAATTGGATTGCACTTGGTCGCAAAGCTTTAGTGGAAGCTGAAAAATTGGCTCAGCTCAGACCCGAGTTAACAGATTTAACAGTGGCCGATCGACAAAAGTTGCAAGCAGCCATCGCGCTTATAAAGAGTATTCTACGCTTGTTAAGTGAACATCATGTGGGCGCCAGACTACAAGCGAATGAAAATGGCGCCTCGGTAAGCTGGGATGAGGTCGATTCAGCTTTCGAGAACAGAAGACGGGTGTCATTACAAACCGAAGACACCTTGATTTATTAACGTTCATGAGAGACGCTAAAAAGGAATTCATCGAAAAAGTGAGTGAAACTCTTAAAGAACCTTTGAAAGTGAACACAGTGTTAGCAGCAGAGTACGTGATAGTTAAAGATGGTGAAGAGACAATCGAAATAAAATATTTCAACACGAAAACAGCTCCGATATATTCGACTATGGACTTGAATGAGTGGTTTGTTATGAATGTGCACAATCCAATCGATACGGATATGGAAGAATTTCAGGAGCGCGAGTCGGGCTGGTCGCTTAAATCAATTTTAAATTTAGTTGTGAATATTTATAAGTTCAATCCGATGAGAGGAAGTTCATACATTGATTTGCCGCCGTTCATCAAGAACAAGAAGGCCTGTATAAATGTAGAAAATCAAGATGATGAATGTTTTAAGTGGGCAATTCTATCAGCTGTAAACCCTGCTAAGAAAAATGCCAATCGAGTGGTGTCTTATGTATTACATCAAAACGATCTGAACTTTAAGGGAATTGAGTTTCCAGTTGATCCCAGAAAAGTGACTAAGTTTGAAAAGCAAAATGACGTTTCTGTAAATGTGTACTATTTAAAGAAGAGAAAAGGAGAAGCGTTTGAAATCTTACCACGCCACTTGACAGCTGACAAAAAAGAAAAGCACGTTAATTTACTACTCATCGAAAATAATTATGTTCACGAAGATGAAGATGGCTCGACTCTCGATGATGACAATGTTAACATAGAATTTAAATTCCACTATGTTTGGATAAAAAATTTATCAAGACTGTGTAGTAAACAGTTATCATCACGTAACCACAAAACTTTCATCTGTGA
Source organism: Torymus aiolomorphi (assembly GCA_036365515.1). Classification (NCBI taxonomy): domain Eukaryota; kingdom Metazoa; phylum Arthropoda; class Insecta; order Hymenoptera; family Torymidae; genus Torymus; species Torymus aiolomorphi. Next base: position 50,824,896 of record CM070876.1, read on the forward strand.
CCGCTGTCTACATTATTTTCGAACTGAAGAGAACTTGACGAAACATATGATTGACTGCGAAAAAATTAATCAGTGTAAAATCACACTTCCAACGGTGAAAAACAATACTTTAGAGTTTACAAACTTTGGCTTTAAGAATCGTGTGCCATTCTCAATATACGCGGACTTTGAATGTATATTGAAGCCTGTGATTGACGATGAACGAGCTTACCAGCATCATGTGCCATTTAGTGTTGGTTTCTTTATTAAATGTAGTTATGATGATAGTCTCTCGGAATATAAAAGTTACAGACAAGAGAACGAACAAGCCGAATCTCCAGCCAAATGGTTTGTACAGAGTCTCCACTCACTGGCTGTAAAGTTGGATGACTCATACAAACATCCAAAGCCGATGAATGATCTAACATCGCTCGAAAAAATTATGTTTAACCGAGCACGGCTGTGCCATATTTGTGAGAAACCATTTACCAAAGATGACTAGAGAGTACGTGATCATTGCCATTTCACCGGAAAAAGAGTATTTATTTTTTCTCTCTCTCTCCCTCTCCCTCTCTCACAACTGAAATTTATAATTATTACAGATATCGTGGACCAGCACATAGTAAATGTAATCTTGGCTTCCAGGACTCGAGAACGATCCCCATAGTTTTTCACAACTTGAGCGGATACGATTCTCATCTTTTTATAAGAGAAATAGCCACATGCCTCCCAGGACGAATTTGGCTACTTCCACAAATAAAAGAGAAATACATATCTTTTACAAAGTTTGTGGAAGGTACAGACACAAATTTGAGATTTATCGACTCTTTCAAATTTATGGCCTCGTCTTTGGATAAATTATCATCGTATTTGGAGAAGCTCGATACTTTAGAGTGCATGTTCAAGCAAGATGGATTCTCTAATGAACAGATTGCACTTTTAAAAAGAAAAGGAGTATTCCCTTACAACTATGTCTCATCGTTTGACAAGCTGAAAGAGCTGAATCTCCCTTCAAAGGATGCTTTCTTCAGCAGTTTATACAAAGCTCACATAGACGACGAGGATTATGAGTATGCCCAAAACGTTTGGGAGAGTTTTAACGTTCAAGACCTTGGGCAATATTCTGACTTATATCTCAAGACAGACGTTATACTGCTGGCTGAAGTTTTTGAAAATTTCAGAAACAATTGTCTTGAGGCTTATGAGTTGGATCCTGCTCATTATTACACGACGCCCGGATTGACTTGGGATGCCATGCTTAAATATACTCAGGTATTTTTTTCGGTGTTATTTATTTTTTAATTATTGAAATTTACGATTATAACATTTATAATATTCGCGATTAATTTCTTTACAGATAAAACTCGAACTTATCACTGATGTTGATATGTTGCTGTTTATCGAGCGCGGCATACGGGAAGGGATTAGTCAATGTTGCAATCGCTATGCAAAAGCGAACAACCCATACATGAAGGATGGTTACAACACTAACGAAGACGAAAAATATTTGATGTACTTCGACGTTAACAACTTGTATGGATGGGCAATGACTGAACCCTTACCCTACAGCGGCTTCAAGTGGATGGACAACGTAGAAAATCTTAACTTCATGGACGTCCCCGACGATTGCGATTTTGGATACTTTCTGGAAGTGTACTTGAAGTATCCCGCGTCACTACATGATGTTCACAAGGATCTACCATTCTGTTCTGAGCACATGGCACCACCAGGTTCCAAGCAAAAGAAATTGATGGCTACGCTTTACGTCAAACATCGTTACGTGCTACACTATCGAGCACTGAAACAAGCGTTGAAACATGGCTTAGTTTTAGTCAAAGTACATCGAACCATTCGATTCAACCAGAGTCCTTGGCTCAAAAAGTACATCGACTTAAATAGTGCAAAACGGAAGGAAGCCAAGAATGAGTTTGAAAAAATGCTTTTTAAACTTTTCAACAACGCTGTTTATGGAAAAACAATGGAGAACGAGAGAAAACGTGTTGACGTGAAGCTAGTTAGCAAATGGAAAGGACGCTATGGAGCCGAAGCCCTCATCGCCAAACCGAATTTTCACAGCAGTAATATCTTTGATGAGGAGCTCGTTGCTGTACAACTGCTGCGAATGGAGATTTGCATAAGAAAGCCAATTTACATCGCCTTGAGCGTATTGGATTTGTCGAAAACACTCGTGTATAGATTCCATTACGACTATATGCGAGATCGTGTAGGAGACAGCGGCAAATTGTTGTACACCGACACGGATAGTCTGATCTACGAGGTTACGGGTGTCAACATGTATAACGTAATGCGGCAAGACATCCATGAGTTTGACACATCAGACTATCCGCAGACCAATCCATTCAACATGCCACAAGCCAACAAGAAGATCGTTGGTTTAATGAAGGACGAGTGTAATGGTGAAATCATGGTGGAATTTGGCGGGCTGCGGAGTAAGATGTACAGCGTGAAAGTACAGAACCAAAAACCCATAAAGAAGGCCAAAGGAGTAAAGAGTTCTGTAGTCAAAGCCACCATCTGCTTTGATGATTACATCAAGTGCCTTCGAGAACATGTCATCATTACTCGTGAGCAGCGAAACATCAGGTCTCGACATCACAACATCCACACTGAGAAAGAGAGAAAAATTGCTCTCAGTGCGCACGATGACAAACGCTGCCTACAGCCCGGAACCACTGATACACTGCCCTGGGGCCACTATAGGGCAGGAGTGGTGGGGGAAGAGCGCGCCAATGAGAACGAAGCTGCCGGAGAGGGGGAACGCGAGCCGCCGAACGCCGCAGAAGAGCTCCTATATAATGAGGCGGTGCTGGAGCAGGAGCTCATTCGAACAGTCGACTCTTTAAGTCACCCTCTTCAACAGCAGCAGTACCAGCAAATCTCAGCCTCGCCTCCTGCAGTCTGGCAGCAGATATCTACAGACCCGCAGCCACTTCCTGCTGTCTCACAGCCACCTCTCGCTGTCTCACAGCCGCCTCTCGCTGTCTCACAGCCGCTTCCTGCAGCATCACTCCTCGGCTTAAAAAGACCTTGTGAGTCAACTACTGGAAGTAATAAGAAACGGAGAGAAATCTAAGGTTTGTATTTTTTTCTTAAAGTAATTTTCTTTTTTTCTTCTATTCAAAAAACTAAACATTTTTTCAATTTTTCTGTTGCAGATGGATTTTACAAAACTGAATGCAGTTGCCCGTGGAGGATTCCTGCCAACAAAAAGATTGGTCGATCTGACCAAGGGCCAGCGCTACATGGTGACTAGTCTGAAGGCTGTGACGACAAAATATGGAGATAAGGTCGTGGCTGAACTGGAGAGTGAGTTCGACGTGTTTATGTCAAAGAGAGTATCAGAAGCCATTCAACAAGACAAGCAGTTCCTTGTCAATCTCCAAGATGCCGCGAACAAGTATGAACTGTTTATATTGTACAATGGCGGTTCAAGCGTTGAATTTAGTGGAAAATAATTTTTTAAGTGAATATATAGTTAGTGTTCAAGTATTGTTAATATAGTTAAAGCGAAATGTATATATTGAAGTATAGTATTGTGAAAATATATATAGTTAAGTGCGCGCAAATGTACATAATTTTTTAATTTATTTATTAATAAACAAACACATTGTTTAACTTAAAAAATTGTTTTTTTATTTAGCCATTCTATACATGATATTATATATCTTTCTTCTCAATCCAACTATTATGTGAATTATCAATGCCAAGCCATTTTACAAAAATTTTACTTCCTTTTTTCTTTATTACTTTTTCTACAAGATAAATATCTGGATACTTGGCCTTGAGTAGTTCTTGCTCGTAGAAACCACCTGAAACAGGCTGATCTTGATAGTCCTTTAGATGGTAAGTTGGAGGATTTGTAGCTGCTACACGTACAATTGTAAATATCTCTGTAGACCAATTAGATGTATATCCTTTATCAAATACTGCTTTAGCCTTGCTCACTCGGACTTTGTCACCAATTTTAAATTTTGGCTTAATCTTCTTAGTTATTTTAAGAGCAAATCTCTGGAGTATATCTACTTCGTTGCTGGATGTTACATCTTTAGGTTTCACGCCGATAGTACGATGTTTACGATTATTGTATGCGGTAAGTAAATCGGGTAAAATATCTAGCCACTTGTAGTTGCCTCTCAAACTGAATTTTTTCCACATAGCACTTTTTAGCGTGCGATTGAAGCGTTTACATATTGCTGCTTTTAGATTGCTATAGGTTGAATATAACTTTATTTTGCATGTGCTCATAAGTTTTTGAAAATCTGTGTTATCAAATTCTTTGCCTCTGTCGGTATGGAGATTCTTTGGTACTCTGCCTTTAACAAGCACAGATTTCATAGCTTCCGAGACATCTTTGCCTGTTTTTCTCTTTACAGGAACAGCCCATGCATATTTGGAGAAATTGTCGATTATAGTGAGCAAGTATCTATAGCCCTTATTGTAGCGAGCATATGGAATCATTTCGACGAGATCTGCTTGCCAAGTTTCATCCAAACCACGTACGTCAAAGTGTCGACGTGTATAGTTACGCCTTGCAGGTTTATGTAGTTCTTCAACTAGTCTTTCGTGTTCCATGTTTTTGGAATTACTGATTGAATATCTGCGCCAAACTCTCTTTTATAGTTAAAACGTCAACTTTTATTTGAGATTTCTGGGCATCAAGTTCATTTCTATGATTATCAACTATTATATTCAAATCATCTAGCCTAGTTCTAAGTCTTGTAGTTATATCAATAATTCCTCGAATTTCTATTTGAATAATATTTCGTAGAGACTAAGTTTACAGCATCGCTCGGCTGTTGAGGTTCGAATATTGCATAATTTTTTATTTTCCATGTCGTAGTGACCGTCAGACGTTACTTTAAAGCCAACGCCAGGTGGCCGTCGACTGCCTTCGGTTTTTCCAAGATTACGTCCAAACACGTCAACGCTCATTTTGAGAATGATTCGTTTATTCATGTGCGCTCAATATATATAGCCTGCTTCGCGAAGTTCTTCGATTATAGAGTGTATCTCGTTTACATGACTTGGATTTCCGGCAGACCTTTCAGCTACTAGTAAGTGAAGCCGGTCAACGAGCTCGTTTGGATCGCCCCAGTACACATAGTCTAAAGCAGTATGTTTTTTTCGCAATTTTATAACGAGGTAATGAACCACCTTTAATCGATTCATTTGTTTTCGGGGTAATATTGAACATTGGAGCAATAAAATTATTAAATTTATTACTATTATGAAAATGAATCTTTTCGTTCTTGTCATATCGCGTTTTATGAGCAGACGATAGTTTTAAAATTTTGCGATAATTTTTTAAATCATCTGAACTTATATTATTTTTATTTGGTTGTTTCGCTATGAGTAACTCGAGTAATCCTGTAGTTTTCGGATATGCTACTCCGTTAATTTTAATTTTATTATTATGAAAACTAATCGGTAAATTACCAATAAAAAATTTACCGTTTTCATTTCGTACTCCATAAATTTTGTCAAGATACTGGGGTTGATTGAGCTTCAGCGCCTTGACGTATAAATCAGAGTCATCGTCGATATCACTATCTGCGGTTTCGAAAGATGCCTCGTGGGCATTCTGTATGGTATCATTAAACTCACTGTCAAAACTTTCGTTTTGTTTAACGCTACTTTGTTCGACGGTGTTATCTTCGACACTATTTTGTTCAATATTTTTCTGTGCTACAAGTTTTTGAAGCGGATCAACTATTGGTTTAAAAGTTTCACTTAAAATCTTTTCTGTCTTGTCTTTCCCAAATTTTAATATTCTATATTTGCGTTTAATCGCATCTCTTGCCTTAACAAGTTGACGAAGCACGTTTTTTTCTCGTTGAAAGTCAGCCATGTTGTCGTTTCAACGTTCAGTCAGAAACTGCTGATTGTTACCTATGTGTATGCTATATTTATAGCAAAATTGTCAAAGCCCTTGCGAAATCTGCCATCATTTATTCCTCGATCTTTATCGATGACTAGAAAACCATGCTTATCATCTCTCCAACACTTAGAGCACAATTCTTTAAAATGTATATAGGTCATATCGGTATTTACGTGATCGTCATATATATGTTTTAGATTTACTTCATCTTGTCTAAAAATAGCAAGTAAGTTTACATTATCTCTGACAAGATGTTTTGAAACGTGAGCATAAGTTTGGCTTAGATAAAAACAATCAACTTTTTTATGTCTGCCCATGCAAAAGAAGGCCCTAACATTATCTTGTTTTTCACAAGCAATATCGTCGAATATCATGATAGAGTTCGGAAGCGCGTGGTCAGGATCGACAACTGCATCGTGCTCACTGAACGGAAAATATTGTACACCTTCTATAGGTTCTAAGATTTCATTTAAAAATTTATATTTTGGTTGATTGAGAGACTTTGAGTAAACGTATACGTTTTCAAATCTAACGCCATTAGGATGTGTTATGAGAGCAAGTAAACTATTTGTTTTTCCACAGTTTGACGGACCGCAGAAGACGGCTCGTATACTATCAGTAAGTAGATCGCCGTGCCGTTTTGCTCTTTTATTATGTTCTACGAGTGCATCAAAATTTTCTATTGGTAGCTTGACCGACTGCTCTTTGAAGTTCATGATCTTTACTCTATGAAAACCAAATCACGACTGATTGCTATGAGTATAAATAGCGGTCTTATATAGCTTTCACCATCAGTTGCCCGTTGACTTTCGAAGAGTGATGATCATTCACAAACGCGGACGCGGTTTAGTTAATAAAATTATCAATAAACTTCCATTTGAGCTCCACATACCCGGTTATCAGTACTGTGGTCCAGGCACAAAGTTGGCAAAACGTTTAGCTCTAGGAGATCTTGGAATTAATCCCCTAGACACTGCTTGTAAAGAGCACGATATAGCTTATTCTAAAAATCGTGAAAACGTTCAAGCGAGAAACGTCGCAGATAAAATTTTAGTTGAAAAAGCTTGGAAACGCGTTAAATCAAAAGACGCTAATTTTGGTGAAAAAGCGGCTGCATACGCTGTAACTAATACTATGAAATTAAAATCTAGACTCGGTATGGGGTTGAAGAAGAAAAATAAAAAGCGAAAGAACGCTAAAAAATTGGGAATGGGTTTAAAGAAGAAAAAGCAAGTTTCCTTGAAAAAAATGATCAAAGCTGGTACCTTTAAATCAGCGCCAAGTAACTGTGCTCTAATAGTCATACGATCAGCTTTGAAAAAAGCTCGGAGCGCTGTTAAAGAAGCTGGAGGCAAAAAGAATATTAAAATTCCACGTATTTTACCAGTCCCCACGAAAACAGGAGGGGTATTGCCATTTCTCATACCTCTATTTGCAGGTTTGAGTGCAACTGGCGCTCTAGTTGGTAGTGCTGCTGGAATAGTAACAGCCGTAAATGACGCAAAAGCCGCTAAGGAGTAGTTGGAAGAAAATAAAAGGCATAATAAAACTATAGAAAGTGTAGCGTTGGGCAATGGCTTATATCTTAAACCACACAAAGTAGGGTTAGGTCTTCATTTAAAAAAAAAAAAAAGTTCATGAAATTACCTCAGCGAGCACTTACGACGCAGACATATTAAAATATGCAAAACTTTTAAAAATATCTAATTTTTGAGGAGTATTTATAAGAAATGCATTACTGGCTTCCGGACCGCGCTATAGTGAATCCGCTATAGTTAATCTAGATGACGCTAGCGGCCCTGGGACACACTGGGTTGCATATAGAAAAAGAGGCAAAAATGTTGTATATTTCGATAGTTTTGGCGATCTCCGACCACCTTTAGATTTAATATTATACCTCGGAGTTGACGAAGTTAAATATAATCATGAAAGATATCAAGATTTTGACACGTACAATTGCGGTCACCTCTGTCTAAAATTCTTGTGCGGGGCTATATAAGGAGAGGCGGGGGAAACATTGCATCATTCTGATTTAAGCTATCATGGAAGGTTCATTAACTCTGACACTTCAGGTACATCTTCTACACTAGAAGCACAGTATTTTCCACCAATCGAGTTATCGCCAAATAAAAATTACATTTTAGGGCTTGTTGAACTTTTAACATTTAATTCAATCCCCAATATAGACAGTAACAATAATAAGTTTTACGTAGGTGGAAACGTTGTCCTTCTTCCAGTTGGAAGTTACGAAATTGAGGATATTGACAAATTCCTTCGTAAAAAATTAGCGCACAACGACATTACTTTCAATTTAAAGCCAAATAATAATACTCTTCGCTGTACAATCAAGTGCAGTCAGCCTATAGATTTTCGACCTGAAAATTCACTCGGTCGTCTACTGGGCTTCACCAGACGTATTCTCGAACCGAACGTTGCTCATAATTCAGATTTACCTGTTACAATTCTCAAAATCAACGCTTTGCGAGTCGAGTGTAATATCACTTCGGGAGCATATATAAACGATCGAAAAGTACATACAATTCACGAGTTTTTTCTTGCAGTACCTCCAGGGTATAAAATCATCGAAGTTCCCTCACACGTCATTTACCTTCCGATTGCCGTAAAGCGTATAGATCATTTACAAGTACGCATCATCGATCAAGACGGAGATTTAGTAAATTTCCGCGGAGAAGTTATAACTATAAGGTTGCATATCCGCCAATCATAATGGGAATCGTTTACAACAAAAACTATATAAGCAGAGAAATATGACCACCACGCATCAGTCATCAACGAACTGTGAAGACGCTAACACGTCAGAGCATAAAAAAACTAAAAAGTCTAGGGTTAAAAGTAGTACTTGGTGGAAAATAACTTGCATCATCTTTTGCTGCTTTCAACGATATGGAAGAAATTCTAAGCATACAAACACCTGTAACTTTTGATGAATCCGTAGCGCACTACGAGGTTCATGCTCACCAACCGTATACAGCATCTTTTAATAACAGCGATGAAATATGCATATCTATTCAACATCAAGATTTATGTCTCTTACCTTCACGCAGTGCGCTACATATCTGCGGACGATTGGTTAAAACTAATAATACTCCCGTTGAAAATACAAAACTTGTGAATAATGCCATTTGTCATTTGTTTGAAGAAATCAGATATGAGTTGAACGCCATTGAGATAGACAAATGTAAAAATGTTGATTTAACTACTCTCATGAAAGGTTGGGTGTCACTCAATCCGACTCAGAGTTTTATCATTGAAAATGCTGGCTGGATCGATATAGGAGAAACACAAAAGATAATCGATGATGCCGGTTACTTCAATGTATCGATTCCATTGAGCCTAATTTTTGGCTTCGCAGAGGACTATCGTAAAATAGTAGTAAACGCAAAGCATGAACTCGTTCTCATGAGATCAAGAAACGACTTGAACGCTGTTGTACAAACAGCTACACGAGCAGCCGAACAAGACGTTTATGAGAACTTTAAAATTGAATTAACTAGAATCGAATGGCTTATGCCATACGTAGTTGCATCTAACTCTAACAAAATTCGCCTACTAGATTTTGTAGGAAAAGACCGACCTATTGTCATGAGTTTTCGCACGTGGGAATTGTATGAATACCCATTACTTCCGATTACGTCGAGACAGGTGTGAACTGTAAAAACATCAAATCAACTTGAAAAACCACGCTTCGTCGTTTTAGGTTTTCAAACTAGTCGAAAAGATCAGAAGGCAGTAAACGCTAGCCGCTTTGATCGCTGCAATCTTACAAATGTAAAACTCTTTCTCAATTCTCAGTTATATCCGTATGGTAATCTTAACCTCGATGTGAATCGTAATCAATTTGCCATGCTCTAAGATATGTACGCTAATTTTCAAAATTCTTACTACGGCAAAGATCCAGAACCTATGTTGAGAAAGTCGCAATATCTCACATACATACCGCTGATAGTAATAGACTGCTCAAAACAAAACGAGTCCTTAAAAGGCGTCCCTGTAGACATCCGTCTGGAATTTAAAGCAAAGGAAAATTTTTCGGCTGGAACTTCAGCCTACTGCTTGATCTTGCACGATCGCATAGTTCAACATAGTCCCGTAAGCGGCGACGTGCAGAAACTTTAAGGAGTATATAAGGTGAGTGAGCCTCCGGCTCCTTGTCATTCGTCATTTGGAAATCAAAGTGAAATTTTGCCATGGACTACGCAGTGGATATGCAGGGCTTTAAAAAGCCTGGCAATGATTTTGTTCTGAAAGAGTTGGCTTTTGTGTCTCTCAACGACGGCGATGAGCCAGTAGTGCACCTCCTCAAGCCACCATTTCCTTGGCGAAGACTGACAGACAAGTACAAACGTGAAAATTTGTGGTTAGAACTTTGCTACCATGGCCTGTCATGGGATGGTGGTGATTACGATTATACTGAAATCGGAAAAATTATTCAAGATGCATTGAAAGATGCTAACAGAATGTTTGTCATTGGTGAGATAAAAAAGTTGTGGTTAAAGAGTTTCAACTTCAAAGTTACAGATATCACTGAAATGAGCTATCCGGCGTTCGATTATCCAAGATCAGTGACTACATGTACTAATCATAATGGAGCGTACAAAACTATTTGTGCTCAATACAACGTAAAGCGCATGAAGCAGTTTTACCTCAACGATTCAAACATGGAGTGGGAAGACATCATGGAATGGGAAGATATTGATGAATAATTTTTTAAGGGCAATGGAGGGGTTGATAAACAGGTAGAACCTCACAGGATAGGAGCGAGGTGGGGCTCCTATCCCCCTTAAAAAAATTTTTTTATTCAGTAGACCAGTAGATGGCGCTCGCAAGCAATCGAGGTCTTATATAAGCATGTTGCAGTCGTTAGAGACTTTCATTCCCTCATAATGGGTCAAACCAGCAGCTCGACCGTTGCTCCCGAGCAACAGCGACTCATACAAAACGATTCAAAACAGTCGCAGTGGAAAAAATATTCAGAAAAAATTTCCACAAACACGTATTCTTTGCCCGAGCAAAAGGGTTATAAAAAGTTCTAAATATTTAGTAGTAGATAAGAACCGCTGGCCGAGTGATGCAGGCTGACAAGCAGCAGGCCGCCCGCTGCCCCCCGGCCGACTGCTTGCCGCGGACCGCTGGCCGTTCGCTGCCGGCAGCCCGCTCCTAGCCCCTCAGGACCCTCATTGCGGCTGGCCTAGAACAGGGCAAGACCTGACCATGATCCGGAATCAGTAGGCCGATTCCCCGGTTTTCCCGTGCGGGTGAGTCAGAACCGATTCTGGATCAAAAAAGGTCTGGGTTATTTGGCCTCGTGCAATGACGGGTGAGCCAGAAACCCTAGGCCGGTTCTGGCTCAAACAGGTTGCGACTTGATATGGGTTATTGACTCCCATGCAATTGCGGGTGAGCCAGAAACCCTAGGCCGTTTCTGGCTCAAACAGATCACGACCTGGTATATGGGTTAATGACCATTACGCAATTGCGGGTGAGCCAGAAACCCTAGGCCGGTTGTGGCTCAAACAAGTCACGACCTGTTTGAGCCAGAACCGGCCTAGCTTATCTACTATAATTGAAGCCTACAGTTTTAGTACCCTCAAGGTATCTGAACTTTCACTTCACTCCGTGGCTGTCACTATCCGTAGAATGATTTAGTGCCTGCTTAATACGTTAACCGCATAATTTAATTCGAATTTGCATGTATTTGCTAAGTACAGCAATGTTTTCAGTCTCTTTTGACTCTTTTCACTCTTGATTCTTAATTATGGGCGTTCATTGTGGGTGCATGTCTTGAAAGCCAAATTTATTTCCAATACTTTCGCTTCTTTTGATTTCCAGACCAAGAAAATATTTAGGCCTTCCAGTCATTTCAAAACTTCGTCACTGCCGTTACATGCCAATAGTATGTCATCGACATACTGCATTGGAATGAGAAATTCATTACCTTCACGCCAGGTAAACATACAAGGCTCGTTATTATCTGGTTTGAATCCAAATTTCGTTACAATTACAGTGAATTTCTCGTTGCAGTATTTTGGGCTCACTTTCAAACCATACAAGGCCTTTTCCTGTTTGCATATTTTCTTTCACTCAAGTTCTGTCGCACATTCGATTCCGTCTGGAACTTCCATGCAAACTGGCACACTTAAGTGGCCGTTCAAAAACACAGTTTGCGCATCTGTTTTATACCGTTCTAGATCACATCCATTTATTGTCGCTAACATCCTCCCAACCAATCACAAACAGGACACTGGAGTTCAAGTTTCCTGCAAATCTTATTAATTTTTAATTTCAGCCCAAGACCACTAAACGAGACTTACATCCGATCGCAGTATCGTTTCAATTTTTCATTTTAGCACCCATCGCAAATCAGCAATATTCTGTCGTTCGTTGTCGCAAGGCACAGCATCTCTGTCGACTCTTTCAAGGTCATTATCGTGTGTCTGCAAGACAATCAATAATTTTTATTGACAAGATCTTGTTTTTGTCATATTTAAATATGATATTAATTTCATTTTCAACACTGAGTTTGAGTCGCCCTCAGTCGCTGTTCCATCGGATGCAGTCGCTCATCCCTCGCTTTATCGTCACTCGCCAGTTCGCTCGTTTTTGTATTACTCAGTACAATTATCATTATTTGTTTTACTAGCTAGATTATCTTTTGTAGTATTAAAATTTGGTATCATATTTTTATTCACATATAATTTTTCTATATGTACCAATTGGATTTATTTTTCGTACATCTGATATACTTGGTTTACCTCCCAAAATTTCGTCGCTTTCTCTCGTCGCTATAGCACCGTCACCTTCGGTCTATGGCTTGCTGCCGTCACTATCGCTTGCATCTCGCTATCAATTATTCTCGCCTTCACTCGCTTCCAGTACCGGACTCGACCTGTTCGCATCATTCTCACTCGCTGATTTGTTTTTGTTCGTCTCATTTCTCTCGCTATTTTGAGAGGCATTTTTGGCTTTGTGGCAACACGGAATCAACAGCGACCGGCCCTCTAACTCTGCCTTTTCGATTGCATCTTTCTAGAGGCGCTGTTCGCCCAACGTCATTGTTGTTACATAAATCTTTCAATAAACAAACCGTGCCGAACACAAGCACTACGAGTTTATATAAGATTTCAAAGTAATAGCAAAGTTCTGAGGTCAATCGACTGCAAATACCATGTATATGATAAAATCTTTGAATAAATAAACCCTGCCGAACACAAGCACTACGAGTTTACACAAGATTTTAAAATAAGATCAAAGTTCTGTAGTTAATCGAGTGCACACGCAATTTTACTCGTTTATAATATTCAATAATTCTACAATAAAGAATATTATATTTAAGTTTTGATGACAAGTATTTAATTTTTAGACCTACTAAATTTTTATTCCTCCTGCATTAGGGGGGCTTACTCGAGATTTATTTTATCTGGATACAGAACATTATTTTTTGAACTATTCATATGCATTTGTTAATTTTTAAAAGTAGGAAGTAATTCGCGAAGCATAATCGGTCGCTGTGCAATCTGTTTCAAAAATTTACGTTCCGCTTTCTGTCTTTCTTTCGTCGTATAGCGCTATACATTCAATCTTCTCTACACGCAAGATCGCCGCGCGTGCTTCCCCAAAACAGTATGCTCTCGCTACCTCTCCCACTCGCTTGTCTGACTATAGCGCACTAACTGCTTGACTTTTCCATCGCAGCCTCTCCTTCTTTTCCGTAGCAGCGCGAGCGCGCCTTCGACTCTCCGTCCCCTCTCTCGGCTGCATGCGGGAGTTCCGTTGCTACCTCCCCTCATGCGCCTTAATGCGGGAGACGAACCGACGCCACTCTCCGGCCCAGCGCGCGCACACGACACACGAGGCGTCGCTGCCAAGCTTGCGCTTCGTCTTCTCTCCCTCGCTCTCTCTCACTCTCACGCTCCAACGCTGCTGCATGCCGCGCGCTACCATCGCGCTGTAGCATGTATATCGGACGTATATATCGGGTGTGTAAGATTTTACACTCTTATGTGATAAATAATCCCTAAAGCCAACTGCACTAGCTCTCGATCTCATTATCATGTGGACGTAAAATGTAATTTTACACCCGAAGTACAAAAAGTTCTATTATATGTCAGTTAAGTTAACTTACTAATACTTGACTACAATGAATTGATTTCAGTACTTTCTTGTGTTTAATTTGTACAGAATGATAAAGAAAGGCTATAGCGGGATAACAAGGTCAAAATTGCACTCACCTGGATTTTTTTTTTGGGATTGACCATTCGAAAGTACATTATTAAAAACTTCTCTAGCCAAATTTTAAGCTCCCTAGGCGATGATTTGAGTCTCCTAACCTAAAAAACGTGTTTTTTCGAAAAAAATTTATTCCGCTCGACCCTTTCTTTTAAAAAATCTGAAAAAATTCACAAACATGTGTTTTTGAGTAAGAAAACAACCTAATTTTTTCAGATTCAAAAAAAAATTGAGCTGCGAAAAAAATTTTTAATTTTTCAATGATTTTTTAGGTTATGTAGGTAATTTTTGGCTAACTTGTAAATAATGATTTTTTGTGTATTTTTTCCCGTTCTTTCAAATGGCGCTGTCCGAATTTGCGTTTTCGAGCCGGAACATATTTAAAATTCGAAAAAACCGATTTTTTAAGCATTTTTCCCATGTTTTTGGCACATAACCTCAAAACCAATAGCTAAATAAGTGTTTATGAACAATTTTTTTTCAATTTCTTTCTATATCTTCAAATTCCACTGTCAGAACTACCATTTTTGCATAAAATAATGCTATAAAATTAAATTATAAACATTTTTTTCGTGTTTTTTACCATGTTTTTGGAACATAACCTCAAAGAAGATCGTTCAATACGTTAGGACAAACAAAAATATTCTAAAAATTTTTTTAATGAAAAAAATTTTTTAGAATTGAGTATTACTTCTCCGGTAGCTACAAAGGGCCTGATATAGCCTTTTTCAGGCGCAGAGAAAATGCATATTATAGAATTATTCGTGAAACATATGAACATATGTATGTATTTGTAACTATGCATCAATATTAATTATTATGAGTTGATATGCAGATAGTCAAGTGCCGCATGGAGATATATATTCATCTGTACTTCAACTACCGATCTGCATAATTATAATGATAAAAATATGCTTTAAAGTAACAAACGATTGAAATAGTTCAGTAATTGAATATCAACATGTGGGGTGCGTTTTTTTTATTGGTCATTTCGCTAGTGAACCGACTATTTCGGTCGATTCTGCTGTCTAGTTATAAAAAAAAAGAGTTGAAATAGGCAAATTGTGTTAAAATATAATAAAATAAAATAAAAAAATGTTACTTTTCTTCATTCTATTTAACTCAAATTGTCTATTTTAACTAATTTATTTTGTTAATTAGACAGGAGAAACGACCGGAATGGTCTGTTCACTTGTGAAACGAAAAGAAATAACATGGTTTAGTATATCTATATATACGAGGAACAGCGGGAATAAGCACTGTTCCTCATATATATAGATATACTAACCCATGGTATTTCCGTATCTGGTCCTTATATTTTTTTTAGTGTAACGGGCCTATTGAAATGAGTTTGAGTGAGTATATTGTTTATCTAAAATGAAGAACAATACTTTTTTAAATACTTGCTACTAAAAAAGTACATCACAATTTCTTGCTAGTTGCAAGTCTATTTAAAAGGACAGTCAAAAACTTATTAATTTTTTCTCAAATATTTAAGTACAAGTTTTGTTCCAAAGTCAGCTAGTTTTTGCATCTGTTTTGTATGTTGTAAATTTTTTCCGGATATATGTATGAAGAATATTACTATTCTTTTTTTTTCTTATTTAATTTTATCAAAGGAAAGTATCGGTTATTTTGCACCATTACACAAACTAAATATTTAATTGCCAGGTTATACATTATTAAAGTATATTTTGGAAAACCACTCTGTAAACCACTGTTTATTGCAAAATTGAATTTGATAAGTACACGAACATACTATTGATAGAAATTTGTGATTATCAAAATATATGAAATCTACTAGCATCGAGTTTATTAAATATTTCATTTCTGTAAACTTTTAATGCTTTTTAGGTAAAGCGATGAAAATTTTTTTTTAATTTTATCTCATTTACCACGTTGTATAACCTAAACAAATCTTGAACAATTTACTAATTTTTTTGAATGCGTTGTGAAATAACATTGTGTAATGCAGTCATAAATCGAGCTTTTTTTGTCTGGAAAGTTTTTAAAAATATTAGATGTGGGATTTAAGAATTCGTATCACTATACTTAATATCATCTTCTCATAAATAAAATGGGTTTTTCCAATGCGTAGAGGTTTTTATTAAATTGAGAAATGCACCAATTGTGCAACATATTTGGTAACTTAATTGATGATTAAGTACAATATTGTATAGATTTAATAAACTTTTAGTTTCTTGGAATATGTTGCAAATCCAATGAATTTTTTATTAACTAATAAAAAATGATCAAATCTTTTCATTGAAAACATATAAAAACTAAACTCTCGGAAACTACTGTATGACTGTTCTCAGAAATGTATTCAAATTTGTTCATCTTTCTATACACATTAAACACAAGAAAGTACTGAAATAATATAAAACTTTCTACGAAAGTATAAAATAAGGCAAGTATAGACGTTTTTTCTGTATAATCTATAAAATAATAATGTCTATGATTTTTTAAAAGAAATCAAATAAATACCAGTCAAAAAGTCTTTCACTTCTTTGAGTCATTGTATGCTGAACAAATTATATGTAAGCATTGAAATTGTTTACTGCAAATCAAACAAACGAAAGTTGTGAAATCAATTATCAAAAGTCAAGTAATGCAAGCATCTCTCGGAAACAACTGTATGACTGTTTTCAGAAATGTATTCAAATTTGTTCATCCTTCTCTACAAATTAAACACAAGAAAGTACTGAAATCAATTTATTGTAATCAAGTACCCATAAGAAAACTTGACTGACGTAATAGAACTTTTCGTACCTTGCGTATAAAATTACATTTTATGCCCACGTTGTAACTTCAAAAATATTCAGCTAGTGGGCATAAAGTATTACTTAACGCCTAAGAGGCGCAATAGCTCACATACTCCTATACAAAACCTTATAGAACCTACGCACTTTACGCCCGTATAGTTGAAAATTATTTTATGACTATTATGCTTTCTTTTCATTTCTAAAAGTCATAAGAATTTTTTCAGATATTTACGAAAAGTCAAAGTTTTGAACTTTCTATAATATTACACATCTTGGGAGGACAAGAGAAGTCTAGAGCTGCTCTAGCAGGGGTGGTTCTCCAATCTCCCACACATACTTGGCGGGCTTGACGGTTTGCAGTTTACCGGTGGGCTTTGTAAATCTAGAATTCTAAATTTTTGCATAACTTCATTAAAAATGTTTATATCTATATGTCCACTATAATTAATAAATAATTACAATGACTCTAATTTTTAATTGATACGAAAACTAGCACGATTCAGATTACCACGAAGACTAGTCCATTTCAGCGTTAGCCACGAAGACTAGCACGCCCCATTGATTTGCATTGAAGACTAGCCCGATCCGCTTGATTGCGGCGAAGACTAGCACGTTCCACTGCCTCTTATGTAAATTAACACGGAGACGCGAAGTGCTAGTTTTTGCGGCAACCTTGCGAATCGTGTTGCTTTTCGTCGCAGACTCGCGTATCGTGCTACTTTTTGTGGAAATCTTCCGAATTGCACTATTATTCGCGGCAAAGTAGTGAGTTATGCTAGTTTTCGTTGCAGTTTTCCGAAATGTGCTAGTCTTCGTAAAGAGTCCAAAAAACGTGCTAGTTTTCGTAAGGAGCGTCGATATTTGCAGAATCTCGTGATTTACTTACATTGCTCAAAATATTTTTCCTTGTGTCCGTCGTTTTTAAACAGGAATGAAATAAAAATGCATATAAATTGTACTAAAAAATCTACTCAAAAGTGCTTCAGATTTTACTAACCATTTTATAAGCCACCTATTTTGTATCCTTCTCCCGCATGTAAATATCATATAAGATCTCATGTAAGTATTTCAGCCATCAGATCTCATATGAGATCACACACACACACACACACACACACACACACACACACACACACACACACACACACACACACATATATATATATATATATATATATATATATATATATGAGTGTGTTTTGTTTCTTATTTGCATAGATACAATAACAACGTTTGTTATTGTACGTAAATTTTATCGATTGATATCAGTCATTGATTTGTCAACGGCATACATAAACAAGGATTGAGAAGAGATCAATAAATAGCCATTTACAGAGGGAAATAAAAAGAAATCTGATAAAGAAAAATTTAAAGAAAAGGATTTCAGAAGAGAGAGAAAAAGACAGACAGAGGCGAGACAGAGGCGAGACAGAGTCGACATAATGGCGAGACAGAGGCGGACACAGAGGTTGACAAAGGTATTGTTTGTTTATTTATCTTTCTTACGAATATTGTCGCGGGTTCAGCTATTTTATCGTACTTAATTATAACCTAATGTTACAATTAAATATTTGCGTTATAATGTCTTTGTTAGTTTTTTTTAATTCACTTTAAATGTTGGTGCTTTCCGGCCGGAGAGCAGAAAATTTGTTTTCGATATTGTTTGCTTGACTCAAAAAAATCGTTAATATTTTTCAATGTTCGTGTGCTCTCCTAATGACTTGCCACAAACACTTTGGCTTTGAGGATTGTTGGTTTGATCTTCGCGGTATATTCGCGGTTCACGTCGATTTTCGCATTTAATAATTTGGCTGCCTTGGCTAATTTGCTGTTTTTTCTTTTTAAATGTTTCTTCTATTTTTCTGTTGTTCTCTTCCTCTATATTTTCGCAGAGAAGTTCATAATGCTCTCATCGCTGTATCATTTCTTACTCTATTATCATTTTTTCTTATTTAACAGACAGACAGAGGCGAGACAGAGGAGAGACAGAGGCGGGACAGAGGCGGACACAGACTAAGAGAGAGGAGAGAGGCCATAGTATTTCAAAATCGTTTTTGAAAGATTTTGGTAAAGGTATTGTTTGTTTATTTATCTTTGAGTTATCGTTTTCGCATTTAATAATTTGGCTGCCTTGGCCAACTTACTGTTAATATTTTTTTTTTAACT
Source organism: Torymus aiolomorphi (assembly GCA_036365515.1). Lineage (NCBI taxonomy): Eukaryota > Metazoa > Arthropoda > Insecta > Hymenoptera > Torymidae > Torymus > Torymus aiolomorphi. The sequence goes on from CM070876.1 coordinate 50,843,952, forward strand.
GCTTCTTCTATTTTTCTTGTTCTGTATCATTTCTTACTATATTATCCGTGTTTCTTCTTTAACAGACTGAGGCGAGACAGAGTCGAGACAGAGGCGAGGCAGAGGCGGACAGACTAAAAGAGAGAGAAGAAAGAGTCCATAGTATTTAAAAAGCGACTTTGGTAAAGGTATTGTTTGTGTATTTATCTTGATGAATAATTCTCGCGGGTTCAGCTATTTTATCGTAGTTAATGCGCCTTACAATCTAGTCTTATAACTAAATATTTGCGGTATGTCTTTGTTGTTTTTTTTTTTAATTCATTTTAAAAGTTTGTGCTTTCCGGCTGGAGGGCAGAAAATTTGTTTTCGATATTGTTTGCTTATCTCAAAAAAATCCTTAATGTTTTGCAATGTTCGTGCGCTCTCCTAACGACTTGCAACAAACAATTTGGCTTTGAGCATTGTTGGTTTGATCTTCGCGGCTCATATCGCTTTTCGCATTTAATAATTTGGCTGCCTTGGATAACTGGCTGTTAATATTCTTTTTTGAATGTTTCTTCTATTTTTCTGTTGTACTCTTCCTCTATATGTTCGCCGAAAAGTTCATAATGTTCTCATTTCCGTATCATTTCTTACTGTATTATCAGTTTTTCTTCTTTAAACATTTTCTGCGAATATAGTAATTCTTCTCGAAAGTTATTTCTCATTTTTTGCGTGCTTGCAAATTCGGTTGTATTTTCCCGTTCGCTGGCTTGCAATTTGTTTGGGTCCGTTTGCGTTTCCGCGTCCGCCAATGTACACGCAAGAGTTAGTTTCCGTATTGTAGTGCGCGGTTTTGTTATCGCGGGATTTTCATCGCGTCTGTCCATCTTGGATGTGTGTATTTTCTTACTTTTGAGGGAGAGTGCGTGCGCATGTCGCTGCTTCTCGGGTATTAATCGGGTGTAATTTTATAATGATGTTTCTTTGAGCTCAGCTTGGTGTAGATGGGGTTATATGTGGCGCTTATTGTTTTTCACTATATTCTATGATGATCATCTCGTGGGATATGCTGTGCTTACGTGATTTTAGCAACTGTGCTCTCTGTTTCCTCGTTCGTGTTTGATGTAGATTTCTTCAGGCATCAATGGTTTTCTTTTATTGTTTTCTAATCGCCTGCAGTTTTATTGTTTTCTTGCTTTTCTGAAATATTCTATATGCCACGTTATAGTTTTACAACAATAATTTAAAGTTTATAGTGTATTGTACTGTAAACCTTTAAATGCTGCTTAATATATATTAATTATTTCATAATATAAGCTTGGATGGGTCGTAGAAAAATGTTAAAGGAGAAAAATGAGACGTAAAATATTAAAATCAAATGAAAAATAAAATTGGTAAGAAGGGAAAGTAAATTTTTACTTATTTGAATAATATCTACGTGTTCGATCAACAATTTTTCATCACAATAATTTTTTTCGGTTCAGAAAGTATTAGCCTTTTATACTCGTATGTAGTTACATTAATATTTTTTAATAATTGATGAGATAAAAATTATATAGTGAATTACCATAATACATGGAAATAACACCCTTAAACTATTTGACGGAACATGTTTTTGATTAATTTGCTGTTTTTTTTTTTCAACTTGTACATATATTTACTTAATTTATGCGCTATTACAAATGAGCCGTTATATCATATATTTAACTTAGCGATAATATTTTTTAATGCTTTCGTTATTTCCTTATCTATTTTCAAAATTAAATCGACTTTTTTGAATTAGCGAGATAACGCGTCTGGTATGGCATTATGTGCGCCTTTTCTTTGTATAACTTTAAAACAAAAAAATGCAGACACACACACCCACACACACACACACACACACACACACACACACACACACACACACACACACACGCACACTCACACACACACACACACACACACACACACACACACACACACACACACACACACACAAATACACATATACAAACAAACATACACACATACATACACATACACACATACATATACACACATACATTTTCTATACAATGTATATTTCGATTCAATGATCTCAGAAATATCGAAAATCATAAAAATATAGGGGTTAAAAAAATATAACTGTTACAAAGCTTTCTCTTTGAGAAATCAAAATCATATGCCATTGATTATTGAGCTCATCTAAATAATGTATCTATAGGGTTATTTTCTTAAATAACGTGCTGTGGTCTGTGATTACAGTGAATACGCTACCTTCTACATATGTCTTAAATTTTTAAAGTGCCAATTTTGTTTTAAACTGCATTAATCGTCACATATATATCACCATCGTCTACCCCGTCAAAATATACTAATCATAGAATGTATTGAGAATTCTGAATTCATAAAAAATAAGAATATCACTTAGACTCCGTTATAATCATACTTTTTTTGCCTAGCGGGCCGATGGTACCAATTTTGAGTCCTGCGCATTATCGCGAAGGTTGCATTTTAGGACTCGCAAGGGAAAAAATCGTATACGCACCACGGGAGAAAATAAAAAATCCCTCATCGAATGTTTGTTACCATCACATTCGGCTAGGGTAACAATTTACATGTGATCTGGGATATTCTTTACTTTTATTAAATAGGGACGTATTATTTATTGCTTGATTACCGATTTTGCCATGTGTTTGTGTGCGTGTGGTGTGTATGTGTGTATGTGTGTATGTGTTTATGTGTGTGTGTGTGTGTGTGTGTATGTGTGTGCGTGCGTGCGTGCGTGCGCGTGCGTGTGTGTGTGTGTGTGTGTGTGTGTATGTGTGTGTGTGTGTGTGTGTGTGTAAATTTTTTTGTTTGCATGTGTCTCCGTATATGTGTACAAATACACTTCAATCTATGACAAAAAAAGAATGAGTGATTTGAAAATTTGTGTTGGATCGATTTTAAACAGACAAGAATCGTGTTTAGATTTTATCTATGACAATATTCTATCTTTGTCAAAATTTATTTTATTATATCTATTTTGAAAATTGTTTAATTAAATTTTTTTTATTATTATTTTGTTTTAAATAAATTTGACATATTATTTTAACTATTTTATATTTATATAAAATATTATTTTCAGTTTAATAATGGATAAAAAAATAATAGAAAGCGAAAGCTTTATAACATTTGTATCAAAAAATGGATACGTGAGAAAAATTCTAATTATCCTTATTTTCATTATTTTTTTTTTAGTTTTTAATAAATTTATATTATATATTATAAATTTTTAATTATAGAAAAAAATACAAGTTAATGGAAAAAATTTGGTGATTGTCATGATGATAAAAATGTAAATATTAGAGACAATATATGCGAAATTTGTGGAAAAAAAAACAGTTCTTCTTCTAAATTTTTTCTAGATGGAACCGATGTAAGTAAATAAATTATTTTTTAAAAAAAATAACATTAATTGAAAAATATATAAAACAAAAATTTTATATAACAGATAAATGAACAAGGATCTATATTTTAACATAGCATAAATCTAAATCTATGAAAATAGTAAGATATTTTTTCATTAATTAATGTTATAAATATTTTGTTTGAGGAGTTGTGTTCCAAAATATGCCAAATCTAGTTTGAATAAGGGTTAAAATCGAATTCTCTGTCCGTCAATTATCACACTTATTTGAAATGTACTTAGCAGCTTTTTGAACACAATGCCTTCGTTTTTATTAATACTTTTAAATCATTAACATTTTTAATTATTTTTAGGAATTAATTCTTCAAAATGATCAATTATGAATTAGTAAAATTTATTCTTAATCATGTATTTCCTCATTTCATTACACGACAAGTTTATTTTACATTTTTGGCGTAAATAATTTAGTAAGTATATAAATTATTTAATTTTTTTTATGACTTTATTTGGAATACCACATATGCTATCATTTAATTCCATTTATTCGGTTTTTATTTATATAATATTTACATACAAATAGCAATTTGATTCATTTACACACATAATTGAGTTACGTAGATATTCTATATTAAAAATTATGATTATTAAACCCAAGTTACCTTTTTGAGAGATTTCCAATCAAAAATAATCAATTACGCAGTTTATATGAATTTGTTTAAATATACACTCGCTTATTATTGCACGTCAACATGTCTCCCTTTTTCGTGGACCTTTTATCACCCAAATAATTTGGTTTAAGGGGGCTAGACACCTTTTTTCTCTGAAATAAGAAGTCACATTTTAATGCATAAATGTAAACTAATTATTTCATACTTTTTACATATAAAAGTGGGTATATTTACCTTACCTTAAAACTTTCTCCGATGGGCCTTTTATATGGTCCAGAACCATAGTCATCGATGAAACAAGTTTTTTCACTAACCGTAAACTTTGAAATTTTCCTGTGGATGGATTGACTCCAGATTTGAACTAAATTACTCCTGAATAGTATAATTCTCATATGAGTGTAGGGATTTAGGATTAAATGTCGGAAAAATTTTTACATCAGAAAAATTATGAAAAAATATAAAAAATTTTAAAAAATAAAAAAAAAACTCTTGAAAAACAGCACAATTTTTTTTTTCTCATTAGATCAAAAATCCCTACACTCATATGAGAATTATACTATTCAGGAGTAATTTAGTTCAAATCTGGAGTCAATCCATCCGCAGAAAAATTTCAAAGCTTACGGTTAGTGAAAAAACTTGTTTCATCGATGACTATGGTTCTGGACCATATAAAAGGCCCATCGGAGAAAGTTTTAAGGTAAGGTAAATATACCCACTTTTATATGTAAAAAGTATGAAATAATTAGTTTACATTTATGTATTAAAATGTGACTTCTTATTTCAGAGAAAAAAGGTGTCCAGCCCCCTTAAGAGTTTTATAAATAATCTTCTTGCTTAATGTCGCAAGTCTACGTAACATCATTATTAGCGTGAACCTTTCATCTAGCTGTTATTGGTTAGAGAAATATACTATTTTAAAAAATGTGCGTGCGTATGTATGTGTGTATTTATGTGTGTATGTGTGCGTGTGCGTGTGTGCGCGTGTGTGTGCGTGTGCGTGTGCGTACGTGTGTGTGTGTGTGTGTGTGTGTGCGCGCGCGTGTGCGCGCGCGCGTATGTGTTGAGGGCTTCACACATCCAGACCAGATGGCTGTTCCATACGTAATTATGGAGGTGACTACTGAAACTAGTAGTTTTCTCAGAGATAGCCTTGGTCAACAAATTTTTGGCATGAGCCTCGCTAACGCTGTTGCAAATTTAGATGCTTTGGCTACAGCGTGCTCTACATTGGGCTTGAAGATAAGTCTTGGATCCAGCATCACTCATAGATGCTTAATACAAGGCTGAGACGTTATGGTGTACTTTCCCACGTCGAGGGTGACATTCTACACTTTTTTCCTGCTCGTAAACAGCACAGCCTCTGTTTTGTGTGCTGCCATTCACCATTGCACTGCTTCATAGCATTCTCAAAAATGTTGAGCATATCATCGTACGTGATTTTCCACTGTAGGAACGCCCTAACAATGAGAATTGCGAGACTCCCACTATGATTTGTTAGTTTTTCTGACCTTCTTCTGCATCGTATACAAGAAGTCGATTTTCCAGGTAGATTTTGATCATTTCTTTAGGTACGTCGGTATGCAGAGCCTAAAAAATGCCAGGCAGATCTTTTCCTACCTATATGAATTAAAGGCATTTTTAACATCGGTAGTTGAAAGCAGGCAGTATTTATTGATCAAACGATTCCAACGCTTTACAGATTGCCTAATTGAATTTAACGGCGAGTTGGTTGATGGCGTCTAGTGTTGATCTTCCCTTACTAAAGCTGTACTGATTGTCCAATAAAAGATTTCAAGCAGCTGCCTAAATCGGATTAAACATAAATCGTTCTAATTAACATTAACAAGGATTCTCATTAACAAGGAATATCCAGCATGCACAATGAAGGATCATCCGTTGGCTTGTTGTTTTTAGGAAATATTCTTTGCCGATTACATCGATCTAGGAAAATTCCATCTGTAAGGCAGGTGTTGTATATATCTATGAACATCTTAGTAGATGCATTTATTGCAGTCTTAAGATCAACGTTGGGGATTTTGTACATCAACGATGCTTCGTTGTAAATCATTACGGATGACTCATTTGTCTCGACGTCGAGACAAATTTAGAATCAGGCACCAGGTGAATGGTTTGTCTCCTTGTCTACGTAGTCCTTAAAGAGAACACAGCACGATTGTAGCTTTTGGCTTTGTAGCCCTCTGCGCCGCATTTAATGCAGCAGTTATTATCTGTCCACTTTTGAGGTGTATTTCTTAGTGATATAGCCATATTGCCAACCGTTGAAACACTTGGCAGGATTCGTGTCTCGACCAATTCACAGAAATCGTGGGCTTCTCAAGAAGCTTCTTAGCTCCCTATATTGGCAGCCTGACGATCGTCTTCTGCATACCGCCATAGGTCTTCATAACGTAGAGTACTGAATCTAAGTATATGTTTTGCCTCTCTACAAGTGCTTTTAACACCGCATCGTCAACATCTTCTTTCGTGGCAGTTTCATTAAAGCGAGTTATCTACAAGATTATTATCTTTATCCGAGCGTTGATGGTAACATTTTCGCCGAGAACGTTTCTGATTTTCTCGATAAACGTTGTGGTTTTGTCATGGTTATCATTATTGAGTATGAGAAGGACATCCCCCGACAGTGTCTTAAACACTCTTGCCACTCCAAAGCCAATTTCTTGCAGAGTTAGATCTTTATTGACATCGTTAATGATATCTGCGTACGTCTTTTACTATGACGGATTAATTATTAGTTCACAAGGACGCGTTCGTCTAGTTCGTAGCCTCGATCGGCTAGCTTCAGTTTATTTCTTATTTTTATCTTTTTTTTTAGTTTTCCAGGTATCCAAATGTTGCCATGTAGGGTCCTTTAATTACTGGTCAGTCTTTAGAAGGTTCGTCTCAAAATATGTGACGCAGCTCATTTTGCTATGGTTTATCCTTTCTGCTTTTAATATTCATCTTCTTTCGATCTTCGATATAAAGAGGCGAGATATCATTTCTCTTACTTTCTAATAACAGTTGTGTTAGTCACCTTAGTGACTTTTTAAGTACCCATTAGTACGCGTATGTCCTTCGTCAGCGATGTCGAAGTTTGCTGCTCGGTAGTCTTCTTGAGTGTGTTGGTTATCTTCAATCGTTCACCATCCATTCTCTTCAAGTTAATTCACGTTATTTTGAGTCCGCCATAATATTAACTTCCTTGTGAATATTGATTATTGATACCATGTAGGTAATCAAGATGACAATTTGTTTTTCAAGGGAAATGAAATCCTTGTTGCACTTATTCGCTTGATCTTCATTTGGTGTTTTAAACACTGTGGAGGTAAAGTGGTTCACCTCTAAGAGTTTATCATTTTCTTTTACAATTTAATTGATAGTATAGTGCATTTGGCTCAAAACAAAATCCGTGGAGCATGAGCCGACCACCTGGGCTTTCACCCGATCGGAACCGCCGGTGGGATTAACCCCTGTAATGGAGGTAGCCATTTGATCCTACATACAGAGAATTAATAATATATAAACAACATTCGTTCTAATGATCATATATACAGAGAATTAATAAAATATAAAAAACATTATTTCAAAATATTAAAAGAATCAAAAATAAAAGATTTGAAAATTTATAAAGTTGACATCATTTTGAAGCTGATTTTGAGTAGACACCATTACGAATCGTTAGTACAGCAGATCAAAAATATGGTTTATATAGCCTAAAATTTTGTTCAGTGAATGATAAATTTCATAATTGTTTTATCAATTTACAATGTATGTTATTTTTTTTTATATTTATAGATGGATAGTATTGAAATGGAAAAATTCAAAATTCAAAATCATAATTTAAAGATGGAAAACGATCATTTAAAAATAAAAAATATAGTAGTTAAAAACTTAAGTAATGAGATTGAAGAGATGAAATATGAAGTGCGAAAAATTGAAATTGATTGTAATACAGAAATAAGAATTTTGAAAAAAAAATACATGAATTGGAAGAAGAATTATCAAAAAAAAAAATATGAAAACGAAATCATTAATTCTTGATACATTTTATGAAAAATAATGTATATTTATAGTATGGAAAAATGTTTGTTCCAATTGTAAAAAATGCTTATGTTATTGAAATTGAATAAAAATAAAGAGCATGTAATTTTTAAACTGATCATGAATTAATTTAATAAATTAAAAACATTAAATATTAAAATAAATTTCATCAAATACAAAATTTATTAAAATATAAATATACTCGAATGACATTAATAAAATAATGTAATAAATTTAAAAAAATTGTATTCATTATTATATTTTCTGTCATGGATAACATAGTTAACATAATATCACTTACTCCATACAATATGAAAACGTAAGTATGAGTATACGAGGGTCATTTGATAAGTACCTAGCCTACAAATGAAAAGACCAAAATTTTACAAAAAATAAAATTTATTTTTCAATGTAGTCTCCTTTTAGTTGAATACACTTGGTCCAGCGGTGTTCCAATTTTTTTAACCCCGTTGAAAAAAATGTTTTCTCTTGGTTTGCAAAATAGGCCTCCGTGGCGGCGATTATTTCGTTATTGGAGTGGAATCTCTTCCCGGCGAGCGAATTTTTTAGGTTCGGAAACAAAAAAAAGTCACACGGACCCAAATCTGGAGAATACGGTGGATGGGGCAACAGTTCGTAGCGTAATTCGACCAATTTAGCCGTGGCGAGTGCAGAAGTGTGAGCCGGTGCATTATCGTGGTGGAAAAGCACTTTCTCTTTAGACAAATGGGGCCGTTTTTCTTCTAACACGGCGTCAAATCGGCTCAATAGTTCGGCGTAGTACTGTTCTGTGACCGTTTTGCCCTTCTCCAGATAGTCAATAAAAATCACACCTTGAGAATCCCAGAAAACAGTGGCCATCACCTTTCCGGCCGACGGGACAGTCTTCGCCTTCTTCGGAGCAGGTTCACCGGGTAAGGTCCACTGTTTTGACTGCTCCTTGGTCTCTGGAGTGTAGTAGTGAATCCATGTTTCGTCGACGGTCACGTAACGACGCAAACACTCTTTTGGATTGCGATTAAATAGCTCCAAACACTGCTCTGAACTGGTCACACGGATGCGCTTGTTGTCTGCAATCAGCAAACGCGGCACCCACCTTGCTGACAGCTTCCTCATGCCTAAAATCTCATGTAGGATATGCCATACGCGTTCTTCTGAGATGCCTACTATCGCAGCTATCTCGTGCACCTTTAATCGGCGGTCTGACAAAACGATATCGTGTATTTTTGTCACGTTCTCCTCCGTAGTGGCTGTTTTCGGAGCACCTGGGCGTGGATCATCAAAAACCGACGTACGACCACGTTGAAACTCGTTATACCAAAATTTAATGGTCGCCATCGAAGGAGAAGCATCCCCATACACTGCATCCAAGCGTTCTTTAATTTCACTGCGCGATTTCCCTTCCAAAAACAAGAATCGAATCACCGACCAATATTGTTCTTTCTCCATTTTTTCAAAAATCAACGGACACATTTGCTTTCACACGCTCTCAAAAATAAACTACAACTCCGATCCGGCTGAAATTTCGTCTGTAACCGTTTACAAGAAGATACTGCACTGTAGTGTATTTCTGGTGCGATAGTGGCACCATCTGGCGGTGAGGCTAGGTACTTGTCAAATGACCCTCGTGCATGCATTCATACGCTTACATTAGCACATCCCATGAACTATTTATATTTTAAAAAATGCAATATTTAAATTTCAAAAGGCTTTCTATCACTATTTATAAATTTTTATAATGCTTTATTGAGAAATATAAATTTTGAATTTTGGTTAAGATATGTGTTTTGTAAATAGTTTGGATTATAAATTTTTGAATATTGAATTTTATATTTTCAAAAAAGTAAAAAATTATGAAAGATCTCATGCTAAAATATTACATAACAATAATCTATATCCTTATGGTTTTTATTTTTAAAGACGGGTGAAATTTATAAAGTAAAAAATCACATGAATTATTTCATAAATGTTTGCTTCTAGAACATATTAATAAATTACGATTGCAAAATGTTTATATATAATATAATTTATTTATGTTACAGTAAAGTTATTTTGGCTAAAGTTATTTTCAAGTCGAAAAAAAAAGAATTTCAGAACGGTAGTTTATTTTTTATGAATTTATTAGACAACACAGGAATAATAAAATGCATAGCGTATAATAGAAATTGTAATAGACTTTACAATGTTATCCAAGTAAGTAATGATGATTAATAATTACACATGTTTATTTATAGTAATGAAAAAGTATTGATTGAAAAAATTATAAATTACTATAATGTAATAATAATCGATTACAGATGAATGAAGTTTATTATTTAAAAAAATTTACGATTGTATTGTCAAACGAAAAATACAATTCAATAAAAAATTCTTACCAAATTGTACTAAATAATGAAACGACAATTAAAAAGTTCAACGATAAAATAAATTTTGACTATAAAATTCAAAGGAAGTTTACTAAAATCAAAGATATTCCAAGAAAAAATGAAGATGAAATAATTCATAATAAAAAAATATTTAAAAAATATAATGAATTACTAAATTTAATTTAACAAAAAAAAATATATATATAATAATAATGAAATATTTCAGATATTGTGGGAATAGTTGATAAAGGTAACGAGATTGTAAATATTCAAACTAAAAATGGAAATTTTATTACAAAGAAAGAATATATACTGAAAGATGATGAAAATTATCAAGTAAAAATAAAAATTAATAAAGTTATTGGGAAAGTAAAAGTATAATATATTATATAATGTTATATTATTGTAGATAAATTTAACACTTTAGGACAATAATTGTAAAATTAATATGATCGAAAGTGACATTTTATGCTTTTACAATCTAAGAGTAAGTAAAGGGAATTATCTAAAAGCTGTAAATTCGATCGACGAAACAATAATTGGAAAAGATGAAGAAAATGAAAATTACAAAAAGTAAAACATTTAATATGACTTAAAATTGAGTATGATAATAATAAAAATAATTATAAAATATTTTATTATTTTACAATTTTATATAGATTATTGTTATATTTACAAAATGAAGAATACGAAGCAATAAATGATAATCAATTAATTGAAGTTGTTTTACAAGTAGAAAACTCTGAAGTTACAACAAATAACAATGAACAAATACAATCAACTAATGAACAAGAAGAACAATCAACTAATGTACAAGAAGTACAATTGCCAAATAGTGATATACGAAACGAACCACAGAGTAAGAAGATAAAATTAAATTAATTTAAACAAGGATTCCAGTGTTAAGTCCGGAAATAAGTGGAAATAAGTAGTAATTGGTTTTATGTAGGTTTATTATATAAAATACAATAATTTATTACCAATACAATCTGCTGGCTTCTGGTAGATCGATGCGTTGTAATTTCAATTACAATTCTTTTCTATAACACTTGCTTTTATAAATTTACTATAAATAACTTATACTATCTGCTTACTAGACGAGTAAGGCTTACGATTACAATTTCAATAACTTATAAAATCTGCTTACTAGATGTGTAAGGCTTACGGTTTCAACTTCTCGATGTCGTAGAGGTACACGGAGTTCGCCAGGTTTCTTGTACGCTGTGACTGATTTGCGTGATGCATTTCGCAGTTTTATTATGCGGTTTAATTGGGTTATAGATGATAAATTGAGATCATCTTTATTAAGAAATTTTCGCATTTAGCATTTAAGTGGTAGCATTGTGAAATGCTGATTTGTTAAAAATTTACACGCCACGTCTTCTGGAGGTCGATGGCTCTCTACATCACACGGTCTACGGTACGATGCCTGAGCGAAATGCTGAGTTGCATTCTCGCGTTTATATGTCAGGAAATATCTTATGTGAATAAACTTTCAGAATGAAATTCTAAATCTATAATACGTCTCCGGACGTAACACCTCCCCCCTTAGACTGTTGAATGTCATAGAGATTCAACAATGTTATTATGCATCAGAGATTTCCCGTTACAAAAATTTATTGATAAGTAAATGATAAAATATAATAATACGGGTTATGAATGATAATAATTATAGTAAAAATAATAATAATAATAAAAATAATGATAATAATAATAATAATAATAACAATAATAATGATAATAATAATAATAACGATAACAATAATACTCGTCAGTTCTACTTTGATTTAGTGGTTATCAGGTTTAAGTTTCAAATGACCCTTTCAGCATTTTTGAGGTTGTCTGGTCGAACGTTGATTTGACTTTATATGTAATAATTTTTTTTGTTTTGCTGTATTTACATAAAATAGTCATTCATTAATTAAGCTTAGAAATAATGTGCTTATTAAATAATTTTTTTTTTTTTTTTTTTAGTAAATAAACGATGAGAAATATATAGGGAATGATTCAAGTGATCATTCACTTCCCTCCCTGCTTAGATATTTGGCAAGGGATATGTTTTTTCTTTCCTCTCTTTGTTTAAGTAGAATAACATTAAAGGGCTTTTGATGTTATCATAACAAAATTATTTTAACAATCGTATTATAATTATTTCCAAAAGAAAAATACAATTATATATGGTGTAGGTTTTTTTCGTAAAAAGGAAGTGAATAATTGAAATGATATTGATAAATTTTGACTTGTTATTGCTTTTATGCATCATTGTATTTTACCTTTGTTTGAAAACTTTCAGCCATTTCAAAAGTTCATTTTAGAACTTGAACTTTTGTTTCGGCATAGGTAGCATTCACATATCTGCTTTAAAGAATACACAATCTGTTAGAGTAGAAAAATGTTTTACATACTCAATACAGTGCAGAATAGTGTATCTTATATAGGATGATCATGTTAGTATATGACAGAACTGATCATTCCAAATACATATATTCTATTTAATCTTAGCAATGTGAACGTAGCTACCTGAATAATTTTTTTTGTTCTGAAACTCTTTAATAAATTTTGATGAGTATCAACAATTTTTTTCCTTTTTTTTCCTTTTTTTTTTTTTTTTTTTTTGTAGGTAAATACAGTTTAATTTTGTATAAAATTAGTCAAATTATTATTATCTTTTTTTTATCATACGTTAAAAGGTTTAGGAATGGGTTCTACTTCTTTTCCTTTTGGATTAGTTCTATACTTTGTTATTCAAAGATAAAATCATAAGCTATTAAATTGATCATAAGTTAATTCGTCCCTGTAATGTTTTCTACTTTGTGATTAAATAATTACTTTATATATTTTTATTATTTAATAACACATCATTTTCACATGTCAAATTTTTTTCATTGTTTGATTGTTATAAGACCAAAGTTACTTTGTATTAATATCTAATCGCAATATTTATGTATTATTTCTAAAATTTCATTATTCAAGTGTATCTTATTTCAATCGCATTTTTCTAAAATTATTAGCTTTCTTAGGGAATATAGTTGCTTTTCATAAAATACTGACAAGTTGATACGAACAATTGTAGACAAACAGATAAGTGGTTATAATTTTAAATTGTATATTTGGTAAAATCTGGATCACCTTAGGGTTATATATTAGTTGACCAAGAAGTAGGATGGTTTTGCTTCAAATGGAAAAGTTCAGCTGCAATTATAATCCTGTATTAAATTTGGAAAAATAAGAAGAGATTATGATAGATGTTAATATTGAGTATGTTGTCCACATCCTAAAACAAAAATGTTATGTTATTATTTGTTATAATATTGTTTTGCTTGTTTTTCATAATTAGTTAAGATATTATTTTGTTCATTTTAATAGCGTTGAAAATTCTTATTATGCTGATCGTTTTGAATTTTATTCATATTTGGTTCTTTAATAGGCCATGTTTTGTCTCCCTTTTTAAACCTTTTTCTGATAGCAAATTTATTGTAGTAACCTTTAGATTTTAATTTTAATTTTGTAATTTTTGATAATTCTTTTAAATATTTTTTATAATTAGATATCCATTTTAGTTTTCTGACGTTTTTATTAGATTCTACTTTGATAGGATAGTTAAAAACTAACTGCAATTGGTGTACTTTATTAGGATTTGTATTTAGATTGATTATTACGTTATGATCTTGATTACCCAAAGTTTCTTTTAGTTGATTTTTATTGTCAAGCTGTTCTTGGTGTTCTTGATTATCAAATATTTTTAGATGACTTTTATTCTCTAAATGTTTTTTTAGTTTTTGATTATCAAACATATCTTTTGGTTGATTTTCATTTTCGAAAACTACTTTACTATTATTTAATAAGTTCTTTAGATTTTTTGTATCATTTAATAAAGACTCTTCTGAATGTATTGATGCTATATTCTCTTTTAACGAATTTTCAAGCGAGTTTTGTTGGAATTTAGTTTCCATTTGATCATCTTCGGAAAATGGTTCAGCTAAAGCAAAAGTTATGTCTAAAATGACTTTAAGATCATCATAAAAAGTTACTGTTTCCAACGAATTATTTCCTTCTTTATTATTTTCATTCGAAATTTCATTCTTTTGGTTATTTATATTGGATTCATTAAAATCAATTACATTAATTTCATCACAATCCTCATGAGTTTTTAAATTAGATTCGTTGAAATTCATTTCTTCATTAGTCTCATAATTTTTTACAGTAGATTCAATAGAATCAATTAAATTTGTTTCCATAATTTCTTCAATTTGATGATTATTTTTGAAAATTTCGTTAAAGTCTATAAAATTAATTTCATTAGTATTTCCATGATTTTTTATTATCATATTATTATCTTTTGGTTCATCAGTGATTTCATGTATTTTTATAAAAGGTACGATAATTAAATTGATTTCTTTATCATCATTAATTATTGTAGATTCCTCTATGATATTAGTTTCCTGTTTAATTTTATTTACTTTATTGTCTGTAATTAGTTCATTACCATTATACCTTTCAATATTCGTTGTATTAACTTTGTTTTTCTGAATTTTTGATTCGTTAATTGTTTCTTTTGTAACATTATGGTATGATTCATCAGTATTAATACTTGGATATTGTTTGATTTCCTCACATTCTTCAGTAGTATGATCTGGATTTTTAAAAAGATCATAATGATTTCTGATTGCATTATATTGCATCATAAGATTTTTAAGTTTTCTGCAGTTGTCGATGTCATGTCCAATTCTTTTGCAATAATCACATTGAATTCTTTTCCTATTTACTGTATTGGGTTGTTGATTATTAAAAATCGTGTTTCTTGGCTTGTAATTTTGTTCTTGAGTTTTGTTAATGAATCGGTTATAATTTCTTGTAGTATTTGGTAATTGATGAATTTCTTTATTTTCTAAAATTTTGTAGTTTGTGCTATTTTGGAATGAGCAGTTCTTTCTGGGCAATACTTTGCTGTATGTCCGATTCTGTTGCAAATTTGACAAATTATTCTATTTCTTAAAATCGCACGCTTGTAATCTGATGAATCGTGGTCTTCTTCCTTACATAACGCGCGCCACATTATTTTTTCGTTTATAGGGCAGTATTTTATCCAGTGCCCGAGTTTATTGCATTTCAGACATACTGCTGACAGACAGTCTTTAGTTGAGTGACCCGTGCTTCCGCAATACTCACAATCAAGTTCATATTTCTTTATAACAGGGCATTGAGTAGCTGCATGTCCTATCATTTGACAGTATTGGCAATAATCTTCATTTGTTTGGTTAAATGTACACTTCTCTACAGAATGTCCTCTGTGATTACAGAGTTTACAAAAAAGTTCTATTTTATTTTTAGCATTCTTGCAAAAATAAGATATATGATCTTTACTTTTACAATAAACACAAACTGCATTAGAGCAAAACAATGCTTCGTGATATTGATCTCAGCAAATTTGACAATGAAATACTTTAGTATAATAATGGTTTTGTTGTTTAAAATTATAAAATGTATTAGCTTGATTATTCATCATGGTTTTTTCATTTTATTAAATGTTCGCAATTATTATTGTAGTTTATTTTTGAATTTATCTTTTATTTTGTTTATTATTGTCTTACTTTCATTTTCTCGTTTGAGTGTTGTTTTTTTTTTATATTATAATATTTAAATATTTTTCATTTTCTTATTTTATTATATTCCCTTTTGCAATGTAATATTTTATTGTAATTTTTTTTTTGTATGATTCTTCATTATAATATTCTTACTTTTATTCTAATAGTTTTCGTTTGTTTAGTTATTTTCTATTATTATTTTGATTTCCTTATTTTGATAAAAAATGACTTGATTATTTTATACACTGATTATATCTCTCATATGTTTTCTATTTTGTATTGTGTAAATTCTCTATTATTTATTTCCCTTTATTTATTTCTCTTCATTCATTTCTTATGTTTTGTTCTTTATTCTTTTTATTTATGTATCAGTATACTTAATATTTCTTTTTAAATATCTTTTATTATTAGTTCAACTATATATTTTTTTTGTGCATTATTTATTTGGCAATTTATTTATTTATTTGCCAATTTTATATCTCTATTCTTAATGTTTTACGTGTAATTTGATTTCTGATATTCTTATTTCTTGTTTATGTATAATATTTATCCATTCAATGATCATTTTTCTCCTTCGTGTTGGATTTGTTTTCTTTATTTCAATTTCTTTTTATTTATTTATTCATTTGTTTATTTTTTTTTCACTAATATTTTAGTTATTTGTTTTTACTGATATTATTTAATTATTTGTTTCTTAATGTTTCCTTATATGAATTTTTCACTTTAAATTTCTTGTTTGTTAAATATATTTGCGTGATGCTATTTACTTATAACGGGTGTCCCATTTTAAAACCACCAGGCAAATATCTCGAAAACTAAGGGAGATGGAAAAAAACTTTTAATACAAAAGTTGTAGGGTTCAGAGGGGCCCAACTGATCGTGACCCTGGTTATGACCTTGATGTCAATGATCAAGGTCATTTGAAGGTCAAATCGATTTTTTCAAATGGGAACCCCCACTTTTGACCTCGTAAATGGAAAGAGCGGAAAATTTTATGTTCAGATGTGTCCTTGAGTCAAGGTCATGGTCATGGTCATGGTCATGTTTAAAATCAAAATCAATCAACGCATCAAAACATTCCCATAATTAGGCATACGAGACAAATTGTTAAATACAAAAGTTGTAGGGTTCAGAGAGGCCCAACTGATCGTAACCTTGGTTATGACCTTGTGGTCAATGATCAAGGTCATTTGAAGGTCAAATCGATTTTTTCAAATGGGAACCCCCATTTTTGACCTCGTAAATGGAAAGAGCGGAAAATTTTACGTTCAGATATGTCCTTGAGTCAAGGCCATGGTCATGGTCATGGTCATGTTTAAAATCAAAATCAATCAACGCATCCAAACATTCCCATAATTACGCATACGAGTGTTAAATACAGAAGTTGTAGGGTTTGGAGCGGCCCAACTGATCGTGACCTTGGTTATGACCTTGAGGTCAATGATCAAGGTCATTTGAAGGTCAAATCGATTTTTTCAAATGGGAACACCTATTTTTGACCTCGTAAATGGAAAGAGCGGAAAATTTTACTATTTTTACTATTATCAATATTTACCAGGGTTAACCACTTATATCAAATAATAACAAAAGTTAATAAGTGTTGACCACCTGTATCCAATAGTGACCGGTAGTATTCAGCAATGATTGGTAATAGTCAATAATTATTACTGTTTACATCAAATTGTTTTCAAATTGAGCACACTTATATTGGCACAGAAAATTAAACTTTTTCGTTTTAAAATATTGTATCGTATAATAACATATTATTTCTTTTGTGGTGTGTATTGATAAATAATTGCATTTACAACTAAAAAGAATGCCTGACTATTCTGCTAATGAAATAGTTGACATTCTTCTTATTTTAGGAGAATGTCGACGAAACTATCGAGAGGCAAGCCGATTGTATCGTGCTCGGTTCCCTCAACGACAACATCCTGATCATACGGTAATACGTGACATTGAACTGTGCGGTCGACAAGGAAACTTCGTTCGAAGAAGGGGGACACTGAATGAACACGATTATGAAAATAATCCTCGCTTTCTTGCTGTTCTAGCCATGGTACATTTAAATGTTCATGTCAGTTTACGCGAAATCGAGTTAACAATGGGTATTCCAAGATCTACGGCCAGTAGATATTTACGATATGCGCGTAACTATCCTTACCACATTACTCTAAATCAAGCTTTAACTGTGGAAGATTATCGACGGAGAATTACATTTTGCCAATGGGCAACACAAGAAATTACTGATGATGAAATTTTCTTTAACAATGTTCTTTTTAGCGACGAGGCTACATTTCAGAGTACTGGTATGTTGAATCCCCATAATTGCCACTACTGGTCTCCTGTTAGTCCTCATTGGATGCGAGAAGTTGATCATCAGCATCGCTGGAATGTAACGGTATGGTGTGGTATTATTAACGGATGTCTGATTGGACCTTATTTTTTTGAAGGTCACGTAACTCAACATACTTATTTACAGTTGCTGAGAGACGAGCTGCCACTCTTTCTAGAAAACGTTGATCTCCATACAAGTGCCATAATGTGGCTACAATAAGATGGTGCTCCTCCACATTATGCCAGAATTGTCAGAGATTTTCTTAATGAAAGGTTTAACGGTCGATGGATTGGTAGAGGAGGTCCCGTAGCATGGCCACCAAGATCTCCAGATCTGACATCTCCAGATTTTTATTTATGGGGCTTCCTAAAAAATACAGTCTACCGCAACAGGCCAACTACAAGAGATGACATGATTCAAAGGATTACACAAATCTGCTTAAGTATTCCACGTCAAGTATTATTAAATACTGTTAGAAACTTTAAAAGAAGAATAGAATGTTATCAACAAGTAAATGGTGCAACTTTTGAGCATCTTCTTCAGTAAGTGGTGACCGAAATATTTGGATCCTATGACTAAATACACATGAACGTGGAATTTTCCAATGAATTTTTAGCTGGCCTGATCATCCCCGACCTTGCGTTAACTGGCCGGGTCATCTCCGACCTTGCCTTAACTGACCGGGTCATCTCCGACCTTGCCTTAACTGGCCGGGACATCTCCGACCTTGCCTTAACTGGCCGGGTCATCTCCGACCTTGCCTTAACTGGCCGGGTCATCTCCGACCTTGCCTTAACTGGCCGGGTAATCTCCGACCATGCCTTAGGTGACCGGGTCATCTCCGACTTTGCTCTTAACTGCACGGAAACTGACCATAACTTTGACCATGACCTTGACCCAAGGTCATATCAGAATTTTTCGGTTTTTCTATTTACGAGGTCAAAAGTGAGGGTTGCCGTTAAACAAAATTGATTTAACCTTCAAACGACATCATCCTTGACCTCAAGGTCATAACCAAGGTCACGATCAGTTGGGCCGCTCCAAACCCTACAACTTCTGTATTTAACACTCGTATGCGTAATTATGGGAATGTTTTGATGCGTTTATTGATTTTGATTTTAAACATGACCATGACCATGACCATGACCTTGACTCAAGGACATATCTGAACGTAAAATTTTTCGCTCTTTCCATTTGCGAGGTCAAAAGTGGGGGTTCCCATTTGAAAAAATCGATTTGACCTTCAAATGAACTTGATCATTGACCTCAAGGTCATAACCAAGGTCACGATCAGTTGGGCCCCTCTGAACCCTACAACTTTTGTATTAAAAGTTTTTTTCCATGTAGTTAATTGTCGCAAATGGCAGTCATAGTAGAAAGTTAAGTAAGTTAGGAAGCTGATGGTTCTACTGCCTAGGTAGTAATTAAATAAAAACAAAAGTTTTTAAAAAATTTATTCCGACGTTTCGGACGGTTTATTTCCGTCCCTTTTCAAGGTCTGTGAAAATACACACGAAATACAAGTTTATTAACATAAAAAAAGACACTAAAATTGATAAACACTCGCTTAACAAAACTTACCAAAAAACTATATATACAAATATAAATAAGTGGACACAATAAGAGACCACTAGTCAAAGTGAGACGGCGCACGAATTTCCCAGTATTTATCATCTCTAGAGTATGTATAGGAGGGGTAAGAACTACGAAACACTTTAGCCATAAATACACAATAAGATATGTAAACCTATAATAGTAAGCCTTGTTTATATCAACTTATTATTATTAATAAAAATTTTATAATCTGACTTCAAAAAATTAGTGTCAAACTGTCTATTCAAACTATTGCATTGGGAATGGATATGTAGCATTTCAGATAGTAATCTTTTCTGTAAATTAGGCTCTTGATCTAAAATTTTAATATTTTTGAAATCGATTTTATGATTAGTATTCGCTATATGTCCGTGTAAAACTGACTTGTCTCTCTTAAATTTACAATCGCTAACATGTTCTTTGCTTCTTACAATCAATTTTCGAGAAGTTTGTCCCACGTACGACGCATCACAATCGCAACAATTAATTTTGTATACAACTTGAGATTTTTCATTTTTATGGTATCTATCTTTTCCTAGTCTAATTATATGATTGAATTTATTGGAGATTGAATTAATCATAGTTAAGTTGTAACACTTACAGATATTTTTTAATTCCGGGTTGATATATTTAATAAATGGGAAAACTAAAATGCTATTAAAATTTATGTTCTTAGAATTACAAGTATTTTTATTATTATTTTTAATATGTAATATACGTTTGACGTGTTCTTGTTTATGCACATACTGATTGTGCACATATTAATTGTGCACACTTTAACATTGGCATATATCTATATATATAGATCTGTACCAATGCTATCTGTGCACAATAAATATGTGCACAATCCTTATGTGCATAAACAAGAACATGCCATACGTTTATTGATATGTTTATTAATGAAATCCATAGGATAATCATTCTCCAATAATAAATCTCTAATTAGATTAAGATTCTTATCATGGAAGTGTGTATCAGCTAAATTAATACATTTGTCAACTAAAGAACATATTATACCAATTTTATTACTAATCGGGTGGTGAGAATTAAAATTTAGAAATCTACCAGAAAAAGTTGGTTTCCTATACCAATCCGTGGAAATTTTTTGTTCGTTATGAATAATAAGAAGATCTAGAAAACTTATTTTATTGTTGCTTGGTGTCTCGACTGTAAATTGTAAATTCTTATCAAAACTATTAAATAAATTTGCTGTATAATCTATCATATTCGCAGGAACACATACAATAATATTATCAACATATCTATAGTAAAACGGTATAGGAAAGCAAATTTTTGATAAGGCTTGATTTTCTAAGTCTTCCATGACAATATCAGCTAAGATGGGACTTAAGGGGTTGCCCATGGCAGCTCCAAATATTTGTTTGTAAAAAGTGTGATTAAATACAAAGTAATTGTTGTGTAGGATAAACCTAAGAACATTTATGAATTCGCTACAGTTAAGTTCGTAAAGATTATACAATTGATTCCAACGTTTTTCTATTGAGTCGAAAATTAAATAATCCGCAACATTTGTAAACAAACTAACAACGTCGAAGCTGTATGATTAAGAAAAATCCTCTCCCTTCTTTGGAAAAAAAAAAACACAGACGCACTTATAAAAAACCTAAGACAAATAACATTTTTTCAAAAATTACAACCTATTTCGAATAAATGTACAATAGCCAGAGCTTACGGTCTCGTTAAAATACATAAGATCAATTTTCCTGTTAGACCGATAATCTCTGCTATTAAGACTCCTACATATTATTTATCCAAAATGCTTGCTAAGTTTCTCTTTAACAATTTAAAAAGGCCTAATTCACACGTTACTAATAGTTTAGACTTAAAACAAAAAATTGGAAACATAGTTATACCGGCTGGATATACCATTATCAGCTTAGACGTTGTTAGTTTGTTTACAAATGTTGCAGATTATTTAATTTTCGACTCAATAGAAAAACGTTGGAATCAATTGTATAATCTTTGCGAACTTAACGGTAGCGAATTCATAAATGTTCTTAGGTTTATCCTACACAACAATTACTTTGTATTTAATCACACTTTTTACAAACAAATGTTTGGAGCTGCCATGGGCAACCCCTTAAGTCCAATCTTAGCTGATATTGTCATGGAAGACTTAGAAAATCAAGCCTTATCAAAAATTTGCTTTCCTGTACCGTTTTACTATAGATATGTTGATGATATTATTGTATGTGTTCCTGCGAATATGATAGATTATACAGCAAATTTATTTAATAGTTTTGATAAGAATTTACAATTTACAGTCGAGACACCAAGCAACAATAAAATAAGTTTTCTAGATCTTCTTATTATTCATAACGAACAAAAAATTTCCACGGATTGGTATAGGAAACCAACTTTTTCTGGTAGATTTCTAAATTTTAATTCTCACCACCCGATTAGTAATAAGATTGGTATAATATGTTCTTTAGTTGACAAATGTATTAATTTAGCTGATACACACTTCCATGATAAGAATCTTAATCTAATTAGAGATTTATTATTGGAGAATGATTATCCTATGGATTTCATTAATAAACATATCAATAAACGTATATTACATATTAAAAATAATAATAAAAATACTTGTAATTCTAAGAACATAAATTTTAATAGCATTTTAGTTTTCCCATTTATTAAATATATCAACCCGGAATTAAAAAATATCTGTAAGTGTTACAACTTAATTATGATTAATTCAATCTCCAATAAATTCAATCATATAATTAGACTAGGAAAAGATAGATACCATAAAAATGAAAAATCTCAAGTTGTATACAAAATTAATTGTTGCGATTGTGATGCGTCGTACGTGGGACAAACTTCTCGAAAATTGATTGTAAGAAGCAAAGAACATGTTAGCGATTGTAAATTTAAGAGAGACAAGTCAGTTTTACACGGACATATAGCGAATACTAATCATAAAATCGATTTCAAAAATATTAAAATTTTAGATCAAGAGCCTAATTTACAGAAAAGATTACTATCTGAAATGCTACATATCCATTCCCAATGCAATAGTTTGAATAGACAGTTTGACACTAATTTTTTGAAGTCAGATTATAAAATTTTTATTAATAATAATAAGTTGATATAAACAAGGCTTACTATTATAGTTTTACATATCTTATTGTGTATTTATGGCTAAAGTGTTTCGTAGTTCTTACCCCTCCTATACATACCCTAGAGATGATAAATACTGGGAAATTGCGTGCGCCGTCTCACTTTGACTAGTGGTCTCTTATTGTGTCCACTTATTTATATTTGTATATATAGTTTTTTGGTAAGTGTTGTTAAGCGAGTGTTTATCAATTTTAGTGTCTTTTTTTATGTTAATAAACTTGTATTTCGTGTGTATTTTCACAGACCTTGAAAAGGGACGGAAATAAACCGTCCGAAACGTCGGAATAAATTTTTTAAAAACTTTTGTTTTTATTTAATTACTACCTAGGCAGTAGAACCATCAGCTTCCTAACTTACTTAGTTTTCTTCCATCTCCCTTAGTTTTCGAGATATTTGCCTGGTGGTTTTAAAATGGGACACCCGGTATATTTTGATTTATTTTGATTTTATCTTTAAGTGAAATTTTTTTTTTTTTTTATTCGTTTACGTTATTTGTATTTGGGTTATCCTTTTTTCTTTCCCTATTTCTATAACATCGTCTATTTTCCCTTTTTTTTATTTATCTGTTAATATGTTAGTAATCTGGACGAGCCGTAAACATTCATCTTCAGAAGTTTAAACGATCATGCTACAATGATCCTCTTAACTTCTTACTGCAAAACGAGAAGCTCGGAATCAGTTAGTAGTGATATTTTAAGTAATTTTCAAATACTATTTGTTTCCTCTTACTCCGGTCTTATTTTTTCGTATAAATCTAGTGAACTTACGTTCGATTCGTACCGGAACCACTGTTACGTTCCGAAAAATAGTTATTTTTATTCTTTTATTTTAAACAGTCTAGTGAACTAATATTCGATTCGTACCGGAACCAATGTGACGTTCCGAAAAATAGTTATTTTTATTCTTTTATTTTAAACAGTCTAGTGAACTAATGTTCGATTCGTACCGGAACCACTGTTAAGTCCGGAAATAAGTGGAAATAAGTAGTAATTGGTTTTATGTAGGTTTATTATATAAAATACAATAATTTATTACCAATACAATCTGCTGGCTTCTGGTAGATCGATGCGTTGTAATTTCAATTACAATTCTTTTCTATAACACTTGCTTTTGTAAATTTACTATAAATAACTTATACGATCTGCTTACTAGACGAGTAAGGCTTACGATTACAATTTCAATAACTTATAAAAACTGCTTACTAGATGCGTAAGGCTTACGGTTTCAACTTCTCGATGTCGTAGAGGTACACGGAGTTCGCCAGGTTTCTTGTACGCTGTGACTGATTTGCGTGATGCATTTCGCAGTTTTATTATGCGGTTTAATTGGGTTATAGATGATAAATTGAGATCATCTTTATTAAGAAATTTTCGGTTGCGGCTTATACGCGTAGCATTTAAGTGGTAGCATTGTGAAATGCTGATTTGTTAAAAATTTACACGCCACTGTCTTCTGGAGGTCGATGGTTCTCTACATCACACGGTCTACGGTACGATGCCTGAGCGAAATGCTGCGTTGCATTCTCGCGTTTATATGTCAGGAAATATCTGATGTGAATAAACTTTCAGAATGAAATTCTAAATCTATAATACGTCTCCGGACGTAACACCAGATTAAAAAAAGAAATTTTTTATGAAAGATAAGTATCTTTAAAATGGACTAAGAAAAATTTTATAGTAAAAATTATTAGTTCATGTCAAAAGTTGCTTCAAATTTCAATAAAAATCAAAATAAAATCAAAATTATATCATAGATGATAATTTTTTTGAGAATTATTTATAACGTTCAAAATAAGACAATAATTATTACTAAAAATTTTTCTAAGTGTATATTCTTATATTATGTTAAATTTTCTAAATTAATAGTATAATAACATAAGAATTATTTTAACATTAATTATATGGATGATTTTCAAATTACATGATATCTTTATTTCAAAAAGTATTAATAAAAATTATTTTGTAAAAACTTTGATATTTTATTCGCAATATTGGTTGTTCATTAATTATAACTGGCCTTAATTTTTTTTTATAGAATGCACTTATTTATTTTATTAATATTAAAATTCTTTTATATCAAAAATTTCATGTTAAAATTTTTGTATAATTTTTCAAACAATTTCAATATTTAAAGAATTGAAAATCGAAAACTTCATGTTTTCAGAAAATTAT
This sequence comes from Torymus aiolomorphi, assembly GCA_036365515.1. Classification (NCBI taxonomy): domain Eukaryota; kingdom Metazoa; phylum Arthropoda; class Insecta; order Hymenoptera; family Torymidae; genus Torymus; species Torymus aiolomorphi. The sequence continues at coordinate 50,869,213 of CM070876.1, forward strand.
CCATATATTAAATTAATTAATTTGGCAAATTAAAATTTTTCGTTTAATAGAATAGTGGATTAGGCCTATTGGGGATACCACTTTAAAACAAAATGCATCAAGATATTTACCGCAAGGTGGTGTGGAAAAATATCAATTTTTTATTACAATATTGAAATTTTATTAATTGAAGTTATATTATAATTAATAATTCTACTTTACAATTAATTTATTTTTGACACCCATCGCGTAAAGTACCATTTTTCAAAAGATTAGGTTTGCATGCATTCGTTAATAGTATATACGATACTATTGCCAATGAATGAATTATTGTCATACGATATTTTATAGCACGTTTAAATTAATTCTCTGTCATATTTATCATTGTCATAATATTGCAATGTAAAGTATTATTAGAAATTTGCTATAATTTACTACTTATGCAACAGATAGATGTGACATGATTGCTGATTTAAATTCATAAAACGTTCATGATTTAAACAAATTTTGACATATTATATTACGTGCCTAGGCCGGAAAAGAGGATATTACATTCTCGTGTATGTTGCCCTTAGATTTTAAATATTTAAAAATTAAAAACAAAAAATTTGTGCGAAGTTTTCGCATTGCTCCATGCTTTATCGGACTCGTTTTTATCGTCGTTTCTCATAGCCTATATTTCTGTCGTTTTCTTTCATTTGATAATGTTAATGTTATTCTCTTTAGCTTTATTTTCAAATCCATCGCTCTCCTTCCTTTCTTTTGCCTTTTCATTTTATTCTTCTTCATTATGCCTCTGCAAGTCCTCTGACTTAGTAATTTGTCCCGCTGCCATTTTCAGGCGGGAATGCTTAACTTTTTTACCATCCACAAATGTTACTTCAAATTTTACGTAGCCTTATTTCAGGTACTTCTAAAGTGTCGTGCTTTATCAATTATATATTGTCAGTTTTGGCGGACGTCCTCTTCACCTTTTCTGGCTTTTGCATTCCTTCCCGTCTACCTTAATCACCGTGTCTCATAGAGTCGTCTCACCTTTCACATATATCGCCGCAGTTTTTTGGGTTGATAACCTCTTCGCTCTCTTGCGACTATGCTTTCTTATCTTTCGCGGCTCTTAACGAAATTTTCACTACGATAACACGCTAATTTTTTTCGAACAACCCGCTTTTCTTTTTTATTAATAACATATTGTATTTATTAATGTATATATTTTTTAATAGGTATTTTATCTAGAACGGGTTACGACTTACAATTTAAATCTACTTAATTTGGTTAATCATCATCGTCGTATACCAACTAAGTTATACTTTTTATACAATTTCATTAATTTATAAACATTTTTATTTTTTTTATTATTTTTTAGCAATATTTGAATAATTTTTTCATTTATATCTATCATAAAATATATAATACTTTTTTATTTTATTTTATTAAAATTTATCATTTATAATCCCAAAATTAAAGAAAAATAGTGTAGAAGAAAAAAATACAATTTTAAAATTACAACGGAGAAATAACAAACATGTTATTAAAAAAATATATATATAATAAATCTTCATAATCGAGTAAATAAATACATTAATATAAAAAGATTAAATATTCAATTTAACATAAAAGATAATATAAATGACCGAAAAAGAAAAGCAATACAACGTTCAAACATTAATTTCAAAACCAAAGAAAACAAATTGAATAATATTAGAATTAAGAAATTAAGATCAAATAATAAATATAAAGAAAAAGAAAAAAAAAATTCTACTCGGATTAAATATATCAGAGAAAATGTTATTTATAAAGAGAAAGAAAATAATAATAATATCATCAGGAACAAGTTATTAAGATCTAATAATAATTATAAAAAAAAAGAAAATAAGAAAAATATAGATAGAAACAAAAATTTGAGATTGAATGATGACTATAAAATTAACGAAAATAAACAAAATATAGATAGGAACAAAAATTTGCGATCAGATGATCAATATAAAATTAAAGAAAATAAGCAAAATATAGATAGGAACAAAAATTTGCGATCAGATGATCAATATAAAATTAACGAAAATAAACAAAATATAGATAGGAACAAACATTTGCGATCAGATGATGACTATTTACAACGTGAATACTCTTTAAATAATGAATATAAATCGATAAAAAGAATGAATGAAATTTATACAAAAAATGAAAATATTAAAAATTATAAAAGGATAAAACTAAAGCGAGAAGATAACAATTTTATTCAATATACTCAAATAAATGATATCAAAAGAAAAAAAATCTTAAGATTAGATGAATTATATAGATACAAAGAAAATTATATGAATAAAATCAATCGTCAATTAAATCATGATAGTAACAATAAGTCATTAATACTTATTCGTAATTTTTTATTAGAAATAAAAAATGTTCCTGATTTACATTGTGTTTGTTGTGATAATATTTTCTTTTTACGATCCGTACAATTTATTAAAAAAATAAAATAGAAAATCAATTGTAATCATTAAATATAGATATTAAAAATTTTTTATCAAAAGTAATTAATACCGATTCAAAATATATATGTAAAACATGTCAGAAACATATCTTACAAGGCAAAGTACCAAAATTAGCATAGCATGAAAATTTACGATTCCCTACTGTACCTGATTTTATACAAAATTTATTTTCACTCGAAGAACGTATGGTTTCTCCTTATATTCCCTTCATGCAAATAAGAGCTTTACAACCATATGCTTTAAATTCACAATTATCATTAAAAGGAAGTATTGTGAATATTCAAACTGATATAAACGAAATGATTCAATTTTTACCGAGAAATTTCGATGAAATGTCAATCATTCAAATTAAGTTAAAAAGACATATAGAACATCAAACTGATTATATGTTTGAAACAATAAAACCTTCAAAAATTTGTAAAACTTTAGAATTCCTCATACATGCACCATTATATGTAAGACATGACATAAAAGTAAATAATAATTTTTTTAACAATTACGAAAAAAATTCAGAAGATAATATTAATTTTATTATAGATGAAGACGAACAACAGATGAATAATAATAATGATAATACTAAAAATAATAATAATAATAATACTAATAATCCTGGGGTCTGTCTAGTCATATATGAGCATTTTTCCATGCTACCGGGCGCGTCCCCAGGTTGCGGATCGGGGAAGGGCCAGCTGGGATTGGTCAGCTGCGAATATATTGAATAAGCAGTCGCGGACAGAGGAACGTGAGAATGGACGAATGAATGGGCACAGTAGGAGTGGGCTGCGGCCGACGGTCTGTGGATATTTCGTTCAGACTAGCCAAGGGGAGAGTAGTAAACTCCTCGACCGGGGTGATGCGTGAAGTTAGTACCTAACCTCTGCATGGAGTAATATTAGGGTGCGTAAGTCCCTGAAATACGGGCAAAAACCTAGTGAAAGTGCATGTTCAATGTGGGAAGAGCAACACGTATCCACCGACTGGAGCCAATGGAAGGGTTGAACCAGGTCAGGCGGGCGCAGGTGTGAAGGATTACATGGTCAATATTTCCTTATACCCGAAGCTGCGTAGGGTAAATCGCACACCGTCTAGCCTGAGGTTTGGGTCAGGTGTTGGGACGGATCAAACATCGCCCACTCGGTAGGGGTGACGTTAAATCTTTTGCTTCATTATGGCGCGGGCCTATCCCGTAACCTTTTTCTGTGACATAAATCCTCGGCCTCGACGATGCGCAATAAACATAACGTCAACCGGGAAGAAGAACTATGCAGAGATACTTAAGGACTTCACTTCTAAGGTTAAACCTGAGGAAGCGAAGGCGGTCGTAAGAAACACCCGACTGACTAAAAACGGTGGGGTTCTCTTAGAACTGGAGGAGCGATCGGAAGATAATGAGGCCTTCCAGAGAGTCATCCAGGAAAATCTGGGAAATGAATACCAGGTTAAAGGCCTCACTCCAAGGCTTACACTGGAAATAGGCGGAATGACGTGCGTGACCACCGAAGAACAGGTAAACGCCGCGATTAGGGAGGAGGTAAGCGACATGTGTAACCTTAGCATCCACGTATTTGACGTAGGGGGAGGAGAGCGGAATAGTTCGGCCATAGTCGAAATGGACGAGACTGCGGCCATGACTCTCCTAAGGATAGGGAGGATTAAAATAGGGTATTTCAGCTACCGAGTTAGAAAGCGAATAGTGATTCCGCGATTTTTCAGATGCCAAGGCTTTGGGCATCTGAAAAAGGACAGTAAGGACGAGGATCGTAGTGCATCATGCAGGAAATGTGGAAAACCAGATCACGTGGCCAGGGACTGTCGCGCGAGACCGGATGGTTAGGCCTGCTTCTTGTGTAAAAAACGCGGGGTTGCGGCCACTGAGCTAGCGCATTTCCCGGGCACGGGGACATGCGTCGCTTTCAGGGACGAGCTAGAAAAGTTAAAGCGGCCTAAAAACTGACGACAGTTCTACAAATAAACACGAACGGCGCCGTACTCGCTGACGACCTGCTCACTAAAAGAGTGAGCCAGGGGCTCGCGGACGTGTCATTGGTTAGCGAACAGTATAGGCATCGGGCCCGCAATACGACCACGTGGTTCGCGGACGAGACCGACACAGCGGTGGTCTGGATAGCAGGTAGACATAGGTTAAAGATTACCGGACGAGGCAAGGGGGAGGGTCTAGTATGGGCGCGCGTCGGGGATGTTACCTACGTGAGCGTGTATATATCCCCCAAATTACGAAGAAACGAATTTCTTAGGCAGGTTGAACGCATGGAAGACGTATTGCGGTATATCTCTGGCCTCCTACTGGTCGCAGGAGATTTTAACGCAAGGGCGATAGAATGGGGTATGCCAGAGACGAACAGTAGGGGCAGGGATTTACTCGAGATGGCCGCTAGATTAGGATTGGAGGTTGCGAACGAGGGCACGGTCACTACTTATCGACGCCCCGGGGTCGGCGAATCCATACCAGACGTCACTTTTGCATCTGAGCAACTAGTACCGAGGATTAGTAACTGGCAGGTCTTAGAGGAAGAGTGAGGCAGTGATCACCAGTACATCACGTTTATGGTTTTAGATAGGGTAGGTGTACACCAAGCGAGAAGACCATTACCGCGGTAGAACGCCCATCTATTAAACGTGGATCGGATAGTAGAAGAGCTAAGTGTACCACAAAGGTCCGACGAAAATGATTTATCAGGCCGGGAGCGTGAAGAAGCCCAGGTGATCAGGGCAACGTCAGCTATAGTAAGAGCATGCGATGCCTCTATGCCGCGAAGCAGAAATGGAAACCGCCGCCAACCAGCGTACTGGTGGACAGAGGAGATCGCGGAGTTACGTAGGGTATGGTTGAGGCTTCGTAGACGGGCACAACGCGCACGGGAACGACGCGGGGCCACTGCTTTTAACGCTAAATTTAAACAGGCACAAAAAAGGCTAAGGCTCGCGATTAAATCCCGTAAGCGACGATGCTGGAAAGAGGTGTGCGACGAAGTTAACTCCGACCCATGGGGACTAGGCTACAAAATCGTAACTCGTAGAATAGGGGCAATGAAGCCACCGGAGATAAAGGAAGCGCGGTTGATAAGTGAGATAGGTGACGGGCTTTTCCCTGAGCATCCGCCGAGGGAAGAGACTCTGTATGAGGACGTGCGACAGGAGGATATACCCTCGTTTACCAAGCCTGAGCTGCGGATAGCGATTAGATCTCTTAAGAGCGGCAAGGTGCCAGGCCCCGATGGGATTCCAGTGGAGGTTTTAAAGGCCATCGCCTCACGATGCCCGGAAACCTTACTGGATACCTACAACTTATGTCTCAGGGAAGGTGTTTTCAGCAGTCATTGGAAAAGGGCGAAGCTTGTCCTTATCAGCAAGGGGAAGGGAGACATGAAATCCCCGTCCGCGTATCGGCCGCTTAGCCTATTAGACACGATCGGCAAGGGTATGGAGGCGCTATTAAGGAGCAGAATCCAGATCGCGATACAACAGTCAGGGGGTTTTTCGACGATAGGCGCGATACGATCGGTTACCGCGGCGGTGGGGCGATCAAGGGAACGATGTCACGGAGCGCGACCACTGGTGTTGGTAGCAACGCTGGACGTTAAAAACGCTTTCAATTCGGCACGCTGGGCAGACCTACTCGCAGCGCTGAGGGGCTTCGGGGTCCCACCTTACATACTACGCGTAGCAGGGGACTACTTCCGGGATCGCGAACTCATTATCGAGACGAGCGAAGGGACGGTGGTTAGGGAAATTACGGCAGGCGTTGCACAGGGATCACTGTTGGGCCCCGATTTTTGGATCGCGCCGTACGACGGATTGCTGCGCCTGGACATGCCCAACGGGGCATTTCTCGTAGGATATGCGGATGACGTCGCGGTGGTGGTAGAAGCACGGAACGCGGACTTGGCACAACTTATCTTGTGCCAGGTAATGAAACAAGTAACTAGGTGGATGACGGAGCACGGGCTCAGTCTCGCGCTGGCGAAAACCGAGATAGTACTATTGACACGTAAAGAGATCCCTACGATACTACCGCTGTACGTAGGATCCGAGTTAGTAACTACGAGGCCGACTGCGAAGTATCTAGGTGTCACCGTGGACTCAAAGCTTTGCTTTTGGCCCCACATCAGGGAAGTAACAGCAAAGGTAGAAGCACGTATAGCGGCGCTAAGTAGGTTAATGCGCAACGTTGGAGGCCCGCAGACATCGAAGAGAAGACTTCTCATGGCGACGAGCAACTCTATACTCCTCCATGGAGCGGAGATTTGGGCTGATGCCATGGAAGATATCAAGTACAGGAAGAGAATGGTGGCGGTGCAACGGCAAGGTGCGCCGAGGCATGCGCGTATCGGACGGTGTCGGTAGAGGCTGTGGCGGTGATAGCTGGTATGATTGCGATCGACCTGCTCGCACGGGAACGGAAGCAGATCTACGATAGGAGCGCAGAAGTAGGACGGGCAGACGCGGAGAGCAAAGCCCACCGCCAGACGCTACAAACTTGGCATGAGAGGTGGAGGGCGGGAACGAAGGGTAGATGGACCTACCTATTGATTCAAGACATAACGAGGTGGCTGGGACGGAAGTACGGAAAGGTTAACTTTTACCTTACGCAGTTCCTGACAGGACATGGATACTTTCGATATTACCTATTTAAATTAGGTAAAATAAATACGCGGAAATGTAAATACTGCGGGCACGAGAGGGATGACGCGGAACACACCTTTTTCGCATGTAATAGGTGGGCCTCGGAAAGACAACGATTGGAGGTGATGGAAGGGCGACTCTCGTCCGACGTGGTGATCGAATGCATGCTTTCAGGGAAAGACCGATAGGACGCGATAAATACCTTCATCAAGAGGGTACTGCGCGCGAAAAAACGAGACGGATGCTTAATAGATTAGATAGGGCATCGTAGAAAGAAAGAACGTAGGAAGGACGGATGACGCCCTCGAGGGCGGTAGGACTGTGGCCCGACCTGAAGTAATGCGAAAGCGGTTCCGGGTCGAGCCTGCCGTAGGGATAGGTTTTCGGTGTTTAGGGGGTAGAAATCCCTCACACCACGAAGTCCGCTACTCCGTGATGGTCTTAGTGGGCCTCCCTTCTTGCTCCACCTCCAAAGCAAGGACGGGAGCCCCGGAAGATTCACCTAGTACCTCGGAAAAAAAAAATAATACTAATAATAATAATAATAATAATAATAATGAAAATGATAATAATAAAGAAAATGAAGATTTTGATGAATTTGAAAACTTCATCATTTATTATGAAGTTTTGATTTTAGATAGAAATAAAGAATTGAGTAATAATGTAATAACTATAGTTCCAGGACAAGACAAACAACCAGTACCTTAGCATAAAATTGAAAACATAGATGAACTTTGCTTTCCTAAAATTTTCTGTGGAGAAATGCTAGATAAAAATAAAATTTTAACTTATTCTGAGAGACCATTATCTGAAATAAGACGAAAGGATAGAAGATCGTGTGATCCATCTAGGTTATTATACATGGCAAAACAAAAATTAGAAAAATCAGTTTATTCTAATATGAATATATGTTTACGTAAACTGAAAAATAATGAAAATTTAACAGCAAAAAATGTTTTAGATTCAAATACATTAAAAGATATTTTTAAACAAGATGATGGATTTATGTTTTTAAAACAAGTTAGATCATCTCCCTATTATTGGCAAAATAAAAAAAGAGAACTATTTTCTATGATCAAACAATTAGGGGTACCTTCATTTTTTATATCACTTTCTGCTTCAGAAATAAAAAATTTTGAATTACTAAAAATTTTGTATAAATTAAAATATGATAAAACAATTAGTTATCAACAAATAATTAACTTAGACATGAATACAAAAACAAAATTAATTAGAAATGATCCAGTAACTTGTGTTAGATACATTTTTAATTTGCTTAAAAATGAAGATGGTCCATTTAAAGAAAATTTTGTTACTGATAGTTTTCGATGAATAGAATTTCAAGCAAGAGGATCAGTACATGTACATGCATTACTATATTGTAATAATGCGCCAATTTATGATGAAAACGACTCAGAATCTGAACAAAAATTAATAGAATTTATTGATAAATTTATAACATGTGAATATGATCCGAAGAATCCATACCTGACTTTTCAAAGACATAAACATAAACCTACGTGTTATAAAGGTCGTAAAAATAAACATATTTGTCGATTTAATTATCCGTTATATATTATGAAAAAACAATGATTTTAAAACCATTAAATGATGATGAAATCAATGGCAATGAAAGTATTAATATAAAAAAAAATAAAAGAATTAATGAATAAATATTTTACATCAAATAATAAACTATCGTTTGAGAAAATGTTAGACACGTTAGAAATATCTGAATCAGACTATATTAACGCAATTAGAAGAACACTTAAAAGAAATAAAATATTCTTAAAAAGAAAAACAGATGAAGTTGCTATTAATGCTTATAATCCCATAATTTTAATATTAATTCAATCAAATATGGATTTACAAAAAGTTTTAGACGCTTATGTCGCAGCTTTTTTATATGGTAAATTATGTCACTAAAATAGAAGCTGGACTTTCATAAATATTAAAAGAAGCATCTGATGACATCGAAAATGGCAATTTATATTTAAAACAAAAATTTAGAAAAATAGCAAATGCATTCATAAATGGAAATGTATTAACTGCACAAGAAGCAGTTTATCACGCACTATCTCTACCTTTATGTATATCAAGTAGAAATGTAGTGTATATAAATACAGTACCAATTGATCAAAGAAGTAGAATACTAAAACGATCTAAAGATTTGAAACAATTACCTGAAAATTCAAAAGATATATATGCATGTGACATATTTGAAAAATGTGAGAAAAGATGTAAACAATTAGAAAATATTTGCTTAGCAGATTTTGTTTGTAATTATAATTTTTCAAAAAAATTAGTAGGAAATAATGATAATATTGATGATGAAAATAACGATGATTATAATTTAGAATTAAAAGAAAGAAAAAAGAATAATTCGTTACTATAATTACAAATTAGAAGTTGATAAAATCAATTATTTCAGAGAACAAATATTATTATTTTTATCATTTAGAAATGAAAAATTGGAGATGGAAAGCATAATTCATTAACAAAAATATTTTGATAATATAGAAATAATAAAAAAAATAAGTTAAAATATCGTACAATAGATGATGAATGTTTAGATGATGCATTAAAAAATGCAGAAAATGAAGACTGATGATATTAAAAATAATTATAAAATATTTTATTATTACAATTTTATATAGATTATTGTCATATTTACAAAATGAAGAATACGAAGCAATAAATGATAATGAATTAATTGAAGCTGTTTTACATGTAGAAAACTCTGAAGTTACAACAAATAACAATGAACAAAAACAATCAACTAATGAACAAGAAGAACAGTCAACTAATGTACAAGAAGATCAATTGCCAAATAGTGATATACGAAACAAACCACAGAATAAGAAGATAAAATTAAATTAATTTAAACAAGGAATCCAGATTAGAAAAAGAAATTTTTTATGAAAGATAAGTATCTTTAAAATGGACTAAGAAAAATTTTATAGTAAAAATTATTAGCTCATGTCAAAAGTTGCTTTAGGTTTCAATAAAAATAAAAATAAAATCAAAATTATATCATAGATGATAATTTTTTTGAGAATTATTTATAACGTTCACAATAAGATAATAATTATTACTAAAAAATTTTTCTAAGTGTATTCTTATATTATGTTAAATTTTCTAAATTAATAGTATAATAACATAAGTATTATTTTAACATTAATTATATGGATGATTTTCAAATTATATGATATCTTTATTTCAAAAAGTATTAATAAAAATTATTTTGTAAAAACTTTGATATTATTATTCGCAATATTGGTTGTTCATTAATTTTAACTGTCCTTAATTTTTTTTATAGAATCCACTTATTTATTTTATTAATATTAAAATTTTTTTTTATATAAAAAATTTCATGTTAAAATTTTTGTATAATTTTTCAAACAATTTCAATATTTAAAGAATTGAAAATCGATAACTTCATGTTTTCAGAAAATTATCCATATATGAAATTAATCATTTTGCAAATTAAAATTTTTCGTTTAATAGAATAATGGATTAGGCCTATTGGGGATGCCACTTTAAAGCAAAACGCATCAAGATATTTACCGCAAGGTGGTGTGGAAAAATATCAATTTTTTATTACAATATTGAAATTTTATTAATTGAAGTTATATTTTAATTAATAATACTACTTTACAATTAATTTATTTTTGACACCCATCGCGTAAAGTACCATTTTTCAAAAGATTAGGTTTGCATGCATTCGTTACTAGTATATACGATACTATTGTCAATGAATGAATTATTGTCGTACGATATTTTATAGCACGTTTAAATTAGTTCTCTGTCATGTTTATCATTGTCATAATATTGCAATGTAAAGTATTATTAGAAATTTGCTATAATTTACTACTTATGCAACAGATTGATGTGACATGATTGCTGATTTAAATTCATAAAACGTTCATGATTTAGACAAATTTTGGCATATTATATTACGTGCCTAGGCCGGAAATGAGGATATTACATTCTCGTGTATGTTGCCCTTGGATTTTAAATATTTAAAAATTAAAAACAAAAAATTTGTGCGAAGTATTCGCATTGCTCCATGCTTTATCGGACTCGTGTTTATCGTTGTTTCTCATAGCCTATATTTCTGTCGTTTTCTTTCATTTGATAATGTTAATGTTATTCTCTTTAGCTTTATTTTCAAATACATCGCTCTCCTTCCTTTCTTTTGACTTTTCATTTTATTCTTCTTCATTATGCCTCTGCAAGTCCTCTGAATTAGTAATTTGTCCCGCTGCCATATTTGATTCCAGGCGGGAATGCTTAACTTTTTTACCATCCACAAATGTTACTTCAAATTTTACGTAGCCTTATTTCAGGTTATCTTGGCCGAGAGTGGCCTCTTTAATTCATTTGTGCAAGCTGGACCACTCTACCGCGCTTATCGATTGCCGGGCAAGAATATGAGGTGGAACGGCTAGGTGGCTTGGTGCTCGCGTCTTTCCCGCCCACGAGGCGAGGCGCTTTTGTGACGGCGGAAGAGCGGCAGAGCAAGTCCAATCGCCTGTTCACATTTCGTGAATCGTATCGCGCATCTCATGTGAAATTCCGCGACCTTGCTATGTAATGAAGGAAGTGAAATAAACAATTCTGAATACGTCTCTCTTTCATTTTCTCGTTCCTTCTCGGCCCATACACTTGTGAGATACAGATCTTTCTTTTTTTTTGTAAACATTGATCCTTCGAGCCGGATCGTGGTCGAGAAACGAGAAAGGGGGAGAAGGGCATGTGAACGTCAATCTGTGTTCTGATTGCTGTGCACTGTGGTGGCGGTGTATTGCGTACACTTCAGTGTGCTGTGTGGGAGTCCCACAAGGAAGTACACTCTACGTTGAGCGTCTGGAATATATCGGGAGATTCACAGCCCAGTGCTCTAGGGAGCCCGTCGACACGTGAGTACTACACATTACACACTGAATCGCGAGCAGAGGTTGCTGCTGCGGCACGCCTCGTGAAGAGCGTAGAACGTGCTACTGGTAAGCTGCTGCTTCGGCACACTTTCAGTCAGTTGCCTCGTGAACCGCGAGCAGAGGTCGCTGCTGCGGCACACCTCGTGAAGAGCATGGAACCTGCTACTGGTAAGCTGCTGCTTCGGCACTCTTTCAGTCAGTTGCCTCGCGAACCGCGAGCAGAGGTCGCTGCTGCAGCACGCCTCGTGAAGAGCGTAGAATCTGCTATTGGTAAGCTGCTGCTTCGGCACGCTTTCAGTCAGTTGCCTCGCGAACCGCCAGCAGAGGTTGCTGCTGCGGCACGCCTCGTGAATGACATAGAATCTGCTATTGGTCGAGCTGCTGCTTCGGCACGCTTTTCGCCAGTTACACACCGAACCACGAGCAAAGGTTGCTGCTGCGATACGCCCCGTGAACGGCAGAGGATCTGCTACCAGTGAGTTGCTGCTTAGGCACGTTTTGCAACGGCTGCACACGAATCCTCCGAGCTGAGGTTGCTGCTGCGACACGCCTGGAGAAACCCAGAGAATCTGATATTGGGTTCGGCTAAGCGGTTGCTTCTGCCCGTTTGGAGCTCTCCTAGCTCCGTCCTGGTAGAAATCGTGAGCTGACTCGCCTAAGATGGCAGACCTTGAGAGGCAGCGCACTCTTGGCTCGTGCCTCACCAATTTCAAGGCGAACACCTTGAAGGAAGGACGTGATCGTTTCACTCAAGGATTTCTGCGCAGTCGCATTGATCTACTGATTGATTATTGGCGCCGTTTTCAGGAAGCCCACATTGCTCTGCTCGAAGACGCAGCTCTGTCACAAGATGATTATTTTAAAGAGGATTTCCTGGCAGTTATAGAGCTGCAGTATACCAGCACACTGGGTTTCCTCTATGATGAGCAAAGAACAGTGGTTCAACCTCCTGTCGTTGAGAATGTCCAGGGACAAATTATTAATAAAAATAAAATAGAAAATCAATTGAAATCATTAAATATAGATATTAAAGAATTTTTATCAAAAGTAATTAATACCGATTCAAAATATATATGAAAAACATGTCAGAAACATATCTTACAAGGCAAAGTACCAAAATTAGCATCGAATGAAAATTTACGATTCCCTACTGTACCTGATTTTATTCAAAATTTATCTTCACTCGAAGAACGTATGGTTTCTCCTTATATTCCCTTCATGCAAATAAGAGCTTTACAACCATGTGCTTTAAATTCACAATTATCATTAAAAGGAAGTATTGTGAATATTCAAACTGATATAAATGAAATGATTCAATTTTTACCGAGAAATTTCGATGAAATGTCAATTGTTCAAATTAAGTTAAAAAGACATATAGAACATCAAACTGATTATATGTTTGAAACAATAAAAGCTTCAAAAATTTTTAAAGCTTTAGAATTCCTCATACATGCACCATTATATGTAAGACATGACATAAAAGTAAATAATAATTTTTTTAACAATTACGAAAAAAATTCATAATAATAATAATAATAATAATAATAATAATAATGATAATAATAATAATAATAGTAATAATAATAATGATAATAATAATAATAATAATAATAATAATAATAATAATAATAATAATAATAATAATAATAATATTAATAATGAAAATGATAATAATAATGAAAATGAATATTTTGATGAATTTGAAATAAATGATGAAAGTAGTATAACTAGGACAGTTCTGCGACCCCCCACCACTCGGCCACCGGCCGATCTGTTGATAGGTTGAGACGGGGAGGTGAGGCTCCGCCCACTTTCGAGAAGCTTCTACCCTTCTATTTGTATTGACGTGATCGAAATATAATTTATTCGTATTTTATTGTCACATTTTTGCATGAAGGTCAAATGTTTATTAACGAGCGAGTCCCGACGGCGGGCGGGCGGCGGCGCGCGCGAACGCGGGGACTAGCATCTTACCGCGGTGACAAGCTGGACGACCGCGGGGATGAGCTGATTCGCGTGGCGGGCGCGCGGAGATGAGCTGATTTCCGCGGTCATTAGCATACACCGCCCGCGTGTAAGTATATTTACCGCGTTGATGAGCTGACTTTCGCGGGCATTAGTTTATCGTCGCTGGTAAGATATTTACTGCGCATTTATTTTTTCGAGGTGGCCTGTATTTTGATGTGACTAACTCTGTAAGTGTATTTCGGCTATAGCATGCTGAACTATCGCATCTCTTCGTTGTTCCGATATTCGTAGTTGCTTTATCGCTATTAATTCTAACAAGGAAAGTACCCGAACTGTCAAATTCAAAAAAATTCCAAACCCATATGAAAAAGTAGACCTCCATGCGAGATTCAGGAAACCATTTTTTTTATCGGCTGAGAAGCGCTTTATAACGGTTAAAATCACCCCTAAAATTTACCCCCAAGAAACGTTTTTTTGATATATCTCGGCTTCTACTTAACTTTTTTTAACGAAACAAAATGGAAAGAGTTTCTTATTAAAAAGTCAAGAAATCCGTGGTAGTATGAACATTAAGGGTTGCATCCCTTATTTTTTAGAGGGTGAAATTGTGTTTTTTTAAGAATAATTTTTGTTGTGAGAATTCATAAAATAATTAAAAATAGGTCAAAACATTATTTTTGCCAACTACAATAAATAACAGTTGGTGTGTTTGGGCATTCTTCGCGAAACAACCCCTTAAGATGTGGTAAACCACCCCTAACACAAATGAATTAGGTATATTTTTTTGGCAATTATTTTTTTCCTTAAAATGGGCTTTTGAAGTCGTTGATTGGAATCCACAGTTAGATCCACAATAAAAATTTGAAAATAGTGAATTCGATATGGCGAAAATTTTTTTAGAAATATTTTAAATTCAACGAAAAATAGTATGTAGACCCCCTAGCGGAAATTATATTATGTAAATAAGTGTATAATAATGTAACAATGTTTTGTTATGTTATTCTATTATTTATTATTTTTTTATCATACACTTGTTTATCGTACGATAAACAAGTGTATGATAATGTAGTTGTTTGTAAAAAAGTGTAAGAAAACGTAACAAATTGTACTTTTCTACTGGATTTCGGACGCTTTTACATTTTACCACAGTTTATACCATTTTTTAATAATTTCTTACTTTTCCTTACATTTGTCTACGTTTTATTACTTTTTAATTTGTACTGTTAATTCAAATTTTATAGGCATTCTTACACTTTCGTACATCTTTTTACATTTTATTATATATTTGTACTTTTAATTACATCTTTTTACGTTTATATACAAATTTTGATACACATTTTACATCGTATCACATATTTGTACACTTTTTTCAAATAGTTCATAATTATTCTTTTATAATAATTTATAATTGTACTTTTATTTAAATAAAGCTATAAATAAAATATTTTTAAAGATGTAAAGAAAAAATACTAAAACGTAATAAAATGTAAATTATTGTGTATTAGAAATATAATTAATATATGTTAGAAAATGTAAGTTACTGTATAAAAGTTTAAATTTTTACAAATTCTTACAGATTTTTCTAACAAATTAATTCTTACAGATTTTTCTAACAAATACTTCCTTATAATTTCATAAAAATAAGCTACACAAGGAAATATTTAGAAAACGTAAGGAATTGAAAGAAAATGTAAGAAACTTTAACAACTTGTTAAATATGCCCGAAATCCAGTATCGTATGATTTCTTACATTTTTCGACAATTTATTCCATTTTATAAGTATTTTCTTATTTTCTTTCATATTTTATAATTTCAGCTAGAAGAGATTTTCATGCTTGTTGAAATTATGATAGGTTTTAATAAGAAAAGTTTATATATGATTTATTAATATAAATTAATATGAACAAAATTTTTAATATAATGATAATTATAGCAATTCATGGTTATTGCGCAATATACAAGATTACGTACACTTGCATTGATATGGCTTATCTCCCGATTCCTCCTCTTTTATTCATAAATAAGTGAAACATCGGTCAGTCGAAAACAAATATACGTTACTGAACGTTTTTCTACGCTCGTGTTAAATTAATATTCAATGTCAACATTATTTTATGGGTATTAATTGAAAATATAAGTGTCTGGAGGTACTTGCATCATATTTTTTAATGGCAAGTAAACATTTTACGAGTACGAAATCCTATTTGAATTGAATGATAACAACAATAATAATAGTCGCAAGTAACCATATAATTGAAATTTCTTTCTTCTACATAATTATTCAAAATATTTCTAATAGAAGGATATAATAGATATAATATTGAAAAGTTAAATAAAATGCAGCATTTTTAAATATAAAACTCGTCAAAATATACAATAAATTTTGAACAAGTGACCGAAGTTAAGAAAGTCAAATTCAGTAAAAATCTATTATAGAATCTTTATTGTACCAATTGTAAATATTTTGATAGTGAAACTTTACTCTTAATGCATGCATTGAATTATTTTATGATAGTAAAAATTATGTTTTGATTTTAATTTTTAGAATTACTGTTACATTACTGTTATTCTAATATATAAAATATGACATACTGACGATTTAATCAGTTAAGTTAAGTGTAAAAAAATATTCATATGAGTGAATAGAAGTAGTACTTTATTTATAATAATAACGTTTAGCAACTATTTAATGCTAATAAAATCGTGTATCTTGTAGACAAAACATTGACAAACAATAACGAATTCCCATGCACTTACAAAGGAATTTAGTAAAATGTTTTCCTCAAAAGTTTTGCATGTCTGAATACTTTTTACACTTACGAGTACTGTACATTCATACTATTGTACATTCCTATACTGTTATGGCTATAAAAAGGCTATAATAACTAAAACTTTTACAGGTTTATACTGCGACTCAACGTATCTAAAAGAAGAAAGAAAATATTTTCCATAAATATGAATTTGGTAAATGCGATGAATGTTTTATTTATTTTAAGCAGTATGTTTCAAGATCAAGAAAAGAAATTACCTGATAATGACGCTGAAAGAAATGTTGCTAATATAGTGTATAATATTATAATATCAAGTATAAATGATCGTAGTATTTACGAAGAAACGGAAGAATTTCTATATTATGATGATACCTACGAACCTTACGATGACATACCTGCAGATGATTTACATGAAGATATCGATGCAGAAGATATGATAACACCCAAAACTGAAAATCAAGGTAGGACCGAATCAGAGAGTATTAATTTTGACTACAAAAAGGAAGCTGTGGAGTATTGGTTAAGTAGTAAAAACAAGTTAAAATTTGAAACAGTCCAAAATCGATTAAAAAAATTCAAAACAGCACGTCAGCTGTATAGATGGAGAGATCAAGTGGCAATAGGAGGAAGTAGGATCGGTAAATTGGAAAAAATTAAGGAATATTGTTTACAAAAATTTTACGTAGCCAGATCGAATAGAATACCTATTCATGACATTGATGTAAGACGTATGGCAGAAGAAAAAGCATTAGAGTTAAACTTCAATGAATTTAAAGCTTCTAGACACTGGTTAAATGAATTTAAACGGCGATTTAATATCGTTTCTCAAAAAATAACAAAAATTATTACTAAAAAATCTATAGATGATTCAGAAGAATGGTCAGCACAAAAACAGGAATTTCGCAATAGAGTCAAAAATGCCATCATAAAATATGATGCAAAACGTGTTTATAACTCCGACCAAAGTGGTTTTAATTACGAAATACACAGTGGTCGAACCCTCAATCTTAGAGGAGATAAAAGTGTAGAGAGTATAGTGCAATCAGTGCATTCGACAACTCATTCTTATACTATCCAACCTACTGTATCTGCTGAAGGAAAACTTCTATCACCCTTCTTTTTAGTCATGCAAGAACCAAAGGGAGAGTTTGGAACTGTAGTCAGAAAAAATTTATTTGCAGCAGAAAATGTTTATGTAATGGCATCGAAATCAGGTAAATTGACTAAAGAACATGTTGAAACTTGGGCGCAAGATGTATATTTTCCATCAACTACCATAACAAGTACCCTATTGCTTGATTCATGGAGAGGTCACTGCCTAGATATAATTTATACATATAGTAAAACCGGAACATAAAACCTTAACGATTCTACAAATTCCACAAAGAACAACAAGTGAACTTCAACCGCTTGATATTTACGGTTTTCGAATTTGGAAGAACTTCGTTCGAACGTTTTCGGATATGATATTTCTAACAAATGAGGATCTCAACTTACACGATAGAAATAATATAATCAAAATGCATTCATTAGTACAAAATCAATTATCAAGTCCCAGGTTTCAAAATTTATTGAAATATGCTTGGTACGCAGCCGGTTACATTGATGAAAGGCCAGAAGAAATTGAAAACCCAAAAAAATTTTGCTTCAATTCTAATTTTATTACATGCGATATTTGTGGTAAACGAGCGATTATAATATGTTCATGGTGCACAAAATCGCTATGTTTACAACATTTTTTTCATGAATATCATTATTGTAAAACATATAATCCATGATCGTCAGAATAATTAGCTAGCTTGCCGTCTGCTGTTGGCTGACCCGTAGGATTTAAAATTGGTCATTGTGCTGCTTAGAAATTGGTAGAATTGTATAAGAATTTGTATTAAAAGATAATAAATTGTAAAAATCTGTAAGAATTTGTAAAAATGTAAACTTTTATACAGTAACTTACATTTTGTAACATATATTAATTATATTTCTAATACATAATAATTTACATTTTATTACGTTTTAGTATTTTTTCTTTACATCTTTGAAAATATTTTATTTATAGCTTTATTTAAATAAAAGTACAATTATAAATTATTATAAAAGTATAATTATGAACTATTTGAAAAAAGTGTACAAATATGTGATACGATGTAAAATGTGTATCAAAATTTGTATATAAACGTAAAAAGATGTAATTAAAAGTACAAATATATAATAAAATGTAAAAAGATGTACGAAAGTATAAGAATGCCTATAAAATTTAAATTAACAGTACAAATTAAAAAGTAATAAAACGTAGACAAATGTAAGGAAAAGTAAGAAATTATTAAAAAATGGTATAAACTGTGGTAAAATGTAAAAGCGTCCGAAATCCAGTAGAAAAGTACAATTTGTTACGTTTTCTTACACTTTTTTACAAACAACTACATTATCATACACTTGTTTATCGTACGATAAACAAGTGTATGATAAAAAAATAATAAATAATAGAATAACATATCAAAACATTGTTACATTATTATACACTTATTTACATAATATAATTTCCGCTAGGGGGTCTACATACTATTTTTCGTGGAATTTAAAATATTTCTAAAAAATTTTTCGCCATATTGAATTCACTATTTTGAAATTTTTATTGTGGATCTAACTGTGGATTCCGATTAACGACTTCAAGAACCCATTTTAAGGAAAAAAATAATTGCCAAAAAAATATACCTAATTCATTTGTGTTAGGGGTGGTTTACCACCTCTTAAGGGGTTGTTTCGCGAAGAATGCCCAAAAACACCAACTATTATTTATTGTAGTTGGTAAAAATAATGTTTTGACCTATTTTTAATTATTTTATGAATTCTCACAACAAAAATTATTCTTAAAAAAACACAATTTCACCCTCTAAAAAATAAGGGGTGCAACCCTTAATGTTCATACTACCACGTATTTCTTGGCTTTTTAATAAGAAACTCTTTCCATTTTGTTTCGTTAAAAAAAGTTAAGTAGAAGCCGAGATATATCAAAAAAACGTTTCTTGGGGGTAATCTTTAGGGGTGATTTTAACCCTTATAAAGCGCTTCTCAGCCGATAAAAAAATGGTTTCGTGAATCTCGCATGGAGGTCTACTTTTTAATATGGGTTTGGAATTTTTTTGAATTTGGCAGTTCGGGTACTTTCCTTGTAAGAACTCCAGAGTATTTCAATTGCGTTCTCCTTGCAATCGTTTCCTGACAACGACTCACAAAACTTAATAGTATTTCATAGAATTTTACGGTAAATCGAAATACTGTTTTGGTTAACTGCATATACAAACGATAAGAGTGACGGCGTCGATGGAAATTCGAGATATAATAATTATTGAAAGGATCCATACAAAGAAGTCAAGACGAATAGTATTTCACTCTTGCCAGCAACCCCGACACGGGTGACGCCATCGCATTCTGTGCAGTTTGAAACGTGCCTTCTGGTACGAGTATTTTGCGGGCATTAGTCTATCGTCGCTGGTAAGATATTTATCGTGAGAGAGCAGATGAGAGAGAGAGAGCGAGAGCGAGTGAGCTAGAGAGAGAGAGAGAGAGAGAGAGAGAGAGAGAGAGAGAGAGAGAGAGAGAGAGAGAGAGAGAGAGAGAGAGAGAGAGAGGAGAGAGAGAGCGAGAGAGAGAGACAGAGAGAGAGTGAATTTTCGAGGTGGCTTGCATGTATGATGTGACTAACTCAGTAAGTTTATTTCGGCTATAACATACTGAACTGTAAACTCGGTTGGCCCGACACAACAGGATGTATAGTTTTTATCTCGAGTGTGTTTCATGTGTCAATAGGGTCGTATTTTTACGACGCTGACCCATGCACGTACGTGCGCGTGCACGTTTGACGAAGAGTTGTTCCTTTTTCACATCTGGAGTGCGTGAATAGTGCCGTTAGTCTTTTCGATGCCCACCCTTTTTTCATTAGATGTGTATTTTAAATCTCAGTAATCTTCCGCAGAAAATGTGCTCACGGGGTGGACGCTGACGCAAACTCCGACGATATGCTAGACGTCATCGCATGATCCGCAGGTTGAAACGTGCCTTCTGGTACGAATATCATCTTGCGCGTGAGTTCCATCTCATCGCGCCTCGCCGCCCGATCCAAATATTTTTAAATTATTAATAAAAATGTTTAAATTATTAACAAAAATTTTAATTGACAACACCAATGGTCTTAGCCGTACGCGAGCTGTAGACCTAAACACAATTTCCATTTATTTCAGTTTAATATGTATAAAATCTCAGCATGTGTATTGCATAAAGTATGACTGGTAGGAGTTTATTAACGTTTATAAATAATTCACATACGCATAACGCAGTTTTAAAGGTATATATCCATGTCAATGGTCCCCATTGTTTTCAAAAGCTACCGAGAAAGAAAGAGGGAGAGATAACGAGAGAGAGAGAGAGCGAGACAGAGAAGAGAGAGAGAAGAGAGAGAGAGAGAGAGAGAGAGAGAGAGAGAGAGAGAGAGAGAGAGAGAGAGAGAGAGAGAGAGAGAGAGAGAGAGAGAGAGAGAGAGAGAGAGAGAGAGAGAGAGAGAGAGAGAGAGAGAGAGAGAGAGAGAGAGAGAGAGAGAGAGAGAGAGCGGGTTTTCGAGGTAGCTTGCATGTATGATGTGACTGTTACTCAAATTTAAAGTTGTAAAAAATAAGATGAAGGTAAATGAAAGGATTTGAAGAAGGGATTTCAGAAATATTAAGATTAACAAATTTTATTACATTAAATGTTTATTTAAAAAATAAAAACTTGAAACCTAATACAATGTAATAATATAACATATGATTCTTACATTATAAAGTGACGGACAAGTTTGATTCTCAAAAAATAAATAAGAAGACTTAAAACTAATACAACGAAGAGATGCGATAGTTCAGCATGCTATAGCCGAAATACACTTACTGAGTTAGTCACATTAAAATGCAGGCCACCTCGAAAAAATAAATGCGCGGTAAATATCTTACCAGCGACGATAGACTAATGCCCGCGAAAGTCAGCTCAACAACACGGTAAATATACTTACACGCGGACGGTGTATGCTAATGACCGCGGAAATCAGCTCATCTCCGCGCGCCCGCCACGCGAATCAGCTCATCCCCGCGGTCGTCCAGCTTCTCACCGCGGTAAGATGCTAGTCCCCGCGCTCGCGCGCGCCGCCGCCGCCGCCGCCGCCGTCGGCAGTTGCTCGTAAATAAACATTTGACCTTCATGCAAAAATGTGACAATAAAATACGAATAAATTTTATTCGATGACGTCATTACAAATTGAAGGGTAGAAGCTTCTCGAAAGTGGGCGAAGCCTCACCTCCCCGTCTCAACCTATCAGAACACTACACAGATCGGCCGGTGGCCGAGTGGTGGGGGGTCGCAGAACTGTTCTAGTTATACTACTGATGAAGTTTTGATTTTAGATAGAAATAAAGAATTGAATAATAATGTAATAACTATAGTTTCAGGACAAGACAAACAACCAGTAGCTTGGCATAAAATTGAAAACATAGATGAAATTTGCTTTCCTAAAATTTTCTGTGGAGAAATGCTAGATAAAAATAAAATTTTAACTTATTCTGAGAGAACATTATCTAGAGAAATAAGACGAAAGGATAGAAGATCGTGTGATCCTACTAGGTTATTATTCATGGTAAAACAAAAATTAGAAAAATCAGTTTATTCTAATATGAATATATGTTTACGTAAACTGAAAAATAATGAAAATTTAACAGCAAAAAATGTTTTAGATTCAAATACATTAAAAGATATTTTTAAACAAGATGATGGATTTATGTTTTTAAAACAAGTTAGATCATCTCCCTATTATTGGCAAAATAAAAAAAGAGAATTATTTTCTATAATCAAACAATTAGGCGTAACTACATTTTTTATATCACTTTCTGCTTCAGAAATAAGAAATTTTGAATTATTAAAAATTTTGTATAAATTAAAATATGATAAAACAATTAGTTATCAACAAATAATTAACTTAGACATGAATACAAAATCAAAATTAATTAGAAATGATCCAGTAACTTGTGTTAGATACATTGATAACGTTTTAAAGAAAATTTTGTTACTGATAGTTTTCGAAGAATAGAATTTCAAGCAAGAGGATCAGTACATGTACATGCATTACTATATTATAATAATGCGTCAATTTATGATGAAAATGACTCAGAATCTGAACAAAAATTAATAGAATTTATTGATAAATTTATAACATGTGGATATGATCCGAAGAATCCATACATGACTTTTCAAAAACATAAACATAGACCTACGTGTTATAAAGGTCGTAAAAATAAACATATTTGTCGATTTAATTATCCGTTATATGTTATGAAAAAAACAATGATTTTAAAACCATTAAATGATGATGAAATCAATGGCAATGAAAGTATTAATATAAAAAAAATAAAAAATTAATGAATAAATATTTTACATCAAATAATAAACTATCGTTTGAGAAAATGTTAGACACGTTAGAAATATCTGAATCAGACTATATTAACGCAATTAGAAGTACACTTAAAAGTAATAAAATATTCTTAAAAAGAAAAACAGATGAAGTTGCTATTAATGCTTATAATCCCATAATTTTAATATGAATTCAATCAAATAAGGATTTACAAAAAGTTTTAGACGCTTATGTCGCAGCTTTTTTATATGATAAATTATGTCACTAAAATAGAAACTGGACTTTCAAAAATATTAAAAGAAGCATCTGATGATATCGAAAATGGCAATTTAGATTTAAAACAAAAATTTTGAAAAATAGCAAATGCATTCATAAATGGAAATGTATTAACTGCACAAGAAGCAGTTTATCACGCACTATCTCTACCTTTATGTATATCAAGTAGAAATGTAGTGTACATAAATACAGTACCAATTGATCAAAGAAGTAGAATACTAAAACGATCTAAAGATTTAAAACAATTACCTGAAAATTTAAAAGATATATATGCAAGTAACATATTTGAAAAATATGAGAAAAGATGTAAACAATTAGAAAATATTTGCTTAGCAGATTTTGTTTGTAATTATAATTTTTCAAAAAAATTAGTAGAAAATAATGATAATATTGATGATGAAAATAACGATGATTATAATTTAGAATTAAAAGAAAGGAAAAAGAATAATTCGTTACTATAATCACAAATTAGAAGTTGATAAAATCAATTATTTCAGAGAACAAATATTATTATTTTTATCATTTAGAAATGAAAAATTGGAGATTGAAAACATTAATTATAAACAAAAATATTTTGATAATATAGAAATAATAAAAAAAAATAAGTTAAAATATCGTACAATAGATGATGAATGTTTAGATGATGCATTAAAAAATGCAGAAAATGAAGACTTTGACGATATTGATGATGAAAATTTTTCAAAAAAATTTAATTTAGAAAATGTAGATATTCTTGAACAAACTAATAAAAAACAAACTAATAATGAAAAAAATATAAAGCGTTTATCACAGCCAGATTTAATAACAAAAGATTAAGTATTTCAAATGATCAATAATTTAAACGATGAACAAAGAAATATTATAATGCATATATTGCACTGTTTTAAAACAAATAAATTATCTTTAAAAATATTTTTAAGCGGTTCTGCTGGAGTTGGTAAAAGTACAGTAATTAATACAATTTATCAATTGTTATCTATTCACTTTAATGAAATTCCAGGAGAAAATACAGACAAATTAAAAATATTATTATGTGCACCTTCTGGAAAAGCTGCTTTTTTGATTGGAGGAGTAACATGTCATACTGCTTTCGCTTTACCAGTTACTCAATTCGTTAAAGAAATGCCAGAATTATCAGCAGATATAGCAAACACTATAAGAGAAAATTTATTCCATTTAAAATTATTAATAATACTATGGTTGGATCAAATATGTTAACTCGCATTGATACTAGATTGAAACAAATTTTGGTGTTAATAGAAGTTTTGGAGGACTATCTGTCATATTAGTAGGAGACTTATATCAATTACCACCAGTAATGGGCCGACCAATTTTCGTTACATCTAATACCACAGAACTTAGCATCTTTTGTGATAACATTTTATGGGCAGAATTTAAATATTATCCATTGAAAAGAATAATGCGCCAGCAGAATGATGAATCTTTTATTAATACTCTAAACAATTTAGCAAAAGGAAATATGACAGATTATGATTTAGAATTAATTAATTCTCGAATAACAAATGAAAAAGGTATTCCAAAAGAAGCGATTAGATTGTTTGGTGAAAATAAATATGTTGATGAATATAATATAAATAAAATTAATAGTCACCCTGGACTTGGATATATATCAAAATGTAGAGATACAATAATAGATAAAATTCCAGAAAAAAGAAAAAATTATATCTTAAAATCTTTTCAAACTAAGAAGAGACAAGAATGTGGTGGACTTTCTTATGAATTGTTTTTAAAAATTGGAATAAAATATATGGTAACAACTAACATTGATGTTGAAGATGGTTTAGTGAATGGAACATGTTGTACATTAGAATACATCACTTTTAATGAAAATGAAACTCCTAATGTAGTTTGGTTGAATTTTAATAATAACATTAAAATTGAAAAAAAAAACATAAAATAAATATAATCAATTAATGATAAAATTGAAAATAAGTACAAATTTGGTACCAATAATAAAAATAGATGTAATAATCAATACAAAAGATAATCATCAATTAATCAGAAAACAATTTCCTTTGATACTAGCTGAAGCTTTAACAGTTCATAAAGTCAAGGACAAACTTATGATAAATTGTGTGTAGATTTAACGAAATTTTCAAAATTTAAAAGCAGATCATTGTTTTATGTGGCTTTTAGTAGAGTTAGACAATTATCAGATTTATACATAATTGGTAAATTTGTAAATTTAAATAAAACAAAATCTGATAATAATTTAGATATGGTCATGAAAAATTTAAAACTAAATAAAAATCTAACATTATCCTTTAACGAATATATTAAAGGAAATAAATTAATAATTATATATCAAAATATTAGATCATTACATAAAAATATAAATTACGTAATAAATGATAGATGGTTCAAACAAGCTGATTTACTTATTTTTTCTAAAACATTTACTAAACAAAAAGCTATTTTCGAAATAGATGATTACAAAATAATTTACAGATCAGATAATTATAACCATGCAAGAAGAGGAATTATTTGTTTTGCAAAAAAAGAAATTAAATGTAATATAATTGATCATATTACACTGAATAATTATAATAACAATTATTTGCATCAGATTGATATGATTCTGCTAGAAATTAAAAATATATTTATTTTAACAGGATACAAGTCACCTTCTGTAAGCAAAAAACAATTCTTTGATTTATTTGAACATTTCTATACAAACAATTATAATGAAAAACAATTTATACTTATAGGTGATTACAACTTTGATACTTATTCAGATCACAGTTTTTTTGAGAAATATTTAAATAATAAAGATTTAAAAAGAGCAATAAATTTAGGAATTTCAACAACTAGTTTTAACACTCAGATTGATATTATATTTATAAATAATAACATACAAAAATATGAATCTGGAGTATACGAAACTTTTTTTTCAGATCATAAACCTATTTATATAGGACTCAGTGAGAATGCATCTAATAAAAACGAACAACGCAATATTAACCATAATAACCATTCAATAAAGGAAATAAAATTAAAAGATGAGATTTTTTCTAATAATATACAAAATAAAAAAATTATTAATAAATTGAATAAAAAAAGAAACCAAACACATAATAATCTTTGTAAACTTATGGACATACCTAATACAGATACAAATTTAAAAGATACGACTTCTCCTATTATACAAAATGATAAGAAAGAAAATCAAATAGATAATAATTTTTTTAATATTAGAGGATTACAGAATACAGATAAAGTTTCGTGTTACGCTAATTCAACAATTCAATCATTTTTACATTCTTCAACTTTAAGAAATAATATTAATAATGCAACAGAAGATTGCTTAAAAAATATAATGGAACAATACACAAATAAAAATAACATAGATATGTTTAATTTTAGAAAATTTATAAATGAAAAATATGCTGAAAAACAACAACAAGATGTGCCTGAATTTATAATGGTAAAATCTCCTGTATTAAAGTATACCATAGAACACAAACTAATTTTCCAAACAAAATGTAAAAATTGGAATTATTTCAATGAAAAATCAAATGATAATAATCTGATTATATTAAATTTACCTACACTTAAAAATAAAAATAAACTTTACAACTTACAACAAATAATTAACTATAATTTTAATAATATACGTATTAATTAATAATATCGTCCAATTTTTATATGTTTTATAATTTTAATAACTTTACTAAAACAGAAGGAAAATGTAATATTTGTGAAGGTGTTCTACAACAACAAAGCATAATACAACCAAAAAATAATAAAATTTTAATTCTACAATTGTCCTTATTTGTAGTAATTGACTTATATGAATTAAAAAAAAAAATAATAAATTATAAGATTGAAATTATCCCACAAATAAGTATAACAATAGGCAATAAAAATTATAAGTTCAATTCTTCATCATGGTAATACAATTAATGATGGGCATTATACTAATATATTAATAAAGAATAATAAATTTATTCAAATAAATGATACAAATATCAATTATTTTAAATGGATAAATGATGTTACAGAATTTTATGTCATATTTTTAGAAGAAATAGAAAATAACTAATGTATAATAATCATAAAAATTGATTTTATTAAATGTAATTACGAACATGTGTAATATTATTATAATTTTTTACTTATTTATTTTATTACAAAACGACGTGTTCTTGTTTATGCACATACTGATTGTGCACATATTAATTGTGCACACTTTAACATTGGCATATATCTATATATATAGATCTGTACCAATGCTATCTGTGCACAATAAATATGTGCACAATCCTTATGTGCACAAACAAGAACATGCCTACAAAACTAGCACGTTCAAGCGCGCTTTTCCTTTACTTTCAATTATTAATTTTGCAATATTATGAATGGAAAATTTATTTTCCATTTTAATATTTACAGATTTATCAAATATTTTTTATTGAAAAATGGAGATTGTATTTATTTTAGTTTAGCCTTACAATAGAAAAAATTTGAAGGTTAGAAATTTAACTTTAATAAACTTTGTAACTTTACAGTAAAATTTGAATAACTTTTTGCTATAGAAAATCAAATTTCAAGTTATGAATACTATTTATGATTTATATTTTCAGTTTAAGTATTCCATAATCCCAAATTATTCGGAACAATCACCTAAAATCTTAAGCGAAAAGCTAACGTCACCGTCGACCAATCGCGAACTCCTTTTAACCTTTAGAGGACGGGATGGCCCCTATACGGGCCATGCCCATGATCGACCCTTTACATGTGTTAGTTTTGAGATGTGAGACATCACAAAAACTCGATTTCTATAGAAAAGTGAGAGAAAACAGTAAACCCAAATCCCCGTCCTCTAAAGGTTAAACGGAGTTGACAAATCACAAAGCTTTTATTTCGATTTAAAATTACCGTCATCATTCTTTTAAGAGAGATATGGAATACTATTGTATTATAAATAATTTAAAATAAGTCATAAATGACATCTTTATTTACATCTTTATTTTAGGATTAAAGAATGGCTAGGTCGTATTCAAGGAGTATCATGAATGAATGACTACCATGGTTTTTATGGCTCTTGGCGACGAGTTCCATGATTTTATTTAGATTTATTGTATGAAAAATTATTGTTCATAATTTCATTTGATTATAACATATCATAAAGTCATATTTAATTATCTTTATTTTTCATATATAAAGCCTAAGTAAAATAAAATTAAAAACTCAACGCCCCTACAACAGTACCTCAATGGTGGTAAGGAAAACTGTCATTATCGCGGTGATAAGCGATGTATAATTTAAAAAAAAATTGAAAAAATTTTGATAACATTTTTCACACGTGATAAGGGACGTATATTTTATAAAAACTTCCAATAATCTGGATCAAAATTTTCAAACGTATTGCTTATTCAACATAAAAAATTGTCTATTAATTCCGAATGATAATGCATAGTAACGTTTTCTAAAAATTATGATTAAAAATAACAATTTTAAAATTATACCTTACATATCTCTGAAATTTATGGAGCAATAATTTTCACTTAAGAAATATAGATTGATATACAAAATCTACTCCTTTTGAACAATAATGTAAGCTGTTCAATTGACAGATTAATTTAACATTCAATTTACAGTCCTGACAAAAATAATTTTGATTAATAATTGACAATGACCAGTCATAATTCTGCGTACATTCAAACCTATATTTATATAAAAAGTGTGTATAGAGAATGAGTATTCGCTTTATGCATATCCCGTGGCGACTCCTGGATGCGACATATGGTGTCGGGAATTGGTCACAGCTCTCGGACGATGTAGCATTGGCTTATACGGAAAGTTACTCAATAAACGATATACCAACGTAACGATCAATAAAATTCATAATGTGATTTTTATAATACATGTAGCTCTATAAATGTAATATTATTTTATGAAGACAAGTTTCAATTAGTCTATTTATATACGTTAAAATAATAATTTTCTATGTATTTTTGAGTTTATTTTCGATATATATAGTAATACACTAAATTGCCTGCAAAGCTGACACTTTACGCCACCATGGGCGCTTAGATCGACTCTCGTATCGTCTACCATCGGATGCACGGAACGAATAGGAATTGTAAAAGTGCTTGCTCATTCCCCTATGAAAAATCAGGTAAGCTAGTTGTTGTACTTTTTTATTGAACTGGAATCAAACAATTCGGCTTAGCTGAATCCTTTTACTTATAATTTAAATAGCATTTATTGAAAAGTAATTAATATACTGATATATGTTTTGCATTCTGCTATTTCTGTTATCATCCTTCGGGTAACTTATGTCATTGTCTAACACATTTGATTCGTGTCATTAGAAAATGACAGAACTTACTGTTTAAATGCTTTCATCCATAACATAAAGAACAAATCGTAGGGTGGAAGAAAAAGGCGCAATCTCGGATAGTAGCGATGAAAAATAGAATAGCGTGAGATGGCACATTCTTACGCGCCGAGATGAAATGACACCTTCTTACGCGCCGAGACGAAATCTGCATCTTTTTACGAAACGAGACGAGATGGCGCTTTTTTCTTCCAAACAGACGAAATGATAATTTCTGACCAATCATTAGTCATAAAGATCACTAACTGTCATTTCTGTATTCATGGGTTGTGAATTCTATTTATTATTTGTTGTCAAATTGTTGTAAAAATGATCGTCAAGTAAGCAATGTCGGTAATTTTTATATTTATGTATTTTAAATTATGACTGTCAATGATGATCAAGTTTTTGTCAAAATTACTTTAAAGTTAGAAAATTTTGACAACTAATCATTCCACATTACTGCACAAATTTTGATGTTATTTTCCTCTCACAAGAGATAGATGAAATTATACTTTTTCCTCAATAATTTTCTCAATATGTGCATTTTATGTAAGTGCTAATTTGTTTATTTTCACTTTTTTTTTTTATTTAGGATTGGAGCAGACGAAGACGACGCAGCATCGACGACTATAACGCGCAAACACAAAAATACGCACACATATCCGAAGAACAATCGAACAGACGACGACATGCGTGAGTAATTGAAGAAGACGAATATTCAGCAAAGAGAAGTCGATCGAATCGTCAAACCATAGTTATTAAAAAACGATGATTTTATACGAGATGTAGAATCATTCTCTGGATATTAAAATAAACAAGCTTACTCTCTAGCACGACACTAGACGAATCCACAACATTCGATGTTATTTATTTTATAGTTTAAAAATATGAATTTTTCTTATGAAATTTTTTGTAATCAATCTCAAAATGTAATAATAGCAAAATATTAAATAAAATGAATATATTGATCTAACATGTGAACAATATTTATATAAAAAAATTTATTTATAAAATCCGAATAAAAAATTTTTTATGGAATAATATATAATTATATTATAATTTTTACAGAAATATAATAGAAAATAAAATTGCTTTACTATATTGCATGCTGTGCCGCATGTGCGTTATATCTCCCATACAATAATTTTTCTTGTAAACACAATCAAAGAACAACTTTAGAATATTTTTTTTATTTCGAACCAATGTACGACGAGAAACCGTTGACAGTGGACTTGAAGAAGAAAAATTTGATGAAGAATAGAACTTGAAGAAGATTGTTTTCCATTCATATAAGAATTAAAATCACAAACAAATAAATTACAAATGGAACCTCAATGAATAGCCATGAAAAAATTACAAGTTAATATTTTCCATAAAATTTTTCCAATTTTTTTCGTGAGAAATTTATTTTTCGAATTTTAATTTAATAAAAGGAATCAAAGAATTATTTTGAGGAAGCTACGTGCCAATGAATTGGCAGCGGTTTTTTATTATTATTAGTCGTCTCCTTGGCGTGCCAGCACGCATACGGAAACTGCGACGAAGTAGTCTTCTTGGCACCGAAGTGCCGCAAACGTTGCTGAAGCTTGGCTTGCGACACGCTTAAAACGTGCCGGTGTAGCTCTTGTGTACGCCGGCGTGCCAGCACGCACACAAGGTAAGCCGGTGGGGTAAAATTTATAATTTTTGGACACGTGCTGCAACAAACTGTACTCTGATTTTGTTATAACATACAAATAGAGACAAATAGATCTCGAATACGGCCGATATAGGAGTAGAATTAGATGTACTATTTATTATAAAATTTCTTTAAAAACGTAATTTTTAACTTCATTATTAACCTAAATATAATTTTAATCCTTTCCAAGAACGGACATGTATTGCAAATCAATTAATACATTTGAAAATGCTTGACCCCGAGCTTTATTGATAGTCATTGAAAATGCAAATTTTATTGGAAACTGTCTTCTTTTGAAAGTAAAAGGATACTCATTATCAGAATATAAAGTAATGCTATTTAAAAACACGACTTTACTCTCTTTATCTCCGACTAAAATTTTACTTTTCAATAAATAATCCTTCATGTATACTAATATTTCTGATACGCATAACAATAGAATTTACTCGTAAATGAAATTGGTGAGGTGGTAAGTTTTGTGGATTCAATGAATTAATATATTCTGATAAAATTGATTCAGAAATTAAACCATTATCATCACAATGATCAGCTGAATCAACACTCTCATATACACGCTCATTGCGACTATCTAATAAAGATACCACAGTTTTACTAATTTCGTTCACATCTATATTTCGTGCAGCTAATATAGCTGATGACCTCATTTCATCATAAAAATGATTTCTTATCAAATATCCATACATAGAATTAATAAAATTAAAATCTGTAGATATAAAGCATTCAGGACTATCAATATTATCATTATTGTCATTTAAATCACCGTTTCCCAGATACAAACCAAATTTTGAAAAATTAATATTTTTATCTATACCTCTCATATTGCACGTTAACTTAAATTTATAAAACACATTGCACAAAATACTAATTTTGATAGATAAATTTATTACTTCACTTCCAATGCTTCGTGGTAATATAGGTAATAATTGTCGGAAATATCCACCTAAAATGATAATTTTACCACCAAACAACAAATCATAACTCATAATATCTTACAAAGTCCTATCCATGATTTCTAATGCGAAACACAGAGCTATTGGTGCTTCATCCCAAATAAACACATCTGTTTGCCTAAAAATTGAGCTTCCTTTGATTGCACATCAATATTAGATGAAGAATCCGATAATAAAGCTACAGGGAAACCTAGTACTTTACGAACCGTCATTCATTTAGTTAAATTATATTATGTTGTATATACAAACGTTTTCCCAGGGCCCAGACTTTGTAAACTTAACGCAACGCTATTTTGGGCGTTAAGCACGAAAGTTGGTCTCTGATCATGCGCAGTAGCGATAAAAATCAGTTTAACGTCAGCGTTAAGCTTACAGAATATGGTCCTAGAATCACTAGGGCCATCGATATAAAAACACCTAGAGCTGTTATAATCAATAACATTTGATACTTTTAAAATCTTATCAACTATTTCTTTTTAGTCACGTTTAACGTGTTATATTGTCTATTGCCCATATCTGCTAAGTGACCATGTAATTCATTACTATTCTCAATGTGGTTATTCACTACTAATTGAGGTATCGATGGAAAATTCGCAATATCATGGCCTTCAGCTATCAACGTTTCACAAATAATGGAATAAGCTAAATTGTAAGCTCTGGTATCATCTTCATATAATCTTAGGAAGTCTTCTGTTTATGTATCTTTAAAATTTTCCCAAAGTTCATTCGATGTACAGGTTCATAATGAATCAATATGTCATTCAACTTACAGCTTCCTGCATAGCTCGACTCCATTCCTCATCATGATCTATAGGACCTAACGCTAAACAAGCTTCCCAAAACATCATCTACTGAACTTTCTGCGCCTCTACAATCTAATAAAAGTAATCTTAATCGAAATAACTCAACCTGACTTGGACTTACGAAATACATACGTCCAATGCAATTATAATGAGATTTCCGTTGTGATCAGCTATACACTTTGTGACCATTATCATTATGTTATTTAAAATCATAATGAGCCGGAATTCCAGTATAAGTGCATTGTCTAGCTGAAATATCTTGCTTATTCAAATAATAATAAGCTAATAACGTACTGCTTCGATTTAATGCAGCCTCCACTGCAACATCATCATCAATATCAGGAACTATAATTGACTGTTTTTGAGGTAAATGAACTTCTGAGACTATGATACTATGACTTTTACACTGTAATGGTCTACTTAAGATACGAGAACATGCTTCAACTGGGCTAACACATCGCATTTCTATAAAACTATGAACTTCATCGTGACGAATTACCCTTTCATTATTTGACCCTTCAACTATGATATTTGCGGCATCGTAACCTTTATGAACATATTAATACAAATATTTCACGGACTTTGCGCTGGAAACTACATCAACGTTTATATGACAATTGAATATGCGTAATAACCCAGGACAATATGTTACTAGAAATCGATTATCCACAGTTTGAATGTGACGTATAATTTTTTTCCCATCATTTCTTCGTTTATAATACGGATATCCATCAGACGATATTATAGTTTCTTCTCGAAATTCTCTTGGGTAATGTTTCGAACATTGGCCGCCAATGATACATCTGCTATTACATGGACCATGAATCTATTATTAACCACAGTGTTACGATATTAAATCGGTCAGAAATAGGAATTTCAGCAGAAATAAATTTATCGATATTATTCACGGTAGACAATTTATAACCATCTTTTAAAGTAACTAAAATGTGTGCATGAGATAAACCTCGTTTCTGAAATTATATTCCATGTACGTGAGCTGAAACTATGCAACAATATTTTCTCTTTTGTTATTAGCGAGATTAAATATTCTTTTTTGAAATGAAAAACACGAGCACAGATCTCAGAACGATCTGAAGCCTGTTGACCAGGAAATAGATTATCTTTAATTTCACGCCAGTTAGGATTACACGTCATTGTTATAAACAGACCAGATTTTCCTTTTGTATGAACTATAGCCGTTGCATCTACATAATTTTGCATCATATATCTAGGAGAACCAACAAAAGTTGATGGCAATATTTCTATTCTATCTACTTGATAACACAGGCCGACAAAAAAAATGTTTCTGGTTCTGGGATGGACACTACTTTTTTCTTATGTCTTTTTCCGTTGAATCCGAATTCGTCATTAAAAATAGGGGTTCGGCCGTAAGTTTTTAAGATAACCTCAAAAAACTGTCGAAAAGCAGTGTTTCTGTGGTAAGAACTTGAGAAGAACAAAAGCATTATTTCCTTCACATCAAAAACACTTTGTTTTTATGTACTTTGGCCTGCTGCATCCGAATTTGCTATGGAAAAAGAGGTCTGATCGATAGATTTCGGAGATAACCTCAAGAAACTGCTCAAAAATCTCTTGCACAAGAACTAAATTGGCTTACGCTTGCGTATACGTTTGTCATCGAACGAACTATGCAAAGGATTTCTACGCCGCTTTTTGTTATTAGATTATACATGTCTTTTTAGCATTCAGCAATAGCCCGTCATCATGATCACGCTCCATTTTCCTTGCCACCTACATTCAAAATCCTTTATGTTCTGATGAAATCTTTCACCTTGCTCTTCACTGAAGTCCCCAAGGTTTGGTGGAAATTCATCAATGTGTGAATTGAGAAAGTGGATTTTCAAATTCATTAAGCAACCTAAACTTTTGAAGTTTCCTACCATAGTTTCTACGATGCTCTTATAGTTCTCATCTTTATTATTACCAAGAAATTTAGTTGCAACATCTTTGAAGCTCAATCAGGCTGCCTTCTCGATATCATTCATACTTTTAATAAACTCTTCGTCCCTGAACATTTTGCGAAATTGAGGTTCATCAAAGATACCTTCCTTCAATTTAAACAGAGTTACATTCTTAAAGATGCTTTCTAAGTATCTGAAGCAGCGCCCTTCTTTGTCGAGAGCTTTAACAAATTGTTTCATCAGTCCTAATTTGATATGTAGAGGAGGTAAAAGAATTTGGCTAGGATCCACAAGAGGACACTTGATGACATTGATGGAACCTGGAGTGAGTGATGGCGTCGCTGGCCTTACATTTACATCAGTATTTTGCTCTATCTCGACTTTCAGACATGCATAAATAGCATGGGTACTTGGTAAAACTTGATTTTTGACCTAGTATCATGGTTAACATTTTCAGGTCTCCGCAAATTAACCATTCGTGCTCACTATACTTTATTTTATTTATATCCTTTTCGATGTTACCGTATTCTTCTTTGAGTTCAGTTGAATGGGCTAATGGCAACTGAGCCAGCACATTCGTATTGTGAAGAAGAACTGCGTTAAGGCTTCGCTTGGATGAATCGATGAATAACCTCCATTCTTCTGGCTTGTATAAATTTGGTTAGAACTCATCAATAAGTCCTTGTACATCCGTACAGTACCCTATGTCAGATTCGCCAGTGAAGTATTTCCGAAACGCTTCTTCTCGGTTTCGATAAAATGTGACGTTTACGCCCTGTTCTAATACGTTATAAGACTTCAATTGTGAGACCATTAATTCAGCTGCATCTTTCGCTAATCCTGCATTCCTAAACATGTCATTCAGTTGAGCTTGAGAGATCTTTTTTTAGCTTTTCTCTCTACCGACGGGAACGTACTCCTCATCACTGTCCGAAGACAGTTCTTCTTCACTCTCGTCAGTTTCACCTTCTGCTTTCGTCAATGATTCACTTTCGTCAGTATCATCTTCTCTGTGGACATTGAGATTTTTTACTTCTTCTTCTGTACCACCATCAACTTGCATACCATCCATTCCTTGTATAAAGCTGTCTCGTGAAACCTCATCTATCAAACTTTCGACTAAATGCTTCTGTGGACGAACGACACTAGTTACTGTTGCATACGATATTTTTTCTGAACGTACCTTATTTATCCCACTTATATTTGTCATGCAAAAGTAACAGTCACTTTTGTCCAATGGTTTTTTCCAAATAGCTGGTTTTAGAAATTTTAATTTACTTTTACCTGCAGTTTTTTCAAATTTATCTAACATTTTGTCTCTAGATTTAAGAAGCACTGGATGTATCGAGGGGGATTCTAGGCGAATCACTCAATGGCTGATGGGAAATTACAACCCGGTCCACTTTACATAAGAAATAAGTTGAAGTGCAATTGAGCAGTTCACAAGGAGATTCGAATTGAGGAATAAGTACGTCAACGGAACGAGCCTCAACGCAAGCGGTGCTCCAGAAGTGAACTATAACGCAGATCCCTCGACCCACAGCCTGTTTCAGCAATTAACGTCGAACAAAGCAGTCGACAACAACTTGCTGAGATCCATGAAGACACATGTATTGCAGATTATGGATCAAAGAGCAGGTAGTCCTGCCGACGTAAGAAACGAAGCTCTCACGTCACTATGGAGCCCTTGAACTCCAGCTGGAGGATCGGATGAGGTCCAGATGCAACTAAAGTGCAGCACAGCCTGGGGGAGGGGAGATTCCCCGATCTCCTCCCAGTCCGAAGAATCCGAGAATGCTAGTCGCTCGGGGAATGCAGACCGCACATGGATTTCGGACAGCTGTGCAGCAAATTTACCATCGCCAGCAATTTCAGCGTCCATCCACGAAATCGACGTCGGAGTAAGCACAGCCTGGGGGAGGGGAGATTCTCCAAGCTCTCCCTGTCCGGAACTTCCGATATAAGCCGCTTGAAGAATATATCGGAAGCGGACGGCTGTATTACCGTCTCTCAGACTCCTGAAGACGAAGAACAGCCAAGACTTCCAAGGAATAGCGAGGAAAAGATCGACAATCTGCTGACGGCACAACTGGTGGACAGTACGCCGATTATCTCGCAACTCTTTGACGCATCAACGCAAACGGAAATTGAGCGTCGTTGCGAGTGTAAGTGTAATCGGACGCGCAAATTGGAGGAGGAGAAATTTAGACGCTTAAGCGAAGAAATGGGACGGATGCACGACGAGCTGCACCAGCTACGAGTGCAAATGTCGTCGCTTCTCGATTCAGCTGCGTCTAAGAAGATCCGAGTTGCAGGCGCAACCAAGCGCTCTGCCAAGTCGCGATCTCGATCGGGCCAAGGGACTAGAGACAACCTCAAGTCGTTCCAAAGCCCGCAAAAGTCCAGCTCAACAGGGAAAAAGAAGGCGTATGCATCGGCCACGCAACGACCGCCAAGGTCACCCAAAGGAGGCTAATACAAGAAACCCTCGAGCGGACCCGGTTCGAACTAAGAGTTGGGTTCGAATCCGTGGACGATGGTATTTTCTCGACGCCGCAAACGGCGGTCAACTAAGCCAAACTTGGTCACTCCAGAATACCGTTCATCAAGGTCGAGGAACAAGCTCGGATCATATAACTCCTCACCACCGAGTCCAACCAGAAAATTGTGTTGGACGTGCCAGTCATCGGCGCATCTTCATTGGGCCTGTCAGGAGTGGCAACAGCATCCGAGGAGGACAAGAAGACCAGACGATCTCCAAAACGCCCTTCCGAAGAGGAGCGAGGGCGATCGTCGACCGGAGCCTCAGCGCGATGAGAGCCGACAGCCTCCGGTCCGTAAAGCGTCATATGACGAGTCCCGACCATCATTGGAGTTCAGCGGACTCACGGTGAAGAACGACCCACCGTGCGCATGCATACGATCCCTAAACGTGGATCAAGTGGTTGCCGCTTTGATGCAAGCGGTAACCAGCGCGTATCCGGGCCTGTCGCTCAGCTCGTCAACGCCGCCGTTGACGTAAAGTCATGTTGAACGACAGCCTCGGTATCGAGTTGCTTCTCTCCCGCTACGCAACGTCTGGGAGAGGGGTATAACGAAGTTCCAGTATAAAATACGGAGAAAATAAGAATCTCGATTCTCCGTATTCTACCGAACTCATTTGACTCTCGTTCCCACGAATTCGTGCATCTCGAGCGTTTGTTGACATCGCTCGAACTATGTATTCGCGAGCTGCGCGCGGGGACTGCGCGACTTTAGCGGTTGCAAAGTCGCGCTCGATTCATTTTTTAATCAGATTCTCTCGGGCCGTCGAATCACGCGGACGCGAACGTAGATCGTCCGATACACCGGTATAGCGCAGCGCCCGTCCACGTATCGTCCACGGAGAGCAGCGCACGTGAACAATCCGAGCCACTCCTGGGATCTGAAGCATCTGTAGGTGCAGGATGGATGTTAAGACTCGGCCTGAATACTCCGAAGTCGACCGGAGGATAAGGCCTGGCGCAGAAGCGGATTCGTGAGCCAGCGACGAGGGGAGTGCACTCCTCTCCCGTTAAGCCTCTCTGTACTTCCCGCGCAGCGATCTAATTGTGTATTTTCGGCTCGCAGCGGCGAGCGACCGGTGGTGCGTTCACCGGCCCAGCGAAAATAAATACGTTGATCCGCCCGCGCCGAGCGGCGGATCCCGTCTTCTTGTCTGCGCGCAACGCGACGCGTAATTTCATGTAAAGATTTTTGAATAGACTTTATTATTGTGCTGTGAAATAATTGGGGCTATTCTTTATTTATCGACCTTAACCTAACCTTCTCCCGGATCCCGCCTCCGCGGGAAAACGACTCCGCCGGTCGTTTTCATATCTGAGCGTAGCGACCAAGCGCTTTACTGTTCGAGCGCGCGCTTTTCACTCAGCGATCCAATAAGTTGGAAAGCGAAGTTCGCGTGCGATCTTCGTATTGTTTTTAGTCTGACACACGCGGCACCGTGTTCTAGGGTATCGCTGGCCTGTGGTTTTATGGGATTTTCCCCCATTAGCCATCCCGTTACAAATTTTACAATAAATATATTGCATACCCGTTCTAAACACGTACATAATAACCTGTAACAATTAATGAAACTCTGCCGAATACGGTAGTGGAACAACTATCTTACTCACTATTTATAACATATCTTTTGAAACCCAGTTAAAGTAAGATTTTATTTTTGTTACAAATAGAATATTAACTGATTCTCTGTAACTGAAATCAAGGAGAACAATTAAGCAAAAATTAACTCCAGATTTTTAATTGATAATATTGCAATAAAGTAGAGCATAAAAACATTTACCTTAGCTTGAGATCTGTTCCCCTATAAAAAATGATTAACAATACTGGCACCTTGGCTTGCATTCCTTTAAACTTGATATCTCAGCAATGCGAGCTCTTGGGCTTCTGATCCGACCTTACTCTTAAATGACTTTCCAAAACATTGAACTCAAATATACTATTAAGTAAAATACTAAGATGAATCTAGAATATTCTACAACAAAAATTTTTCATTTTGTCGAATCCAAAATATCAATCAAAGCTTATAATAGTACAATATATTTATAAATTAGCGGTAGGTCCATTTTCTGAAACTACTACTTCACTACACGGAAAAAAAAATAAGACGCGCCTGGTTACAGAAGGTGCGGAACGGATACAGTGCCGTAAGTCCGTAACTGTATTGATGACAGAATGAAACGGTTGCGGTACGCTATACTTGCGCGCGAGACAGTCAAAGGCGCGCAACGCCAGCCGTTGAGTGATGAAACGTCGCTCGTTCCAGTGCGCTGGAACGACTGTCGTTTCGCAGCCGAGACGCACGCGGTTTCGGGCTGAAACGACAGCGCATTGCTAAAGTTGCGTGCGATGGCGTTTCGAGGCCGAACGCGCCCGGTTCGCGCGCTGAACTCGAGTGGTTTCCGCACGCTGAAACCACTACCACTATATGGGAGTCTTTTTCCTTTTTTTTCACGTCAACGAAAGTACTTTCATGAATTTTTCTTTTTAAATTTCGTTCAACTCGACACTGATTGTTTTTCGTCATTAAACAGAGATGCTTTTGCTCTGTAATTATTAAAGAGATGACCAATACATGTATATTCTAATGTTTTATTTGGAAGATAATCTTATACTCAGTGTACTGGTATGGTATAGCCGAATGCTTGTATGAACCTAAATTCGTTATACTAGTAGTATTCCCCGTAGGAAAAAGTTTTGTGCACAAATAAAATTTGTGCATAAATTTGTGCATAATTTAAAAATTGTGCATACATTTGTATATAAATGCATGCACAAGTGCACACGAAAACCGTTCACGAATTTGTGCATAAACATATGCACAATTATTAAATTATGCACAAATTTATGCACAAATTTTATTTGTGCACAAAACTTGTGCATACTTTTTTCCTACGGGTCGCTCCTCATGTAGTGAAACAGGGTTTCCAAAAGTAATTTGCAGATCACCCTTGATTCGTTCACAGATTCCGCTATATACAATCGATTATTATCTGTAAAATTATTAGCCAGTTGCATGGAAACGTAAAAAATAATTTTCAATCAAACAATTTATATTCGTCACAATAAAAGAATAACCATACAAATCTTAACATTATATTCGATTTATAAATAATTACTTCTTTCTTAGAAAATAGTGTAGTTGCACTGCAGGAGTGCCGCTACTTCTCAAAAAAATTGTCGTTACACTACTTGTGACGCTATACGATTTTTGGACGATAATGGCACTGCTTTCATCAAATAGTGCGACTACACGGCTCTCAAGACATAAATATTTTTGCCGCAAAAATACTGTTTTTATGAGTGTACAAGTCGCAAGCATCACTTACGACTTGCAGATCATCCACTTCTTATCGCTGAGTCTAATTTTTTTAATTCGAAAAGACATACCATACAAATTTTAATTTCATTGTTTTTGAAAGTAGTGCAACTACTTTATGCAAATAGTACTATCACCTTTTAAAAATCGTGTAGCGCTCTACGCAAATATCGATGCCACGAGTAGGGTACAATTTTTTGTAAAGTAGCACTACTACAATAAATTTTATTTGTAGTTGCACTACTTGTACCGCCGCTATTCGTGTAGCAAAATATGTTGCGGTAGCGCAAGTTCGGATTTGCCTAACACTGATTTTCGATAAAACTTTACTGATATCAGTATAAAACATTTATACACGAATTTTCAAAAGAATGTATAATGCTTTCAATGTATATTCAAGTACTTTTTATATAAAAAATTCAAACGTTCGCGCTTTCGCAATACACCATCATCACGTGATCATTTTAATCTACCAATAACAACGATCTGAGTCTTAAAGTATCTTCTTTAGTAAGGAAAAAAATCATATAAGGTAAGTTAATGCAGGTAAGTTGGTCTAATTTTCAGTTCTATGAAAATTAAATTCGATTCCTTTTTAATCATAACATCGCAGTATCTACTTTTTACGAGTCAATGGACTTGCAAAACAAGATATAGTATTTTGTTTCCATAAATGGCAAACATTTTTACATAATTTGATTCCCGGAAACTGAATAGATCCACGATCTATATACTGAATTTTTCATAAATCTTGGAAAATAACAATGCTTTGTAACCAAAATTTTTAAAGTAAAAGGAAATTCAAACTATCCCGTAAAATAATGCATATTATAACAATTTTAGTAGACTACTCATTACTATTGTACGAAAAAATTTTTGACTAATAATAATC
The DNA here is from genome assembly GCA_036365515.1 of Torymus aiolomorphi. Classification (NCBI taxonomy): domain Eukaryota; kingdom Metazoa; phylum Arthropoda; class Insecta; order Hymenoptera; family Torymidae; genus Torymus; species Torymus aiolomorphi. Next base: position 50,911,182 of record CM070876.1, read on the forward strand.
ATGATTAACTATTAAAAAAAGGCAAAAAATTAATTGAATGTGTAAAATTTATGTAAAATTCATACAAAATACGTATAAAACTTGTATAAATTGTATAAAAAATTTGTCATTAAAAATATTACTTATGTCGACTGCAATTTAATATCAACTGATAAGATTTTTTTTTTTTTTTTTTTTTTTTTTTTTTTTTTTTTTTTTTTTTTATATATTAGATTTTTATATATTAGAGTCATTAGAGGTAATAATAATAGAGTGAAATTAGATTGATATAGAAAACCTACATGGTCAGGTAGATTTTTAAATTTTGATTCTCACCACCAATTCGGAAACAAGACAGGTGCGATCAAAGGTGTCATTGACAGAGCGATTAAATTGTCACATAAAGATTTTAGGAAAAAGAATTTAAATTTAGTTAGAGAAACATTTATTAAAAATAGTTATCCCGTAAAATTTATTGATAAAATGATTGATGAGAGAGTGTGGGAAATTTATAATGGTGGATTGAAGCAGCGGGTAGATAATCAAACAAGGAATAGAAATAGAAAGAATGCATATTTTAGTTTACCATATGTTAGAGGTTTGTCGGAAAGGATTAGAAGGGTTTTTAGTAAACATAATATTCAAGTTTTCTTTAGAAATGATAATAATTTAGAAAGGTTATTTAGTAATTGTAAAGACAAGGATGATAAATGTTTGAAATCGGGAGTTGTTTATAAAATTAATTGTAGGGATTGTAATGGTTGTTATATTGGTCAAACGGGTAGATATTTGAAAAAGAGAATATATGAACATCAATATAGTTTACGCAGCTCAAGTTGTACATCGGGTTTGAAAGAACATTGTTTAAATAGTTTGCATTCTTTCGATTTTGGGAGTGTGGATATTTTGGAACAGGGGATTAAGAATAAATATAAGAGGGAAAGCCTTGAAAGTATTCACATTCTAAGAAATCGGAATAATGTAAATTTAATGATAGAGTCAAGTAAATTAGATAACATTTATCATTCTTTATTAATTTAAGTGAGAATGGCAAGTTGGAGAGGGGAATGTGGAGGGTGGTGGGGTAAGAGAAAAGAAGGGGGTATGGGTGCATGGTATATAAGGAGGTGTATCGCGGGTTTTATTTCAGTCCCTGAGGAGGAGCCGGAGCAGGCTCGAAACGTCGGACAATGTGGTGGTGGTGGGCAGTCAGATCGTCCTTTGCTAACAAAATTTTTTCCAGATTTTAATTAAGTTTTTATTTCAGATTCTGCGGGGGTGATTATAAACAAGGGCAATCTGACTGCCATAAATATTAATTATTTTAATTTAATTTGTAAGACTGTAAGACCGATGGAAAAATTCTTATCAGTTGATAAAAAATTTGTATCAAGTGTATCAAATTTTTACAAATTTTTTCCGAAAAAATGCATATAAAGTTTATACAAGTTTTGTACATATTCTTAGACAAATTTCGTATATATTTTGTACAAAATATGTATGTTTTCAGTAGTGACCTGTATTTTACAAAATTCTGCACAAATATGACCAATATTTAACAATTTCCATTTATTGACTGTCTGAAAGAGTAAATTGGTAACATGTAAACAGTCGAGTGCGTAACGCGTAAGCCGACAGTAACGCTTGATAGGTACAGAGAAAAATATTTGTGTTTAAAAATTCTTAAAAAACTCGCTGAATGTCTCAGAATCCGACTATGAACTGAAGCCACAATCAGCCTTGCGATGCGAAATCTCTTTGCAATCGAAAAACGGAAGAAATCGTCAATTTTCCAATAATTATAAAAATAATAGCACATCGTGGATCCATTTTAACAAGATATTTTTTAACAAGATTATATATATATATATATATATATATATATATATATATATATATATATATATATATATATATATATATATATATATATATATATTTACATCTATTGGCTTGTACAAAAAAAAATACCATAATAGTTAGATGCTACGCTCAAAAACAAATGGTAAACGAATTCAATTTTTATGTAGCTAAAAATTGGACCAACTTACCTTGCAAGACACCCCATCCAATTAAAAATTGTTGCTTCTGAAGCCGGTATTGCAGATGACTCGTCAGGTCGACAATTTTATAGAAAGTCAAAAAATAAAGGATTTTCAAATGCGTGTCGATGAGAACAACTATTGATTTGTAGTGAGAGGTGAAAATTGACGTCTAGTGCGCGCTCAGCAAGGGAAAATAAGAAAAGCCCAAAAATTTATTTTTTGCTCTCAGTATTGCTGAAGGCAAATATTTTGAAGAAATACGCATTCGGCAATGGAAAAATGTATCGCTGAAAGTATTGATAAATTTTGATAAATATATCTTGTATTCATTAATAAAAACAGTATTGATTTACGTGATAAATGTTTTATTGTAATAAAAAAAGGTTACGTAGTCAATAATTTCAAATAAAACATTGGAATATACAAGTATTGGTCATCTCTTTGATGATTACAGAGCAAAAGTGCATCTCTGTTTATTAAATGACGAAAAACAATAAGTGTCGAGTTGAACGAAATTTAAAAAGAAAAATTCATGAAAGTACTTTCGTTGGCGTGAAAAAAAAAGGAAAAAGAGACTCCCACATATAGATCAATTGTCCAGTGGTTTTGCAAGTAGCAATAATGTGCTGCATGATGGAATCCATGCACGTCTCAGCATCAAAACGCCGTTCGTTCCGTCCAAGTGAGCTCAAACCACCGCCGTTTTCCAACCAAGAAGCGCGCGGTTTCGGACCGAAACCCCATCGCACGCAACTTTAGCAATGCGCTGTCGTTTAAGCCCGAAACCGCGCGCGTCTCGGCTGTGGAATGGCAGTGGCTTCAGCGAGCCGAAACCACCCGAGTTCAGCGCGCGAACCGGGCGCGTTCGGCCTCGTAACGCCATCGCACGCAACTTTACCTATGCGCTGTCGTTTCAGCCCGAAACCGCGCACGTCTCAGCTGTGGAACGGCAGTCGTTACAGCGTGCCGAAACCATCCGAGTTCAGCACGCGAACCGGGCGCGTTCGGCCTTGCAGCGCTATCGTACATAACGTTACCAATGCGCTGTCGTTTCAGCCCGAAACCGTGTGCGTCTCGGCTGCAAAACGACAGCCGTTCCAACGCACTGGAACGAACGGCGTTTCATCACTCAACGGCTGGCGTTGCGCGCCTTTGACTGCCCCGCGCGCAAGTATAGCGTACCGCGACCGTTTCATTCTGTCATCAATACAGTTACGGACTACGGCACTGTATCCGTTCCGCACCTTCTGTAACCAGGCGCGTCTTATTTTTTTTTCCGTGTATTATGTTTGACATATTATATAAAATCTGTAGGTATCTGGTGGATATTACAATAATGCATTACTCATTCAGGAAATCTAAACTTAATTTTATCATAGCTAGTTAGAATTGGTCATCTGTTCTAAAACTTTCTGACCAATGTGGATGTTTTTATTTTCTTTCGCTCACACGTACTTCTCTTTTTTTTAATTAAACTGAATCTTGATATAAATAAATTTTTCTTCATAGAGACTGTTAACACTACGGTCTCATTTTCAAATCACATTAAAACTTTAACAAAACACTCACTATCCCCTTGCATCAAAAACTTCCACAAACTAATTATTAGATGTACTTTTAAATATAGTGAATCTTTATTTTCGAATCAACTCAAGAGTGCAAAAAATTCAAAATTAATTGAGAAATGCCGTATAAAGAAGTTTAAAATCACAATGCTTATGTGATGTCAGCTGTGTTTACATTAATGTTAGCAGTCTGTTATGTTTAGGTATTACTTATAATTTATAAAAAGAGAGTACACTACTATCGAAAATTGACTGGTCAATTTCGACTAAAGTAGTCAAAATTTACGGTCAAAAATCTATCCATTGGTTTTAAATTAAAACGTAGGTTACTTTAATGTTAAATAGATAATAAAAGAAAATCAAGTTTTTCGTCTTTTTGTAGGTGTCTATCTTCTTGAGCTATAGCATTTAAATTGCTTCCTCCTAGAGGAAGCTTTGTGATAGTAATTTTTTGAGTTATTGTAAAAACATGTTATAATTGTTTTTTGAGGTGTTAGGAATCAAAATACATGATTTTTGAAAAATGTCTGTATGGATGTGTGTGTGTGTGGGTGTGTGCGCGCGTTTGTGTGTGTGCGTGTATGTGTGTTGCGTGTGTACGCGTGTGTGTGCGTGCGCGTGTCCGCGCGCTCCTGGATCTCAGCTTCTACTCGATCGATTATGACTGGAGAGGTCTCATTTTTTTTGTTTTTTTTTTGTGTGATTGCAGGTCGAAAATTCTTTTTTTGATTCGCCGATGCGTTTTTGTTTTATTTCGAATTGTCGATTTTCTCAAAATTGATACTTGTTTTCTTTTAATGATAAAATCGAGATATTTGAATCCAATGGATAGCATTAGAAAGAGCATTAAAATACCTATATTTAAAAAAAAAAATTTCTCTAGCTATCACGGTTCTTTTGTTATCTGCAAAAATGTATTTTTTTTTTTAAATCTTATAAATGCTAAACTAAACGGCCAATTTTCTTGAGAAAAATCATGATAATGCAGAATATAAATAGCTGTAATCTGTAAAAATTTTAATTCATTTATCGACTAGTTTTTGAGAAAAAAATTGAAATGTGAAAAAATTTGTTTTGTATGTCCAACGATTACGGGAGTAAAATAGACTTAATCGCTTTGAAATTCCTTGTAGAGGTAGATTTTTGATAGCTCTCGGTCGAGTTCTTTGGGCAAAATGATTAGTCCAGAAATTTCAGAAATATTTGAGGTTAAAATTTTTTTAACCTGTTTTTCAAATCGTAATTTCTCGAGAACAGCTCTATGTATCAGCTCCAAATTTATAGACAATTTTGAATGTGATATAGATAATATGTGTGCGAATTTTCATCAATATCGTACGATTACTGTTTGAGATATTTGATTTTGAAAATTTTCGTATTTTACAAAGGTATTTTCTTTGTCGTATGATAACTAGAGAAAACAAAAATTGGTTTAATCATGTTGAAATTTTGTGGAGATATAGAGTCTGTATATTATCGTATAAGTCCTTTAGGTAAAAGAATTGTCTCATGATTTTTAGAGATATTTAATTTAAAATTCTTTTACGGTTTTTTCAAAATCGTAATTTCTCAATGACGACTTCACGTATCAGCTTGAAATTTATAGACTATTTTGTATGTAATAAAGACAACATCTGTGTAAAATTTCATCCAGATTATATGGTTATTTTTTGAGATGTCTGATATTTAAACTTTTAGTCTTTTTGAAATTGACTTTCTTTGTTGTCGCACAATATAACTACATTTAAATTGTTTTAATTTCTTTGAAATTTGGTGGAGATGTAGAGTTTGTATATTATTTATTAGAAAAGTTCTTAGGGTAAAAGAATTCGTTTTTGAATTTCAGAGATGTTTGCGGTTAAAATTATTATAGCCCTCTTTTAAAATAGTAATTATTCGGGAACGCATTAATGTATAGTAGAAAATGGAAATGATATGCGCTATGCGCTATGCGCCGATGCGCGCGTATTGTATACCTGCTTTTGTTATGTAATAGCCATTTATTATTTTTAAGGTTAGAACCTTTTTCTTACATCGGAAATTCCAGAAAGAGCACACAAATGCGGACACGCATACTACTAGAGACAAGTACCCTATGTGTTAAATTTCACAAAGAAAATATAATTTGAAGTAAAGGTTATCTAGATATTTTAAAAGGTTTTGACGATAAAATTACAATCTATTATTTTATTTATTTTTCACACATAATTAAAAAAAAATCATACCTATTATTTTATTCATATTTTCTACATAATTTAAAAATTAATAATTTTTAATCTTCACAAATGAATTTAATTATAATTATGCCATAAATTGTTGCAAAAATTATAAATTTTGTTATTAAAAATTCATGAAATGAATAAGAAAATTTGTTGAAATATGTGAATGTTTCAACATGCAGCGCGCTGTACGCGAGGATAGGTACAATGTCTGCCAAGCGACGGCGGACGAAACACACACATGAGTGTCTCCCCACTCCAGTATGTCTGTATGAGAGTTGCGTGAGACGCCAGAGCAGTTAGAATATTTCTTACTCTCTCGCTATTCAATTGCGATGTAAGTCGGACGTGCCGACTGGCGTTTTTGCCATCTCAATAAACTCTATATTTATCTTTCTCTATTAAATAATGGTTTCTTACTTTACCACAAACCTCAACACTATTAATTATCCAAACATCAACATGGTAGCAGAGTGCCTGGTTGGTAAGTAAAAAAGAAAAAAAGACTCTGACTCAGTACAAGTCTCGGCGAGTATTGGGGCAGCCTTGCCGTAGCAAGAAAAATGCACATGGCTCGCGAAAAATTAACTGTGAAAAATATTGAAGGAAAAGTGCAAAACTAAGAAAAATACAAGTGTGAATAAATAATAGAATATGTCTATAAGTGATAGAAGAAAGAAATTTGAAAAATTTATGAATAATTCAAGCCGATGCGAGCAGATTAGATTTCTTGTGTGAAGCACGCTGCACGGTGCAAGAATAGAACACGTGGCAGAATTTGAGGTTATACATGTGGTAAATGGACACTAAAGGAAAAGTAAAAACCAAAGAAGAAGGAATACGTGATAACTTTGAAGATGAAAGCGAAGAAATAATTGAGGAAAAGATTGCTGAAAAACGTTTTGTGAAAATAGTGCAGAAAGTAATTACACTAAATAAAGTAATAAAAGTGTACGAAGATATTAAATTAAAAGAAGTCGAGATGGCTAAGCAAGCAAAAATCGAAGATATAGTAATTCCCATTTTTAATGGTGCAAATTATATAAGTTGGTAATTTCGCTTAATGACTTTATTAGAATATAAAGAGTGCAAAGAGAAAGCCGAAAGAGAACGAGCTGAGACAGATAAAGCAGATGAATGGAAGAAGAAGGATTTAAAAGCAAGAAATATATTAATTAGCACTATTTCAGATAAGCAATTAGAATATGTTTGTGAGTGCAAATCAGCTTATGAAATGATTGCGAATTTGGATAAATTATATGTGACGAAATCCACGTCATTACAAATAATATGCCGAGGAAAAATTCAAGATATTAAATTAAAGAATTATGAAAATGTTGAAGAATTCTTCGTAGAATTTGAGAAAGCGGTGAACGAATTTAAAGCAGCCGGAGGAAAGATAGATGAAACTGAGAAAATGCGATACTTAATCAAAGCATTACCAGCAAATTACAGTTATATTGGTGACTTTATAGACGTCATTCTAGAAAGAGAAAGGACAGTAGATTATGTAAAATCAAAAATCAAAGAAAAGAATTTAGTTAAAAATAATTCAGAAGAGAAGAGTAATGCAAGCACGTTCTCAACAAAGACAAACGGACAGTGCTTTACTTGCGGCAAAGTCAGACATTATCAAAAGGATTGTTGGAAAGGCCAACAAGGCGGCAGAGGCAGAGGTGCCCAATCATCGAGAGGACAACGTGGAAACCAACGAGACTACAATCGAGGCAGAGGACGCGGACGCAGTTCAAATCAAAACAAGTCAACGGACGAGCAGCAGGGTTCATCATCCGAGACGTGGTCAACACAAGTATGCGGCCCAGAAGTAAAGGACATAACAGGTTATAGCGTAAATAGAGTGCGAAGGTAACGAAATAAATTGGTTATTGGACAGTGATTCCACAGACCATATTATTAAAAGCGATAAATATTTTGAGAGGTATATAGTTTTAAAAGATCCGGTAAATGTAAAATTACCAGACGGTAAAATGTTAAAAGCGACGAAAATTGGTAATATAAAAATTAAAGTTAGAAATTATTATAATGAAAAACAAATTGATTTGAGTAATGTATATTATGTAGAAGGAATTAAGCAAAATTTGTTAAGCTTTTCCAGAATAACTAAAAATGCTACAATAACTGCACGAGACAGTAATGCTAAAATTTACAATAAATCGGGAGAATTAGTAGCTATTGCAAATCAAATTGATAATTTGTATTCTTTGAAAAGTTATGCATTAACGAATAAAAATAAAGATAAATATGTAAATTCAGTAAGATTATCAGATAAAGAAAAATGGCATAGAGCACTTGGCCATGTACATTTTAATTATTTGAATAAAATAGTAAATAATAAATTAGTTGAAGGTTTACCAGATAAATTGGAGAAAATAGATATGAAATGTGCAGATTGCATACAAAGTAAAATGACAAATACACCCTTTGAAAATAATCGAACAAAAACGAAAGAAATGCTAGAGCTAGTACACACTGATTTAAATGGTCCACATAGTACTACTGGCTATGGTGGAGAAAAATATTTTCTTACATTTATTGATGATTATAGTAAATGTACTAGAATCTTTTGCATTAAGAATAAGTCAGAAACTACAAGTTGTTTTATTGAATTCGTAAATTTAGTAGAAAATAAATTTAATAAGAGAATTAAAAAGGTGCAATGTGATAACGGTAGAGAATATCTAAATCGCGAAATTTTCGATTTTGTAAATCAAAAGGAATAGAATTATTGACATGTCCACCCTCCGTCCACAAATTAAATGGAGTAGGGGAAAGATATAATAGATCAGCAATGGATATAGGTAGATGCTTAATGAGGGAAGCAAAAATTCATAGAAGATATTGGCCGGAAATAATGAAAACGGTAGCTTATTTAAAAAATCGAACAATTGCAAACACGTCAGAGAATAAAACTCCTTATGAAATATTTTTTGGGATAAAGCCGAATGTTAAAAATTTAAAAATTTACGGAAGTAGAGTCTTCGTAAGAGTTCCGAAAGCTCTAAGGAAAAGTAAGTGGGATAATAAGGCACAACTAGGTGTATTAGTAGGATACGTTGAAAACGGTTATAAAGTCTTAATTAATAATAAAGTAATTACTGCAAGGCATGTTGATGCAATAGAAGATAGTATGAAGTTAATCTGTTTAGAAAACGAAAATAGTGATTCTGAAATTAACGTAGAATTAAATGAAACGAACAACAGCGGTTCTGAATATCCTTCTCACTCTACTGTGACCTTCGGGGAAAGTAGAGGAGAGCAAACTGAATTAATCGTTGCGAATAATGTAAACGATAACGAATCTGATAACGAAGACAACGAAAATAGAGATAGACTAACAATACCGCGAAAATCTCAAAGAAAGAAAAGTCCAGTAAATAGATACGGAAATCCAGTTACTCATTTTATTTATGTAAATTATATTGATGCAAATGTACCAAATACATTCGAGGAGGCGATAAACTCCAGCGAATATAAACAATGGCAAATAGCAATGGATTCCGAAATAAACAGTTTAAAGAAAAATCACACATGGCAAATTGTCGAAAGGCCAAAAGATAAAAAGGTCATTGATGTTAAATGGGTTTATAAAAAGAAAAATAACGATACTTATAAAACGAGATTAGTTGTAAGAGGATTCCAACAAAAAGAATATGTTGATAATGTTTATTCACCTGTAGGTAAAATGCAAACGTTGAAAATTTTATTGTCTTACAGTTGTAAAAATAATTTGTTTATAGAACAAATGGATGTTGAAAAGGCATTTTTAAATGGCAATGTAAAATCAGAAGTGTACATTAATGAACCAAGAGGTTATGAAACTGGAGACAATAAAGTTTGCAAATTGCAAAAGGCTCTGTATGGTCTCAGAGAAATTCCTAGAGCATGGTATGATTGTTTCAGCGAATATGTCGAGAAATTAAATTTTGTAAGAAGTAACTATGATTACTGTCTATATGTAAATAATACAAGCAAAGATTCAATATATATACTAGTTTTTGTAGATGATCGTTTAATTTGTTGTAAAGATAAAAATAAAATAAACAAAGTAAAAGCAAATTTAATGGAAAGATTTATAATGAAAGTTTTGGGCAAAATTAACCAATATATTAGAATCGATATTGAATATAGTGAAGACAGAAGTAAAATGACTTTAAGTCAAACGAAATATATCGAATCTTTGGCTATAAAATACAACCTTGAAAATGCAAAATTATACGATTTTGAATGATATTGTATATCAGTACAGGCACAAGGCCAGATATAACATACAGCGTTAATTATTTAAGTCGTTACCAAAGTTGTTATGACCAAAGGCACTTTAAATATGCATTGAGAATTTTGAAATACTTATTTAAGACTAAAGATTTAAAGCTAAGGTACTATGATAATGTTAACAGCGAAGTATTAGATTGTATGGTAGATTCTGACTATGCAGGATATAATGTAGATAGAAAATCTACAACAGGTTTTGTAATTAGATTATATGGAAATTTAATTTTTTGGAAAACGCATAAATAAAGTACAGTAACAAAATGTTCTACGTTTGCAGAATATACTGCTATGTCCGAAGCAGTGACAGAAATCTTGTTCATTAAAAATTTATTATGCGAATCATTTAACGTAAAATTTGATAAACCAATTAAAATGTATGAAGATAACTCAGGCGCAATTGCAATCGCAAAATTTGGTAATTTTACAAAAACTCAAAGCACATTGAAGTGCAGTATCACTACGTTAATGAAAACTACGAAAATGGAATAATTGATGTTGTAAAAATAGACTCAGAATTTAATCTAGCTGATATGTTAACAAAGAGTTTAGATAAGACGAAGTTTTTGAAAAATAGAAAAGCGTTGAGAGTGATTTGAAATAAAAGAAATCTATTAGCGATGTGATACTTAAAATTACTGTATGAATGAATGAAAGAATGAACATTTAATTATAATGTTGAAAATTCAAGGATGCATGTTGGAATATGTGAATGTTTCAACATGCAGCGCGCTGTACGCGAGGATAGGTACAATGGTATGCGCGTCTGCCAAGCGACGGCGGATGAAACACACACATGAGTGTCTCCCCACTCCAGTATGTCTGTATGAGAGTTGCGTGAGACGCGAGAGCAGTGTAGCACACTTAGAATGTTTCTTACACTCTCGCTATTCAACTGCGATGTAAGTCGGACGTGCCGACTGGCGTTTTTGCCATCTCAATAAACTCTATATTTATCTCTCTCTATTAAATAATAGTACCACAAATCTCAACACTATTAATTATCCAACCTCAACAAAATTAAGTTTGAGAAAACCACGGGTCAATGAATTGGCAGCGGGTTTTATTTATGAACCACACTTTCTTAGGTTCAGAATAACATATATAATTGAAAAATCAAATAAAAAAAAATTAATTTTTTGACATATTATATATATATTATTTGATATATTTTAGGTCTATGACCCCCTTAAAATATGTATGAAAATATTGTTCATAAAAACCCTGATATATAAGGTATATTTATGACCTAAGGGGTCTCAACCCTTATTTCCTTATTTTATACTAAAACTACGATTTTTTATGAATATTTTTATCACAATAATCAGGGAATAAATTCAAAAAAATTATTAAAAGCCTTTTCGTTAACACTTACGAATATTTTTGGGTCTTTCGGAGCTTATCAAAAAACCACCCCTTACTACCTTTAACTACCCCTAACAGTGATAGACCATGTATAAGTGGTGAAAAAATTTTTTTTTTTCTTATAAGGCTTTCAATGTGTAAAATGAGTCTATTTTATAACAAATAAAAATATATTCAATTAATTTTATTTATTAAAGAGTACCAAAGAGGTGAAAAAGATCACCCCCAAAAATAAACGCCTAATGTAACATGAGGTCTAATTATTATTTCAATATAGATACAAACATATTATTTGTATATAGATACGTTGATATGTGTATGTAGAAGTTATCCTACGTGATACTATATAAAATTGAATAAAAATTATTTTTCATAATAATCTCTATATTTTTCTTTTTTTATTTATTGATGAATTACACTATATCATTCAACAAATGTTTCACAGAAATGATAATCGTCAAAAAAATGTTGGAAACATAATGACTTTTTACACCAACCACATCGCACTATAGCCACGTTGTTATATTCTTCTACTTCGCACTTTATATTGCAAGAATCTTCAAAACGAAAATCAATCGGATTATTACCTTTAGCTGGTTTTCATCAATGTAGCCGCTTTTATACTAAGAATATTTCAAAATATTTGTATATCTTGGAGAAGAAAGCTGATTATGGGCCAGAGATTGCATTTTTATAATGTTATTTCCTAAATGGAGATTCATATCATAGTCCAGCAAAATCACTTGATCTGAAAGATGTCGAACGAAGTTCTTCCAGATACGAAATCCGTACACATGGAGTGGCTGGATATTCCCTGTCGTTCCTGTGGGAGTTTTTTTTATATTAACAATTTTGTTCTCCGGCATCATTTCCTCTATAGCTTCATTACGGGTAAAATAATTCATTTAACCAAATTTTAAAATGATCTAAAATAAGAAAATGTTATCAAAAATTTTTTCTTAATAAACAAAAATATTTTTTCATAATAAATATAAAACCTGTAGTTAATTTTCCAGATTTGAATGCTTCTACATGCACATTTGTTGGTCTAGATAAAGAAGATTCTACTATAGGACCAAATCGACCAGTTTTTTCTTTTAATACTAAAAAGAGTGGTGATAAAAGTTTCCCAGTAACTAATATAGTTGGTTGAATTATATAACTGTGCGTTGTCGACGAAACTGACTGTACCAGGCATTGCACCTGTTTTTCTCCTTCAACTGCTAATGTTCTTCCCGAGTATATTTCTAATTGAAACCCACACTGATCTGAATTATAAACATTTGGAATTCCAATTTTTGGTATACACGATTTAATGTCAGTTACAAAAGCAGCTACGATGAGCTTTTTTAAATTTTAATAACCAATTTGCAAAAGCCTTAAATCTTACATCTTCAGAGCCGAGCAGAGCAGAAAACAGATCTGGAACGAAAGGATATTATTAATGCACATGACCTATTTTTAACCATTTTTTTAACACGTTTCTAACACGTTTTTAACCCATTTTTAGGCACGACCGCTACTCGGGAGAGCCTTATATTTTCACCAGAGTGAAAATTGTAACTCCCCGAAAACTAGAAATTTACTGTATAAAAACTATTTTCCGCCCAGAAATAGTTTATTTTAGGCGTTTTCTATGATGTATGTATGTATGTACGTTCGTATGTAATCAAGTTTATGGATTATCTCACCGAATTTTCGATGGATTTCATCGGGATTACGGAAAAATACTCTTCTAATTATACCTAAGTGCTGGTCCCTTAACCAGAAAGATCGATGAAAAATTGTTCAAATGCGAGCACAAAGAAATATCTCAAAAAATCGATTTTTAAGCCTAATGTCTAGAAAAATTAATTTTAAGCTAATATCTACAGGTCTATCTGCTAAAACTAATTAAAATACACATTTTTTCTGTTCAAAACTTTTCTCTAAGAGCAATATTTACCAAGATAACTGTGAAAAACGGCAAAAAAGGTAAAAAATTAACGATTTTTTACTATAACTTGACAAGATTTGATTTTACACGAAAATGTTAAATACAAAAGTTGTAGATTATAATAATACAAAACTTTTTCCCATTTAACATTTTCATATAAAATCAACTGCTGATAAGTTGCACTTATAAAAACCATTTTAAACGCATAAATACATATAAAATGGACGATTTTTGACTATAACTTGACAAGATTTGATTTTACACGAAAATGTTAAATACAAAAGTTATAGATTATAATAATACAAAACTTTTTCCGATTTAACATTTTCATATAAAATCAACTCCTGATGAGTTACACTTATAAAAACGATTTTAAACGCATAAATATACATAAAATGGACGATTTTTTACTATAACTTCTCAGGATTTGATTTTTCGCAAAAATGTTAAATACAAAAGTTGTAGATAATATTGAAACAAAACTTTTTTCTACTTAACATTTTTTTGTAAAATCAACTCCTGACGAGTTAATCTTATAAAAAATATTTTAAACGCCAAAAAATATATATAAAATGGACGATTTTTGACTGTAACTTGACAGTATTTAATTTTACACAAAAATATTGAATACATAAGTTATAGGATAATAGTTAAACAAAACTTTTTTCCATTTAAGATTTTCATGTAAAATAAATACCTGACGAGTTAAATCTATAGAAACGATTTTAAACGCCAAAATATACATAAAATAGACAGTTTTTGCTTATCGTACAAAGAACTGATTTCCAATAGAACTCTTAAATACAAAGGATATGGTTTAAATACCAATAAAAAAACTAAAAGAATAACTAACAAAAACTGTTACATAAAAGCTGTCAAATCTTACAATTTCTTGTCATGATCTAGAGAACTTAGTATATAGTAAAATCAAAATTACAAAAATGTTTAAAAATTGCGTTATTAAAAATCTATAATTATGTTATCTTTCTGTTTTGATAACAAATAGAAATTTCATATAAAATTACACAGCTTAACGTGTTAATTATGTTCACAGAACCTAAGCGATTGAACTAAGAGAAACAAAATTGTCTAATATTATAAAAGTACATGTTAAAAGAAATATCATATTACACAAAAGTGTAATGTATGTGTTATAGATTTTGTAGTATAGTAAAGTTCAATATGTATAAAGAATTAAAATGAAAACTATTAAATATGCAAGACTCACTTATATATACAATAGATACCGTGAAATGAGTTTTTATACCCTGACTAAACTTAGAAATTAACTAGATGAGCTAATATGACCAGCGACAACTGCTTACCGGTATCGCATCTAACCACACACACAGCACTTTTATGATATCCCCCAGTTCCTAATTATCTATCCCCTCACATTCTAAAGCGCTAACACTTGAAGATCATTGTAGAGCTGGGGAAGCTGCAAAATGAGGCTGGATGGCCCAGGGCGGGCACTACTGCATGGATGCCAGTGTGCTCAGAATTATCTAATAGCCATCTGAGAGGAAAATACTATAGAGACCGACATGCGTGTCTCAATCTCAAGGATTGCCTCACAGTAGGAATGAACAAAACACATGAATAGATGAGTCACTGATCTAGGAGACAAGCGAGGAGAGTTGAGCACCTAGAAACCACATGTGACTAATGAAAAAATGACACAAAAAACATTACCTTATAAAAGAAAATACTGTAGCAATGGTTGTTGTTCACTATTCTCGCTGCACCAGCTATCTCTAGTAATTAGAGGGGAAAGACTGGTGGAACATTCACTTGTTGTTTCATTGCTGAAAACACCTCCATCCTGAGAGTCGCTGAAGGCACCAGCAGCAGATTAACTGTACACAGAGCCACTAGTATGAGTCAAACACACACATGGAAAGTTGAGTATCTGAAAACCACATATGACTAATAAATAAATAAGCCAAGCAACATCACCACACTCAAGAAAGATTCTGCAGCAGTGCCCATCGTTTACACTACTCTCGTCGCCAGACACCTGCAACAAGAGAAAGTACCATCAGCTTACCTGTCAGAGAGGTTAGGAACAAGAAAGGGCTTACGAAATTTGCTTTCGCCGTCGACACGCTGCCTTCCTGTCTCTGACAGATATCATCATCAACCAGCAAACGCGATGAAAGGGACGACATTCTCCAGGGCGGCGTATTGCAGCAGCCACCGTCATCACTGGGAACGCCGGGAGCCAGACGATGCGATTGTTGACATCACACCATAGACATACGCGCGCGCACGTTGTCGTAGGGCCGCAGACCAGCGTTGATTTGGCTTACCCCCTACGGCCATAGTCTATGACTCTTCGCAACTAGCGACACGCACGGAGCTTACCGCAAGCCTAACTTTTATTTCAAATAAATGCGAATCAGAAGAATATTTCTTCGAAGCATTTATGAAACTTAAAATGAAAAATGGTAAAATATATGGAAATTATATGAACATTTATAAATAAATACTATTAGTATTTCATTTGAGTAATTATTATTATATATAAATTTCAATAATTCAATAGAAAAAGTTGATTACTCTTATTTCTTTTGTGTGGTTATCAAAACTAATAACATTAATATATTTTCTGAAGCCGGAGAAAATTCCTGTTATTAGTTGACGATAGTATTGGTTGACTTTATGTATATGTATATTTATTATTTATAAAAATTATATGTTAGGTAAAAATGACAATGTTAAAAATCGATCGATTTTCTCGATCGATTAATTTAAAAAATAAACTGCAAAGATGAAATAGTTATTTATATCCATGCAAAATGTATCTATTAAAAATATTATAATAAACTCTCTATTTGTAAAAACCATTTTCTGTGTATGATAACTGGTTTGCCTTCGTTATGTTTGTCAAAGTAAGAGTTTTACATATTTT
The DNA here is from genome assembly GCA_036365515.1 of Torymus aiolomorphi. Lineage (NCBI taxonomy): Eukaryota > Metazoa > Arthropoda > Insecta > Hymenoptera > Torymidae > Torymus > Torymus aiolomorphi. The sequence goes on from CM070876.1 coordinate 50,927,495, forward strand.
ACTAATTATTATTGTAATTCAATGAACTTGATAATATTTTCATATCAAGGTAAGTATCATCTCAATTTCAATTTTTTATTAAATGTTCACCCGATGGAGATTTCTGAAAATTAATTCTGAAAAAACATTTTTTAAGTGTCGTAATTCAACAATCTTATTGTACGTTATTTCATAATCAATGTCCATCACATTCACCGATTGTTTATGGAATCTGAATATTCAACTTATTGCATAGCTACTTTGTTTTTCTATTGACAAAAGTGTTTATTGATAATAGTGAAACACAAACTAGTGAAAAATTGCGCAGATTTGATTGCTGATACAAGTTTTTGTACGTTTTTTGGATTTTATTTAGTTGAAGACAAATACAGCGTTTTATTTTACTTTTTTGAAAACTCTTTATTATTGTAATTATATTAAAATACTACGTATTGAAAAACATTTCGTTGTTAAAATTAATCCGATGAGAGCTTGCAGGTAAGAACAGCTTTTTTTCTAATATGATTATAAAGCATACAAGGGATTACATTTGTTATAAGTATATGAATTTGTCGTATGAAGTTTATCAAATCAATTATTTAAAAATTTATGAAAATCAAAACAAACAAGGGGTAAAGGTTAGTTTAAATATTAAGGCGCAATGAAAAAATTAATGGATATGTTAATTAAGCTTTACTTTCGTACTAATTTTACCAAATTTGATCTCTATTTTCTGTGAGGCTTTTAACAAGTACTTTAATAGACTTTCTTTTTAAATTTCATGATCTTTTATAAGTAATAGTACTAGTTTCATAGGTCTATCTCTTAGCGTTTAAAAAATTAAGAGTATTGTTCTTTCTTTGATAAACGTAATCAATTATATGCATTTTTATAATGTGGAAAAATATAATGATTTTGTTTATAATCTTTATTTAGTTTAGTGCTATATTAACAGTTTCATGAAATGGAAATATGAATATTAATATTCCTGATCATCGTGATGAACCACCTGGTCCCATAAATAATAATTATCGACAGCAACGATACCGCGTGCAATGGGAAGAGAATCCCGAATTTCGCGATTGGCTTCGACCGGTACCAGGAAATCCACATCGCGCACTATGCATATTTTGCAATTCAACATTTATATCTACGTTACGCGCTATACAGGATCATGGACGGACTGTAAATCATCGAAGGAATGTAAATAGAAGAGCTAATGATGGATGCCTTAACAATGATCGAGAAGAAATTTTGAAAAGAAAAGTACAGAGAGTTAAAATTAAAATAAGTGCAGTGTTTGCGGAACACAATTTGGCTTTTTTATTAGTGGATCACTTAATACCCGTACTAAAAGATATTTGTTTTGATGTAGACTGTCGCAAAATCATGGAAAGACTCAAGTTAAATAGACTTGAAATTCCGCGAATTTTAAAGACCAGCATAGCTGAAAGCTATAAAAGGGTATTAATTGAGAAATTAAAAAATTGTAAGTTTAGTATACAGTTTGATGAAACAACTGATATATCCCAAATACACAATGGATGTATAATCATTAAATATTTGGATTTGGAGCTCAACCAAGTAGTAACTACGCTATGGAAAATTATACCTATTCTAGACAAATATGATGATAATCATGGTGCTGGTGCAAACCAATTATTTGAAAAAATAACATCATCATTTTCTTCAGAAAATATCCCTTTGCAAAACATTGCAGCATTTGGATCCGATGGATGTAGTATGATGATGGGAACGCGTAATTCTGTTGCCCAACGTTTTAGGGAAATGAATCCTGACATTATTATTATTAAATGCCCGAGCCATTCAATTCATTTATGTGCAGAAAATGCAATGAAGCAAATACCTGACGATGTCGTAAAATTTTGTTTTGGAATCCATAGTTTTTTCAGCCGCTCTCCTAAGAGACAGCATACTTTGGTCGAATTTCAAGTATTCCTAGATGCAGAAATAAATAAAATTTTATGACTGTCCAGCACTCGCTGGCTATCTTTAGAAGCCAGTATTTCTAGAATTATTGAGCAATGGGGTCCCTTACAATTGTATTTTACCCATGCTTTTCTTGAAGAACATATTGAAAGTGCTGGCCCAATATTAGAATTTTTAAATTCAAAAACAAGCAAATGCTATATGTTATTTTTAAATTTTATGTTGCCTAAAATTAATACCGTTAATAAATTTTTTCAAAGTAGTGACATCATAATACATAAAATGAAGAAAGTTCTGAATTTATTATTTAAACAAATTTGTACTTTATTTTTAAATCAAAATTACGTACTTACTAACAATGCAAGTGCCATAGATCCGCTTAACTCGCAAAAAATTTTAGACATTGACATGATTAGCTTGAGAAATGAGGCCAACATTTTTATAAATCAACCAGATACGCCAGACTTTGATTTAATCATTAAAATAAATGTGAGACAAACTTGCTTAAGGGGGCTAGACATCTTTTTTCTCTGAAATAAGAAGTCACATTTTAATACATAAATGTAAACTAATTATTTCATACTTTTTACATATAAAAGTGGGTATATTTACCTTACCTTAAAACTTTCTCCGATGGGCCTTTTATATGGTCCAGAACCATAGTCATCGATGAAACAAGTTTTTTCACTAACCGTAAGCTTTGAAAATTTCCTGTGGATGGATTGACTCCAGATTTGAACTAAATTACTCCTGAATAGTATAATTCTCATATGAGTTGAGGGATTTAGGATTAAATGTCGGAAATAATTTTTACATCAGAAAAATTATGAAAAAATAGAAAAAATTTAAAAAAATTAAAAAAAGAACTCTTGAAAAACAGCACAATTTTTTTTCTCATTAGATCAAAAATCCCTACACTCATATGAGAATTATACTATTCAGGAGTAATTTAGTTCAAATCTGGAGTCAATCCATCCACAGGAAAATTTCAAAGCTTACGGTTAGTGAAAAAACTTGTTTCATCGATGACTATGGTTCTGGACCATATAAAAGGCCCATCGGAGAAAGTTTTAAGGTAAGGTAAATATACCCACTTTTATATGTAAAGAGTATGAAATAATTAGTTTACATTTATGTATTAAAATGTGACTTCTTATTTCAGAGAAAAAAGGTGTCTAGCCCCCTTAAGGTATTTGCAACAATTGTGTTTGCAAATTAAACAAAGGTTTAATAATTTCGAAAACAATTATTTTGATCATCTAGACTGCATAGGGCCTGATAATGCATTGTCTCCGGATTTTCACTTAAACAATATGAATTGTATTAACAATTTAGCTCAACATTTTCGAGGTTTTATGGTCAATCAAAATGATGTTCACCATATTGTAAATGAGTGGAATGATTTAATTTTGTATGATTTCCCAGATTACTTAACAGATGATGATGTAGAAATTAGCATCTTTTGGTTCGAACTGTATTATTACCGCAACGAGGCTGGCAAATTTACGTTCAGGCACTTAGCTAATTTTGTATTACACATTCTAATAATACCTCACAGTAACGTTGAGCCAGAGAGAATTTGGAGTAAGGTAAAGCTGGAAAAAACCCAATTAGAAATAAGTTGCAGTTAGAGACAGTGAATGCTCTTTTACAATCGAGTATATGCATCAAATGTACGGGAGATTGTAGAGATTTCGAACCGACAGAGTTGATGCTCCATCTAATGAATGATGTAAATAATCCACCAAATCCCGATTTTAACCAATAATTTGTAAATAGTATTTATTATTGTAATGATCTGTTTAAAAAGAAAATCGTTTCATTCTTGTTAATTCTTGTTAATTAAATAAAACAATGTATAGTATTAAAAAAAAAAAATATTGTATTATTCTTTTGTGGTTTAACCTTTTTTACTGTTCATGAGCGCTTACAAAATATAAATATGATAATAATTACGCAAATTCAATACAAATAGTATTTATTTATTAATGTTTACATAATTTTGCTGTTAAAAGATATTCTTCTGATTCCGCATTTATTTGAAATGAAAGTTAGGCTTGCGGTAAGCTCCGCGCGTGTCGCTAGTTGCGAACAGTCATAGACTATGGCCGTAGGGGGTAAGCCAAATCAACGCTGCCGCAGATCTGCAGTCAGGGAATATAGAATATATTATCATTCAGTATAGAAGGCCAGATCGGCCGTTTTCGTGAAGCCAAAAATAAGCGTTAGTTCAGCCCCCCATGAGGCAGGCGGCGCTATGTTCGCCCATGCTTAAGCATAAGTTATACGAACATAACTAAGCGATTAGTCTACAGTTTTCGTTAAACTGTGTAAAATTTAACTTTATATTTTTATATTAATCGGGAGTAATGAAACGGTATTTTTCCTTATGTTATTCAAAAGCATTTTACTTAACACAAAAATATCAAATACATAAGTTGTTGATAACATTGAAATAAAACTTTTTTTCTATTCAACATTTGCATAAATAAAAATAAAAACTATTATTATAATTCAAATAGAAATAATGAAAACAATGTTTTTAATTTTAAATATAATTGCAATCATAGTACTTATATATTTAATATTCCTATGTGTACTTTAATCATATCAATTAATAATACTTAATTAATTTATATGAATCATAGACTATTTGAAAAGTTATCTGCATATATCTATATTTGTAGAATTATAAGGAAAATATTCTACAAAAAATAATAAATATGTAATAGTAAATGCATAATTTCCATTTAAATTTTACTGCAGAGATGTATTTATGTGTATTCTAATGATAATAACTATGAAAATAAGTATTACAATTAATACAATAATAAAATTATAAGGTTTTTCTGAGCATTGCGGTCGTGTCTATTAGGGAGGGGGCGGGCGACGAGCGAAGCGAGGAGCAGGTGTGTGTGGGGGCGGGGGTGTTGGCGTGTCGAAGGCACGCAGGGGGGCGCAGCCACCCTAGTTAAATCTTTTTTAACCCTTTTTTAACCCTTTATTAAACCCTTTATTTTAACACTTTTTAACCCTTTATTTAATCCTTTACTTAATCCTTCACTTAACTCACTCAATATGTACAATATTGGGCGCGGGGGGGGGGGGGGGATGAACACATACCACCGACCACAGGCCACTTAACCTTTAAATATAATAGGAAATTTTTTGAGATATTGAACATTGATTATTTTAGCATTTGAAAAAATTATTTTCTTTGGTGCACGATACATAGCATAAAAATCAACCAATCATCCTGAAATTTGGCATATATATATATATATATATATATATATATATATATATATATATATATATATATATATATATATATATATATATATATATATATATATATATATATATATATATATATATATATATATATATATATATATATATATATATATATATATATATATATATATATATATATATATATATATATATATATATATATATATATATATATATATATATATATATATATATATATGCCAAATTTCAGGATGATTGGTTGATTTTTATGCTATGTATCGTGCACCAAAGAAAATAATTTTTTCAAATGCGACAATAATCAATGTTCAATATCTCAAAAAATTTCCTATTATATTTAAAGGTTAAGTGGCCTGTGGTCGGTGGTATGTGTTCATCCCCCCCCCCGCGCCCAATATTGTACATATTGAGTGAGTTAAGTGAAGGATTAAGTAAAGGATTAAATAAAGGGTTAAAAAGTGTTAAAATAAAGGGTTTAATAAAGGGTTAAAAAAGGGTTAAAAAAGATTTAACTAGGGTGGCTGCGCCCCCCTGCGTGCCTTCGACACGCCAACACCCCCGCCCCCACACACACCTGCTCCTCGCTTCGCTCGTCGCCCGCCCCCTCCCTAATAGACACGACCGCAATGCTCAGAAAAACCTTATAATTTTATTATTGCATTAATTGTAATACTTATTTTCATAGTTATTATCATTAGAATACACATAAATACATCTCTGCAGTAAAATTTAAATGGAAATTATGCATTTACTATTAACTTTATATATATATATATATATATATATATATATATATATATATATATATATATATATATATATATATATATATATATATATATATATATATATATATATATATATATACAATATATATATACACATACACAAAGAACGCCAACATGGCGGCGGAGGAGCGTCTGCCTCCTGACAAACGCGAGAAAAGAACGTGTTGTAAAAGGAAAATCGCAGTAGTTGTGTGTATAATTTGTGATAAGGTGTATCATGGACCCTGCACTGAAAAAAATATTTCTTGAAATCAACTAAATTTTCTTCAAATCTAATAAATTATTTATTAGAACACTACTATTTAAATATTTCTTTAACTTAACAAAATTTATTTACTTATGCTAAAGAAATATTTATCTATATTAAATAAATATTTATTAAATAGTGTCAATAGATTTAGTAAAAATGAGTAATTATTTAGTTAATTTAACAAGTTCTAATAATTGACTTAAGTAAAGATTTATTTGTACTAATTAAATATTATGTTAATTTAAATGTAAGCACTCATTATAATAAATATTTATTTATTAATATAAGGAAAATATTATTTTGATTTGAGAAATTATTTCGTTAATTTAAGATTCTTAATTATTTCAACTAAGAAAATATTTACTTTTATGTATAATATATTTTGTGACTTTTAATATATGCAAGTATTAAATTAACTATCTATTTATTAGTATTAAAAATATATAATCTTAATTAGAAAAATTACTTATTTGTTTTACATTTCCAATTATTAGATTTAAGAAACTATTAATTAACTTACAATAAATATTTTATTATTTTCATGTAAAATAACCAGCAAAATCGTATTAATTAAAAGTATTATATATTTATTCATTTAAAATAGATGTGACTTTAAATCAACTAATTATTTAATTGCATACAAAATTTATTATACTAAATTTAAGAAATAAGGAAGAGATCGAAGTCTTTTTTTAAATATTAATAATTGTACTTTATATTATACTATTCAAGAGTTTAAAACGAAACAAAGATTTACTTGTTTTAAATAAACATTTCTTACAATTAATAAAATAATAAAAAAGTAAAATTAAAAATATTTGCTGAATTCTTTTTCACTTATTTAGTTGGTCTCTCCATGTCAATTACAGTGTTGTAACTGATTATTTTTATTTGATCTGAAACAGACATTTAATTTATTAAATACAAATATTTATTACTTATTTTTCTATTCCAGTTTGAAATTTTCGCTTCCTACCTTATCGACACACAACACACTAAAGTATTTTTCTTTTACAGAAGTGATGAAAACAAATATATGTTGATTTTGTACAGTTTTCTCTAAGAAACGCATTGAGTATAGTACACATTAATTAATAATATTTGAAAAAAATCGCAGAGAAAAATCCAACGGGGATTCGAACCCGGGTCGCTCGAGTTAGTACGCAGACACGCTATCCATTACGCTATTGCACGCTTGTAAAGACGCAGTCGATGTTCGTATATAACGTGCATTCATTAAGATGCGAATAATATACTTTATTGGTTTTAGGAAGAATTTAAAAGCAAAAGTATGATTGTTATTATTATCTAAACAATACTTATTAAAATAAAAACGTAATCAATATTTATTGAATACAACTAATTTTAATACTTTATGGAAAATCGATTTCAGATCTTTACACAAACAAGGGTTAGAAATTTATTTGTATAATACTTTTATTACTATTATAATTTATAAATGTCAAAGATGTTTTTTTTTCTATAAATTGAATGATTTTTCAATACATAAGCTATCATACATAAAAACATAATGTTGATAAGGTAGAAATCTATTTTTTTAATAAATATTTCATATGTTTAACTGAAATTTATTAAAATTAAACACAGTATTTATTCAAGTACTATTACTTAAATATTTATTAAAATTAACAAAATCTATGTAGTTAGTAATTATATATTTCTCTGTACCAAATAAATATTTGTTTAAGGACGTTCTCTGGCTCAGCTTCATCAATATCGCAAAAATTGTGATCTAAAAATATTATTTATGATGGAAACCCTTCATGAGTCTCTATACACTACTCTAAAAATAATAAAAAATGACGACGTAAGAAAAAAGATGTCAATACGATATTTTAAATAAATACCACCTACACGGTGTGACTATATATAGATATACAAATAACATGGTTGTTTTTCTTTATATCGCTATGTCTCCGAAATTAATACAGCTTGCCATATTGAAAATTATACCATATTAGTCCTCTCGATTTCTAGTTTTATATCCCATGGTTGAAAAAAAATCACAAAGAAAATTTCTTTTTCAGTAAATTAAAATGTATTTTTCCAACGAGCTTAGATAGGGATCCCATGTTAACGCTGAAACTTTAAAATCAAATATTTTTATTTTGAATATCGCTTTGGACGTGGGGCTTTGAAGCATGTACTAAGGACTAAAAATCAAACATTTTCTACAAGTTTCAGGAAAATCACAAGAAAATCGTTTTCTCGGAGAACGTCCTTAATACATAAAATTGATTATGTAAAAGCGGACAATTATTTATTTATCTAAATTTTAATTACTTGACTTGAGTATATATTAATATACATTTATAAAATATTGTATTAGTTTCAATACATAGATTTTTAGAAATGAATACTCATTCATTATTGATATAGTTTGTGAACTTAACAAATATATATTTTGTATAGATAAATATGTAATTACTAACTACAGAGATTTTGCTGATTTGAATAAGTATTTAAAAATTAGTATTTGAATAAATACTGTATTAAAATTTAATAAATTTTAGTTGAATTTATGAAATATTTTTTCAGTATAATTATTTTGGAAGTTCTATGAAGTTAATATTTTCTCAACTGAAACAATTACTCAGTAATCTGTGTACTTATTTGCAATAAATGTTTATTAATATTATAATAATTTAGTTGCATTTGCATGTATGTGCAAAAATATTTATTACTATCGAAATCATAATTATTATTATTAAATGAATAATTATTTTCAAAGTGAGCTGTTTACGATTATTTAGAATAAATATTTATTATGTCATTGTATTTATGTAGTTTAAAATAATTTTTTTATTCAATGAAATAAATATTTACTTATATCTAGAAATAACTTCTCAGAGACATTGAATAACATTTTTTACAATAATAAAGCATTTATTGCAAATAAGTACACGGATTACTCAGTAGTGGTTTCAGTTGAGAAAATATTTACTTCACAGATCTTCCGAAATAATTATACTGAGAAAATATTTCAGAAATTCAACTAAAATGTAGTAAAATTTAAAAAAAAGTATGTCTTGAAATAGTACTATTTAAATATATATTTAAATTTATATATATATATATATATATATGGGTCGTTCCTGTACTTTTTTTAAAAAGTGTGCGCGGGGGGGTCGTCAATTTTGTCGACGATTTTTTTTATGAAAGTACATATAAAAAGAATAGCTTGTGCAAAATTTCAGCCCCTTATCTCATTCCTAATTCCTGCTGGAATTTTTTTAAACCCTGATTTTGACCTGTTTTTAGCCAGTTTTCAAAAAATTCTAAAAGGCTGAAATTTTAACAAAATGAGGTCGGTGAGGTCTCATTTTTTTTGTCTTTTTTTAAATTTTAAGAAAAAAAATACATTGATATGAAATGATGATTTAGGTTTTATTGGTGATCTGTGATATGGCCATTGCATTTCATCATTTTTAGATCATCTTTAAACCTCTATATCTCGTAACTGGTTCCACATTTTTGAGCTCACTAGGTCTCATTTTTTTTGTCTCAACGAGACCTTTAATTTCTTTTTTGGAGGACCTAAATTGATTGAATAGACTTCAAGATACAGCCTTTTGAAGTTGACGTTTTTATCAAAAATCGCGAAAATCAACCGTGTTCATGGTCACAGTGTCAACCGAATTTTAATTAAAAATCATTAACAAAAGTATTTTTCATTAGAATATGATGTTATCTAACTATAATCTTTTCCTATCATAGGAAAAAGTAAAAAAATAATTTTTTGTCGAGCATTATAATATCTAATTTTTCGATACCTAAAATAATCAAAAATGGCTCTCTACTGACATGAATTCTACCATCTTATAATTATTTTTGACACGTATACGTAACATAGATACAAAGATGGTTCCTAGACCTTTAAAATCCGTAGTCGCTGATTTTTCTAGGACCACTAGAGCCAAAGTTATAGCCGTTTTTATAAAAAAATATTTTTCAAGTGGTAAAATTAGAGCTTGTGAAATATAGGAAAAGTTTTGTATGAGGCGTTTCGCCTCAACTCTCCCAGCGCGGCGCGCGAGCGTCAAATCATGCTATTTTCAAGTCGTGTTTACGATATCAATATGCATTTCAAAAAATTATGTGATAAGCGTTTCCGACGTATTTTTTCCTCAGCTTTCCAATGGTGTAAGTGGTTTTTCCGAAATTTTCCATTTTCACCCTCAAAAAGTATAAAACATACTATATCTCGGAAAGTATATTTTTAATATTTTTTTTATCATCTAGATCGAAAGCTGAGCATTTTTTACGTCGGAAAGGATTTTTTGCAAAATTTGCTCGAATGTTTTTCTTAGAGAAACAGAACGCGAAAGAGCAGACGCAGCGTCTCCTTCGTGCGCGGTATGCGGCGCGCTGTACAGCGCGTGGACTAGATGTATTTCGCTTTCTAGTAACCTTATTATTTTTATTTATCATTTTTAATTCTTTATGGAATATCTTTTTGCACTTCGAATTTCACTTATATGCACGATTGACATTTTCATAGGTTATTTCGCAAAAAAAAAACCGCTGCCAATTCTTTGGCACTTAGCTTCCTCAAACTAATTCATCGTTTCCTAATTAAAAATTGAAATTCTGAAAATACATTTTTCATAAAAAGGAATGCTAAAGAATTTCAATAATACTTTGAACCGATGCGTCTTATACCAGTTTCTTGCAAAATAGTATATTACGTACCGATTTTAAAAAAAGCTTTGACAGGCCACCAAGTTTAAAAAAAATTGAGATTAAAAAGAGATAAAAGAAGGGGCTAAAAATGGCACTATTAATACGTTTTGATATTTTAATTTACTACATTATATAAAAATATTAAAATGATAGTTCTCGAAAATAAATGTATAATATATATTCATATAGATAATCACTTGTAACGGGATGGCTAGTGGGGGAAAATCCCAACAAGCCACAGGCCAGCGATGCCCTAGAACACGGTGCCGCGGGTGTCAGACTAAAATGACTTGCCCGGGGATCTGCTCCTGGAAACCCGAAAACAACGCGAAGATCGCACACGACCTTCGCTTTCCAACTAATTGGATCGCTGAGTGAAAAGCGCGCGCTCGAAGAGTAAAGCGCGCGGCCGCTATGCTCAGATATGAAAACGACCGGCGGAGTCGTTTTTCCGCGGAGGCGGCGGTATCCGGGAGAAGGACAGGTTGTAATGAACAACGCGACGAGTAACTAGATATCACAATATATTCACAATCACTAATCTCTACAAGCACAACGCACGTGCTGATTAGAACAAAGAGTTAGTTCGCGCGCGACCATTAATATTCAAACGCGCGAACTACACGGCGCGCGGCGAAGCTGCTAATTTCGCGCGCGGTGTTAAAGTACGGCGGGCTGACACACACCCCCACGTACACGGCACAGAAGGCTTGCACGGGGCGATTTCCGTGCGAGCCTTTACAATGAACCCGCGAGAGGAGAGTAGAAAACTTACGTTAGGAAGGAGCAGCCGGTGCACTCGACTCTCTCTCTCGCTCCCTGTCGTTCGCACAGCAGTTGCGCTCTCTCTCTCTCTCTCTCTCTCTCTCTCTCTCTCTCTTTCGCTGTATTGGGTCGGCAGGCGGGCTGGCTGCCGGCTCCTCGCTCGCAGGCTCGTTCTGCTCGTGGCACACGCTGTGCGGTATCGCTCTATCTCTGTCTCTCTTGTGCGCGCCTCCACTATCTGCGGCGCCTCCACTACACTCGCGGGGTCACACAAAACGATCGAACGGCGTGGACAAGTAAACTCACGAAGAACGGAGGAGATCCTACTTGCGCGACGGCAGACACGAAGATGGCTCCCTTTTCTCGCGGGAACCAGTTAGCAGCTTCGCGACGGATGACGGGCATTTTACGCGTCGCGAGACCGATTCGCTACGCGCGGCGCGCCTCGATTCGGCTGCGCAGGAGTTGCGCGCGCGCGCTCACTACCTTCGCGCGGTAGATTAGAATCGCGGCTAGACACGCGTTACACCCCCCCACCAGACGCTGCTTAGGGGACCGAGAGCAGCTCTGCTAATCATGGCCGTCGTCGTACCTACTAATATGGTAGTAATGATTAGGAAAAGGAGGTTCGGAAAGGAACATTGCAGAATCGGAGTCACCGGTTTTTCTTTTTAATTTTTATTAAAAAAAAAATATATAAAAAAAACTTCAGGGCTTCACCCCTCTTCAACTGGCCCGGGAATACGATCGGCGCCCCTTGTGACGAGCTTGGTTGGGGCAATGTTTTGACTTTTTCACCCCAAGCTCGCCACACATGAAGCACCGGGGGATTGCGTTACTGTCGAGCGCATCCCGGGCCGCTCGCTCTTCTTCGAGCGCCCTCCTAAGGCGCTCTTCTTCTTTTTGGAGACGGCGCTGGGCCTCTTCCTTGACCCGGCGCGCCGTCTCCTCCGCCTTTTCCCTGGCTCGCCTGGCCTCTTCCATGCGCTCCTGCGCACGAGCCAGGCGAGCCTCCTCCGCCTTTTGGAAGGCTGTGCGGCGCAGCCTGGCGGCCCTGGCCTCTGCGGCGGCCGCGAGCTCTTCGCGCCGGCCTTGGGCCATACCGACCCATTTGCCGGCTTGCCGCTCGCCGGCCTTACCGCGGTACTGGAGAAAGACCTCCAGTGCGGCCAGGGCAGCGTCCTCCGCAGCGCGCGAGGACTTGCTGAGGCACCACGCTTCCTCGAGGGCCTTCTCCACTGGGACCCAGGCCGCACCGACTTCATCCCTCGGTGCCCACTTGGGGGCCTGGGTCGGAGAACTCTCTTTCCTTTCTTCGTCGGCCCGAGCCGCGCCGGCGTTTCCTTCCGGCGCCATTTCTGAGGCTCGGACCGACGCCTCTTGCGAAAGCCGTTCTTTCCGGCTTTCCTGCTGCTCCTTCGGGGGACGAGGTCGGCGAAGCGGACTGGGACCGGCCTCTGCCCAGGCCGGCTCCGAAGGTCCCTTTCTTGGCTTCGGCGCCTCTATCTCCTCGATCATGACTGTGGAGGGCTCTTCCACTGGCTGGGGTGCCAGTGTCACAGCGTCGATGCCCTCCACGACCTGCTCCAAAAAATCGATGACGGCGGGGTCAGGATTGCACTGGATTAATCCAGCGATCACCTTCTTCGCCGTCTCCGCTATTTCGGGAGTCAGGCCTTGCATGTCCTGAAACAGGTAAATCGATCCCGGGGAGGAGTGAGATTGAGGACTGGAGAATTAAGACGAACACAGGTTGGTACGTACGACACAAGTTGGACGGCACAATTATTGCTTTTTATACGCTCGGGTTCTACGAGGACTAATTAGTCCGGCATCAGCAAGTACGGGCTTCTTCTTCGAACCCTTTGGCCTCCCTGGGCCTCGCTTGGGTTCTGTTGGACCGGCCACACGCATAGGCCGGCCATCGCTCGCACGCTTTCCTGGCCTAACTAATAGCGCGGTCTTACGAGGTGGACCGCGCCTCTTAGCCGTCGCCCGGGGCTGTACATTCCCCCGGCTAACTCTGTGTCCCTCTGACGTGTTCCGTTCGGCTGAAGAGTCCCTCGCTGGTAGCGCCTGGGCTACTTCTGCTGAGACGTATCTCTTGAGTTGCTGCGCATGAACGGGACGTATCGTTCGACCATCCTCACCTTGGATCTCATAGGTGTTTTCGCCTAGAATATTCACAATCGTGTAGGGCCCCTCGTACATCGGGGCTAATTTGGCAGAAATCCCCTCAGCTGCTGAGGATAGTACCTTATTCTCTCTCCATACACGATCGCCTAGACAGAATTCTGGAGGTCGACGATGAGCGTCATAATATTTGACTTGTCTCGCCTGCTCCGCTTGCGCGTCGGCCGCCGCCCGAACGTGCAATTCGCGGAGCTTGTCCATACGTACGACCCAATTGTTTATCGCCTCTTGCTGCCCTTGCTCTTCGGCTAACCTGTCTTCCTCCCGCCTTAGTGTCTTCGGTGGGTCGGATTGTCGGCCGTAAATGAGCATGGCAGGACTTATCTTTGTGGAGCTGTGTTCGGCAGTATTGTACGCGAACGCCAGCTCATTCAGTTTCTCATCCCAGGACCGGTGATTTTCCTCTGCGTAAGACATAATCATTGTCTTCACCGTTCGATTCACACGCTCGACAGGATTGGCCTGAGGGTGATACGGAGGTGTAAACGTGTGATGCACGTTTCTCTCCTTTAAGAATGCCTCTAATGGTGCATTTTTAAATTCAGTCCCATTGTCTGAGAGAAACACCTCCGGGACTCCGAATCGCAGACATACTCGCTCGTTGAGTCCCTTAATTACCGATTTACCATCTGCCCTTTTTATCGGAATTACTTCAATCCAGCGTGTGAACAAGTCCTGGAATATGAGAATGTATTCGTGGCCGTGCGTGGTTTTTGGGAGGGGCCCCATAATGTCGCTGGCCACGATTTGCCATGGACGCTCTGTAATTCGGCGTCCCATGAATCCTGTTGGAGCGCGCTGTTCGACTTTGCACTGCTGGCAAATTTGGCACTGGCTCACGTATCTGGCTACATCACGAGACATGTGTGGCCAATAATACTTCCGCTTTACTCTTTCTAGCGTTTTCTCGCGGCCCAAGTGCCCAGCAGTTGGAAAGTCATGGCATTCTCTCAGTACTTCGCGTCGCTTTTCGTGAGGGACTGCTAACTTCCATGCATCATCGTCGCCGAGAGACTCGTCTATGACTTCATCAGGTTCGTACTTGTACAGTCTCCCCCCGCCAGCTTGAACGTGGGGAAGTCTCGCGGCCGCTGTTGAACCTCTTTCATAATTTCGAGGTACCATTGGTCGTTTGTATCGCGTTCGAGCTCTAACGCGGCGACCGCTGGCTCCTCTTCCTCGAACATCCGCGAAAGGGCATCTGGGACATTGTTCAAAGAGCCCTTTCGGTGTTCGACTGTGAAACTGTGGTTTTGTAGTTCCAAAGCCCATCTTGCTAACCTGCCTGATGGGTTTCGGAGATCACGGAGCCACTTCAAGCTGCTATGATCCGTGATGACCTTGAAGTCATAGGCCTCTATATACGGACGGAACTTTTTGATTGCCCAGAGAATTGCTAGACACTCTCGTTCCGTCACGCTATAATTCTTCTCGGCCGCGCTCAGAGTTCGACTAGCGAACTCTAGGACTCTTTCGTTGCCGTCTATTATCTGGTATAGCACCGCTCCAAATCCTGTATCGCTCGCATCAGTTTGCACCACGAACTGTGCGTTAGATACCGGTCTGTGGAGAATCGGTGCAGAAGCAACTAGCGCTTTTAGCTTTTGGAAGGCCTCTTCTTGTGCCGTTGACCACTCATATTTCCGATCCTTTTTCGTTAGTTCGGTCAGTGGTTCAGCAATTGTGGCGAAGTTTGATAAAAACTTTCTATACCACGAGGCCATTCCTAGGAAGCGTCTCAGCTGACGGAGGTTTTTCGGCACCGGATATTCCATAATGGGCTTTATTTTCTTGGGGTCTGGTTTAAAACCATCCCTATTTACTATGACCCCGAGATATTGGACCTCATCGCGACAGAAGACACTCTTCTCGCGATTTATTGTGAGGCCCGCGTCCTTTATCCTATCTAGAACTCTTTTTAGAACCTCTTTATGCTCCTCGAATGTTTCTGTGACTATTATTATGTCATCGAGATACGAGTAAGCAAAAGGTTCGAGTTCGGGGCCGATGACTTTGTCAATCAGCCTCTGGAAGGACGCTCCGGCATACGAAAGACCGTAGGGCATTCTTGTAAATTGAAATAACCCTTTGCCTGGCACGGTGAAGGCCGTAGTCTCTTTGGACTCCGGATTTAGTGGTATTTGGTGGTACGCACTACTTAAATCCAATGTGGATATGTATCGCGCTTTCTGCAGTTTGCTTAAGATACTCTCCATGTATGGTAACGGGTATGCGTCTGGCCTTGACGCTGCATTCACTTTTCTGAAGTCCACACAGAAACGGAACTTCCCGTTGGACTTGCGTACCATTACCACAGGGCTTGACCAGCCGCTTGTCGAAGGTTCTATTATACCCGCGAGTAGCGTTTCCTCCACCTGCTTGTGCATCTCTTCCTCGAGTTTTCGAGATACTGGGTAGTACTTCTGTTTTATGGGTCTTGTGGAGCCGACGTCTACTGCATGCTCAACCCACGAAGTATACCCTAATGGTGCCAGGCCGTTTCCCATCAGCTCAGCTACTAAAGCTTCCGCTTCTTTGCGCTGCTCTTCTGTTGGGTCCGCCAACCCTATAGCTGATACGGACACGGTATTATTGGCGGTTATGGAGGCTACTTCTAACTTTACGCTTGCATCATCATCTTTGAGATGCAGCGTATTGTCAGTGGGGTCTAAGACGGCGCTAAACTTCTTAATGAAGTTCACCCCCAAGTAGCACTCCGTGTCTAGGTCTGGCATGATTGCGACGCGCACATCCTTGCACACGCCTGCCACGACCATGCGTAGATATACATAGCCAACCACTGCTATGCTCTGCCCATTAGCTACCCGTGCCGTTAGGCCGCTGGCCGGGATTAATTCTTTTCCGCAGGCTGTAGCGAGCTGTAAGCCGATGGAATTCATCCCAGTCCAGGAAGCTCCAGTATCGAAGAGTGCCCGTAGCCTGTAGCCGGCTACACCTACTTGAAGCCACCATCGCGAGCATGTTTCCTGGTTATCTTCGTTCTGCTGAGTCGCGGGCACTTCTTCGCTCTCTCCTTCAGGCAATTGAACCGAGTTACCCTCGGTCGCTGATGTGAGAGCTGGGGGCGGGCGTGTGGCCGTGTTTACCTGCCCCCTTGACCGTTTCCCTGCTGGTTTCCGGCAGCATTGGGGTTGCGGTCGCTTCCCCTTTGCTCGTTGCCGTAACCCCTTCGGTACTCTGGCCTTTGTGGAGGTCCATTACTCCTTGGACTTGGCGGCCTAGCCTGGTGGGTCGCGCTACTACCCCCACTAGGCTGATTATTACTTTGCCCGCCTTCCCGCTGCCTGTTCTCCCAATTATTCTTTTTCTTGGGCTTCTTGAACGACTGTGGGTTTGGCGTTTGCCCACTATTTCCGTCGGTGCCTTTCTTTGTCAAGCTTGACAAACACTCGGCCATCACCCGACGGAACATAGCCTCGAGGCTTTCTCGAGGCTCCTGCTGTTGTTGCCCCATCGCCGCCACTCCTGGATTCTGCTTTTTCCGCTGATCCGTGGTTGGCTCTGTAGGTACGTAGGCAAACTCTGGCAAGTAAGTGCGCTCTGGCGGTGGTGGCGAGTGATACACCTTATCTGCCGCGAGCGCTAATTCGGCCTCCCGGGCTAAATCCAGGAGCCCTCGGTAATCCGTAATTTGATTACGCATCACCATTTTTTGTAGTTCTGGCCGCATGTTCCAGTGCAACATGTCCAATTGTTGGGGCATGCTAGGCACCGGAACTAACTTGAGAATCAAGGCTTGCAGATTCACTACGTAATCTCTCGTGAGTTCGTTTCTGCCTTGAGTCCTCGCGTATATCTCCGCTAGGATTCGCTGTTGATGGCCCCTGTCACCGCCATACATGTGTATTATGGCCTCTTGGAAGTCTTGCCAAGATCGCCACGTATGACGGTTACTCCTATACCAGGTGGCCGCTACTCCACTCAGGAGCTCTGACAATGACGAGAGTACTTCGTCGTACGTCAGATTTGCTAGAGCTCGACATTCCTCTACTCTCGTGAGGAATAACTCGACGCTCTGCTCCTTCAAGGACCCAGAGAACTTGATGTGCCATTTCCTTACGATTTGGCCAACATCACGGTTCGTCTGTTGAGGCACGTACGTCTGCCTCGTAGACTGGTCCAGTGTAGCGCTCACCCCCGCCTGACGCTGTGTAGGATTTCTTCCGCTATTCCTCCTAGCGTCCCTTGGCGATTCAGTATTGGGGCTGCTGCTGTCAAAATTCACATATGTGAACGTGTCCTGAAAGTTCACATGTGGTGATCCTCGTCCCCTGCCCGCACTCGGTAGTTGGACTCCCTCCAAGCGCGTGCTTGAGGGTGGGTGCCGAGCTTCTTGGAGTATTCGCACACTCTCTTTGAGCTCTTCCACCTCTTTGACGAGTCTATGGATCACCGACAGCAGCTGTTCTGAGACTACGTTATCTCCCACAGCAATCCCTGCGGTACGCTGTTCCCCCGCACTTGGCCACTCAAAACTCTGTGGCTGCGGTGGACTTCGCGTTTGCTGCCAGAACGCGTGCTGCCCATTTTGTGCCGACAACGACTCTTGTTCTTGACTCCGCCGGAATTGTCGTTGCCTGCGCTGCTCTTCTAGCAACGCCTGCTGTCGCTGCTGCTCTTGATGCTTTCGCTGTTGCTGCCGCTGCTGCTCCTGCTGTTGTTGCTGTTGCTGCCGTCGCTGCTGCTCCATCTGCTGCTGCTGTTGCATTTGTTGCTGCTGCATTTGCTGCTGCTGCATTTGCTGCTGTTGCAGTTGCTGCTGCTGTATTTGCTGCTGCTGCATTTGCTGCTGCTGCAGTTGTTGCTGTTGAAGCTGTTGCTGTTGGAGCTGTCCCTCGGCTTCGGCTGGAGATGTCCCGGTGGGTGCTGCAGAGCTCAATATCTCTGTCCCGGAACCCTCCTGGCCATTTGCCTCATCCGCTGGCTCCACCACTGCATTATGTGCTTGTTGTGGAGCGTTCATCCTCCGAGACTCCGAGAGTTTTTGCATCACTATCGGGTCATCAAGGAGCGTAATGAACGGGTGCGGTTGGTCTGGATCAGTATTGGGATCCACAATAGTCGACCCAGATTTGTTCATCAACGTTAAGTCGATGGACGCCCTTCGGGACTGCTCGCGTTTAGCAAACGCTTGCTTCTCCGACAGCTCCGGCTCTGGCACGAAATCGGCGGCACTGTAATCGCCCATAAGCCACTTGATCGTTGTCAGCATATTCACTGATTGCAGATCTGACTGCTGCAGACCAAGGGCTTGCATGGCCTCGATAATTTCCTCTTCGGGCTGTGTATACGCCCAATTGAGTATCGCAGATTCCGCAAACTGCGATGATCGGGCCGTGGTGTCAATTGGCTGTGCGCTTCCCCACGAACTTATTTTACTAGCGTGAGTAGTATCCGGATTGATGGCAGAGAGAGTTTGCCTTTTCAACCCGTGAGCTAGCTTTTTCAATGCGAACCCGGGTTACTTTCTAAGAGCTACGGCAGTTGCTCTTAACCTCGATAATGTACGAGGATTTCCCGTATGCGGCTCTAAAAAAAAAAAAAGCTATTTCTGTAAGTAATTACGATTTGTAATTAATTACGCTCCACTACTCGCACTTGTAATTTTAAAATAAATATATGTGAAAAAAAAAATATATATATGTGTCAAAACGGACAATATCACCAAAAACACAAAAAAATAAATACAATTTTCACCTAAAAAAAATAAAAACAATTTTTAAGTTCGAGGGGATTTTTGCGCTCGAGTTTTTACTCGGGCGCACAGTCAACTTTTTGTTCCGAGAGTGCTTGCCGACTTTCTCTCGATCTTCTTCTAACTGCACGATAAAAGAAAAAAAAAAATTTTATTTTTCGTCCAAAAAAAAATAATTCGTATCGGAAATACGAGAGGACGAGAAGAAAAAAAAATTTTCGAGACGAGAAAAAAAATTAATTAAAAAAATTAATTATCGCTAAAAAAAAATTTTGTCGTTAAAAAATTAATTGTTATTAAAAAACTTTAATTGTTAACAATAATTCCTCAACGCTCCAAAAATTCCGCGATCAATATCTCTCCTCGTCGGCACACTAGGTCGAGGGTTATTGGCTATCGCACGCCTAACCTCTCGACCGCACTCTCGCAACAGCACGGCTGTGTCACGCACACGCACACACGCGCCTACGAGCTGCGGCACGAAGAGCCTTTGTTTGCAGCTTACGCTCAGCTACGCTGCTGAGCTTCTTCGCGCCAAGCTTCGCCGCGAATCACGTACGCGTCGCAGGTCCTTCTCCACCCCCAAAACGTTGTGGCGCCAGTTGTAACGGGATGGCTAGTGGGGGAAAATCCCAACAAGCCACAGGCCAGCGATGCCCTAGAACACGGTGCCGCGGGTGTCAGACTAAAATGACTTGCCCGGGGATCTGCTCCTGGAAACCCGAAAACAACGCGAAGATCGCACACGACCTTCGCTTTCCAACTAATTGGATCGCTGAGTGAAAAGCGCGCGCTCGAAGAGTAAAGCGCGCGGCCGCTATGCTCAGATATGAAAACGACCGGCGGAGTCGTTTTCCGCGGAGGCGGCGGTATCCGGGAGAAGGACAGGTTGTAATGAACAACGCGACGAGTAACTAGATATCACAATATATTCACAATCACTAATCTCTACAAGCACAACGCACGTGCTGATTAGAACAAAGAGTTAGTTCGCGCGCGACCGTTAATATTCAAACGCGCGAACTACACGGCGCGCGGCGAAGCTGCTAATTTCGCGCGCGGTGTTAAAGTACGGCGGGCTGACACACACCCCCACGTACACGGCACAGAAGGCTTGCACGGGGCGATTTCCGTGCGAGCCTTTACAATGAACCCGCGAGAGGAGAGTAGAAAACTTACGTTAGGAAGGAGCAGCCGGTGCACTCGACTCTCTCTCTCGCTCCCTGTCGTTCGCACAGCAGTTGCGCTCTCTCTCTCTCTCTCTCTTTCGCTGTATTGGGTCGGCAGGCGGGCTGGCTGCCGGCTCCTCGCTCGCAGGCTCGTTCTGCTCGTGGCACACGCTGTGCGGTATCGCTCTCTCTCTGTCTCTCTTGTGCGCGCCTCCACTATTTGCGGCGCCTCCACTACACTCACGGGGTCTCACAAAACGATCGAACGGCGTGGACAAGTAAACTCACGAAGAACGGAGGAGATCCTACTTGCGCGACGGCAGACACGAAGATGGCTCCCTTTTCTCGCGGGAACCAGTTAGCAGCTTCGCGACGGATGACGGGCATTTTACGCGTCGCGAGACCGATTCGCTTCGCGCGGCGCGCCTCGATTCGGCTGCGCAGGAGTTGCGCGCGCGCGCTCACTACCTTCGCGCGGTAGATTAGAATCGCGGCTAGACACGCGTTACACACTTAAAATTGCAACACAATATTGCCACCAACAAGTGTAATAAGTAACAGTTAAAATTACAAGTCGATAAATAAATTATTTTTTGAGATATTAATTTTTTAAATATAAAAAAGTTTTCATTAATAACAAATGACAGAGTGAAGATATTTTAAATTTTAAATTTTACAAAAAGAAAATGTAGGTAATTTGAATACCTTTTAAGAGAAGTATATTATTTTATGTAATAATTACTATAAAATACGAAAAAATCAAAAAAACTAAAAATTCAAAATCGTTTTTTGGTTATAAAACAAAAGAAAATCAATAAAATCCCAAATCCATCAGGGTACTTTCCTTTTGCCGCAAGACGAAGCGAATAAGCTTTACCCGACGAAAATCGGTTGATTAGTTTTGG
This sequence comes from Torymus aiolomorphi, assembly GCA_036365515.1. Classification (NCBI taxonomy): domain Eukaryota; kingdom Metazoa; phylum Arthropoda; class Insecta; order Hymenoptera; family Torymidae; genus Torymus; species Torymus aiolomorphi. The sequence goes on from CM070876.1 coordinate 50,949,190, forward strand.
AGATATTAAGAGTTGAAATATACACACACACACACGCACACACACACATACATATATCCACGTAATCAAAAATCATCAAAATCAAATAATATACACATATACCACCATAAAACATCTTTTTGAAGACTTTTTTTTCGAAAATTTTTTTCACCGTTACAAAGCTTCCTCTTTGAGGAAGCAAAAACATTACAATCAATTTGAAATAGCAGACGCAACGCTTCTCACTTACTTTTTACCCGATAGGTGGCTTGCGTATAGAAAATTTTTGCCCGAGAGTAATTCGTTGTATCCAATTATATAAGTCTGATGAATTTTCGATCTTTGTTATCCTTGAAATTGTTTAAGAATTTTAACGCTGTTTCCGTTATATTTGTGTTCTTCGTGTGTTTGCTGATTAAATCATAATTTATTTTTGGTTTATTTATTGCATTTATTTTCTCGCTACTGAAATGGATCCAGCTTTGAAGCTGAAATGCATAAATCCTTTTAATAAAATTAATCACTCTGTGCGTAAAAATTTGTCGAATTTTCCTTCAATATTTAGGAGTGTGTATCCCCTCGTACCAGAAAACGCGAAAATTTGTTCCAACTGCCAACGTCAACTTTATAAACATAAGTTAGATTTACCTTCATGCGATGCCAAAAAAGCTAAAATTGAATGTACTGATGAATATTATAAAGCAGGCGTGGCAGTTCTCAACCAATTAAAAAAAAAATTTTTAGAATCACCGGGTAAGGAAGATAAAATTCAGCTACTCACGCTTGCTCCTGATTTTTGGTCTCGCAGAGACTTAATCAGAGAGTTCGGTTGTACTGAGTGGGAAGCTCGAGAAGCGAAAAAGTTAGTAACTGAAAGTGGAATTTTTTCAAAACCTGAAAAGAAAAGGGGCAAAATATTACCAGTTGAAAGTGTAGATTCAGTTAAACGTTTTTATGAGAGGGACGATATTAGTCGTGTAATGCCCGGATTAAAAGATTGTATATCTGTTAAGAAGGATAATGGTAAAAGAGAACATGTACAGAAAAGGTTACTACTTGGTAATTTACGTGAAATTTATTGTTTATTTAAAAAAGAGCATGAATCTGTTAATATTGGCTTCACTAAATTTACTCAATTGAGGCCGCCGCATTGTGTTCTAGCGGGAAGCAGTGGTACGCATAATGTATGCGTATGTGTACACCACGAAAATATCAAGCTGATGTTAAATGCTATTAATTTACAGAGTTTAACTGAAGGTACTCGACTATTTCTTAAAAACTACCACGATTGCATCCAAGCAATCGTATGTAGTAATGCTAGTTCGAAATGTTACTCGGGAGACTGTTTAGATTGCCCCAATATGCCTGTATTACGGAAACATTTGCTTGAATGTTTTGAGAGAAATGATATTTTTCAAATACAGTATGAGTCATGGCTTCAGACAGATCGTTGCACAATAGTATCTACAACTGTAAATGTTTATGAATTCATGAACATACTGGGAGAAAAATTAATAAAATTTAAAACTCATGACTTCTTTGCGAGAGAACAATATCTTTTCTTAAGCGATTTGAAAAAAACCTTCAAAAAGGAGAATTCCTTGTTTGTTGTGATTTTGCAGAAAACTATGCGTTTATAGTGCAAAATTCAACACAATCGTTCCACTGGAACAATAATCAAGCAACAGTTTTTACAACAGTGGTATATTATAACGAAAATCAAGATCTTAAACATATAAGCATTGCTATAATTTCTGATAATCTAAATCACGATACTGTTGCTGTTTATGAATATCAAACAATTATAATATCGTATTTAAAAAGTAATTTCATAGTCAAGAAAATTTATTACTTAACTGATGGAGCAGGTCAGCATTTTAAGAACAAGTCTACCTTCCAAAATCTTCTGTTTCATCAAAAAGATTTTGGAGTTCCTGCTGAATGGCATTTTCATGCAACAGCGCACGGTAAAGGTGCGTACGATGGTATAGGCGCAAATTTGAAAAGAGGGGCGAAAAGAGCAAGTCTTCAACTCTCTTCGAGTAATCATATTTTAACACCAGAAGACCTTTACAACTGGGCTTTACGTAATTGCAAAGAAACTAAAGTTTTTTACAGCACTAAAGAGACCTATGAAAAAGCCGTTTTGAAACTAAAATCAAGGTTAAGTAAAATTAAATCTATACCGGGAACTTTACAGTACCATGCCGTTATTCCAATGAATAAAACAACATTAATACTAAAAAAAACGTCAATGAGTTCAGAATATCAAATCTTCCCTAAAAAACCCGTAAAACAAAACAAAATAAAATTATCTACTTTAAAAAAAAAGAATTATTAATATAAATACTAGTTTATTGTTGCTATTATTAAGGAAATCAAAATTTTAAGTGGTTGTTAGAGAGCGAAATGCATCTAGTCCACGCGGTGTACAGCGCGCCGAAAACCGCGCGCGAAGGAGACTCTGCGTCTGCTCTTTCGCATTCTGTTTCTCTAAGAAAACATTCGAGCAAATTCTGAAAAAAATCTTTTCCGACGTAGAAAATGCTCAGCTTTCGATCTAGGGGGTAAAAAAAAATATTAAAAATATACTTTTCGAGATATAGTATGTTTTATACTTGTTGGGGGGGAAAATGGAAAATTTCGGAAAAACCACCTACGCCATTGGAAAGCTGAGGAAAAAATACGTCGGAAACGCTTATCACATAATTTTTTGAAATGCATATTGATATCGTAAACACGACTTGAAAATAGCATGATTTGACGCTAGCGCGCCGCGCTGGGAGAGTTGAGGCGAAATGCCTCACATACAAGTTCAACCATAAGTTTGGCATAATTGTCCTAAAAAAAGTGCTAAGGCTGCATATTTAGAAGATCTTAGGCCGTGTCTACACTATACGAGAAGCACGTGCGATCAGCCCAAGCAATGCGAGCAAGCCATGCGCGCATGCGACGCGAGCAAGAGACGGTAATGGCTTTAGGTTGATTAAATTACCTATGCAGACTTAATAGATAATTAAAGTTGAAAATAAGAATTTAAGTAAAATTTTTTTTGTAATATTCATTTTAACTATTTTATAATCATTATCAAATGAAGTAAGTTTTGCTTTTAATGTTGAATCATGAATGGGTATAAGGCAGTAATATTTTCCTGTATTCTGTATAGTTCGGGTCAATTTAAAACGGCATTCTAGTACTTCACGCCTTTTCTCAATTGTTTCTTGACTCACCCAAATAGATCTAAAAACCAAATATTCTATATTTTTATAACACATAATGATTTATTATTCAAATACATAATCAAATAATATAGTCAAAAAATCTAAATTATATTATTTTTACCTTATTCCATCAATATTTTCACTAACGTAATCATACATGTCTTTTGGATTTAAAATTGGTTTTTCTGATGTTCTTTGTAAGGATGCCCTGCGTACTGTTCGTTTAACCACTACTCCACATCCATCACACGGACTTTTCCCATGGCTAATAGAAAAAAAGTTGTGCGACTTAACTTTTAAGCCAAAATCATCCTCATGATGGCAGATATTAATGAAATTGTTCCTACAGTAAATAAATACAATCTTGAAGGTAAAAATTATAAAAAATAAAATAAATCTGTTTAATATTGTGTACATAATAATACAAATTATTTGAACTTGCATCGTAGAAGTTGTTGCTTTTTTTAAATTTGATATACAGAAAAAATAAAGAACTGTTTTAGTAATTTTATCTTTAAAGCTGTTTTCTACATAATGTAAAATTTTAACTCGGGTGTAACCTGCAGGTCCAGGATCTTTATAGATTTTGATGTTCTGGGTCTCAAAATAGTTTTTCACACAAATTAAATATACTTTCAGAATATTACTTTGACATATTCTTAATAATTAAAATTAAATTTTTTCAGGTCATTTAATGAACAAAAATCTAAAGGTGTCTATTTTGTTCATATAATACGTATTAATATACTACAATAAAAGTACTCTTACTTGTTTCTGTATTGGGTAGGTGCTCCATCTGACATATAATGTACATTCTCAATAAACGGAAAATCTCGTTTTAGAAGTGCAATGAGTTGCCCTTGTAAAGTGTTAACTGCACAAGCATCATGTTTTAAACAATCACTAATAACACATACAGATAAGGTTTGTAATTTGTCGTTATTGTCTTCTTTATAATACACTACAAACGGGTGTACAGTTGCTTGTGTATTATTAAAATAAAATGCTTGGATCGAGTCTTGACAAACAAATAAGAAATTTTCAGCAAAATCTTGAAGTATAATACATGTATCTGGAGTAATAATTGTTTTGCAGTGTTTTAAATAACATTTTTGCATTTCAGTCACATAATGATGCTTTGTTAACTCCCATAAGTCATTGGCTAAATTTATAATAAAATTTCTTGTAGGTTCTTTTACCATAATAAGACTGACTCTATTATTAGATTGTGATTCAGCATTATTTACCCAATTATGATATTCAATCTCTGAAACATCTTCGCATGAGCTTGATTCCAATATTTTCAGAATTTCTGCTTTACCAGGACAGTTTTCACAAAGATGTAGCATACAATCACTCCAATCTGTTGAACAAACACAATCATTTAAAATTACTCGGTAGGCTAAATTTTTGTTGATGGCAGACAATTTTAATTTGACATTTTGGTGTATAGGACATACACAAATTGTATGTGTACCAGGTGCTCCAGCACTAATACATTCTTTTGGCCTTAAAGAAACAAATATACTGAAACCTGGTTTGCGCTGATCTTTAAAATGCTGTTCATATTCTTCTTCCACCCAATTGTTGTATAGATCCTTCAAATCATACATCAACAGTCTTTTTTGTAACTTCTCTGTGATATTAGTAATAGGATTTTTAACACTGATGCAATCTTTAATGCCGCTACATATCCTACTATTGTTTTCATCTCTATAATACTGAGTTACAGATTCTCTAACTTCATTAGAATGAATGCTGTACACTTTATGCTTAATAGTTCCTAAGATACCTGGAAAAATATATTTTGAAATTAATTTCAAATAGTGTATACTTAATCACAAAATAAAATCATAATAACAATATTATTTTTTTTAATTTAACGATTATCAAGACGATAAAATTTAGCTCAATGTTTATTCTATTTTAATTACTATGACTTGTTATATTGGAAGAAAAGAAATAGTTTAGAATTAATTTATTTATTTTATTTTTTTTTTTTTATATTAATTTTAATAGTTCTTTTAAAATCCAATAATTACTTTATTATTTTTTATCTAATAATGAATAATGAAGGGTACCCCATGTTAAGATAGGCAAAATGCCATTATTAATGAAAGCGAAAAATGACAGTGATTTCATAGAAGTATACTAAAAAAAGAATTTTCTACGATTTTTCCGGGGACCTATCTCCCCTCCTTATACCAGGAAGGCCTAAAAATCGCATTTTTTGGAACTTATTTTTTTCTCCCGTTCCTCAATGTTAAAAAATTAAAAAAAAAATATGAGATTACAGCTTGTAAACAGAGAGAACATTGAGATTTCTCAAATATAGATTCTTTCTAATTAAATCGGATTTCATTTAAATGTTTAAATTACAATTCATGTATTATTTTACTTAATCCGTAAACAATACTTAAGCAATACGTAAGCAATACGTAAGTAATACATAAATAATAATACTTAAGTAATAATACATGAGTAATATAAATAAATAATTATGAGGATTTTTAATTAAATATTTTATAGGGTACCCTTTATCATTATAGTTGCTTGAACAAAAATTACATAGATTTTAATAAATTAAACTAAAATTTTCTATTAATAATTCTCAAGTGTAATATAATATATGTAACCTAATGTATAAAGGATTATCGATTCTATATGTTTATACTATGTCTATAATCAAGATATTAAGAATTTATTACAACCCATTTTTTAACTTACCTACAGTAATTTTAAGTTCTTTTGCTTTATTAAACATATAACGTGAACATTGGAAATAATGCTTTGCTTGTTCAAATTTCCAATGATTTGGAAGTAATGTCAATAACGATATTTTTTTACCAAAATTAGTTTCTTTATTATAACACTTAATTATGTTTCCAATCATTCCGTGAAATGACATACTATCCTCTTGTAGCTGTTTAAGATTGCATTGAGTTGGCAAATTAAGATTCAATGTTTTATTAACTGTTGTACAAAATTTCGTATTCATTGATTCTAAAACACTGTATGTTTTATTTTCCAAGCGATAATCACTAAGTTTCTCTCGTTTAAGAGGAGGTTCATCAAATCCATCGAGCATTTTATTTAAAGGTTGAAATCCTTGGCTCAATAATATATCTTCTGAACTTTCTGATGTACACACTTGGCTACTTGAAGAAACTTGACTACTTGAAGAAAGCTGCTCATTATTATTTATGTTAAACCATCATTCCGAGTGTTTTCATCTTTTTCTACATTTTTTGTTATTATTGATGTAATTCTGAACTCACAGTTTTTATAGTACTTATTACCTGGATCTAAATTTATATTACAAATGTTACGAAATTTATCACATTTATCAGCACTAATGATTACTAAATTATTCTCAATGGATTTTGAATGATTATTAGAACAATTGCAACACTTCCTTTGTCTACTTGTATATCGAGTATCATATTTATGAAGATGATGTCGCAAATAAATTTATTTTCTACATTAATATCAAAATTTTTAATCCTAAATGATAAATACAGCTTTAATTCATTACTAAGATTACTAATTAGATTAAGAGATTTATTTCTTGTGTAATGCTCTAAATGACATTTATCATCCTCATGCAATTTACCAATATAGCACATCATTTTCTTTCAATTCCTGAGAAGATAACACTTACAAGACACAATTGTACAATTTATAGAACTCAACCGAACCAATACTGATATACTTGGTAATAGTTCTGCTCAACTACCTTGACAATTCTACTTAGAAATATTCATTTCATTTTTTATTGTAACTTGTACTCATTGTTTAAGGACATTCGGTGCCGTGTGTCGTGTAACGGGTGACGGGTTCACGGGTGTCTCGCACAGAAAAATGGATGTCTGTCATCTATTAACTTACGTCAACACAGGTTAAATGAAACTATTTATGTATGTTTCTTGTAACCTGAGCTTATACGTATAACGCACGTAAAACTATAGAAAACCTGCATTTAAGACCATGTCTATACTAGGTATGCGAGAAGCGCAACCGGTGTGCGCATGCGACAAGCCATACGTTTTGCACAAAGTACTTGAAATACTTAAAATGATAAATAATATCTTTGTATACGATTGAACGTAAACGTGAGTTTATATTATTAGGGTTTGTCAGCGAGAAGAAATAAACGGGAAAATTAGACTTCAAGAGTCTATGCAACCAACTCTACTCGAAAGTGAAAGTTGATTGCAGAAAAAGGTATGAACGCTTATGCATACGAGTAAACAGGCAATAAGGCATTGTATAGGTAAAACGGAAAATGGTAAGGTAAAAGGAATGTGCATAAAGCACGTAGCGACTAGGCGCCGCAGGACTCTATTTAAGCCCGCTGGGTAATGTTTTTCATAGTGGGAGCGCATCTGACGCTTGCCATCTAGCGGGCACTTTGGATACTTCAATCCCGAACAATCGTAGTAGATCAGTTAGTAGATCTACGAGGGTCATTTGATAAGTACCTAGCCTACAAATGAAAACACCAAAATTTTACAAAAAATAAAATTTATTTTTCAATGTAGTCTCCTTTTAGTTGCATACACTTGGTCCAGCGGTGTTCCAATTTTTTTAACCCCGTTGAAAAAAATGTTTTCTCTTGGTTTGCAAAATAGGCCTCCGTGTCGGCGATTATTTCGTTATTGGAGTGGAATCTCTTCCCGGCGAGCGAATTTTTTAGGTTCGGAAACAGAAAAAAGTCGCACGGAGCCAAATCTGGAGAATACGGTGGATGGGGCAGCAGTTCGTAGCGTAATTCGACCAATTTAGCCGTGGCGAGTGCAGAAGTGTGAGCCGGTGCATTATCGTGGTGGAAAAGCACTTTCTTTTTAGACAAATGGGGCCGTTTTTCTTCTAACACGGCGTCAAATCGGCTCAATAGTTCGGCGTAGTATGGTCCTGTGACCGTTTTGCCCTTCTCCAGATAGTCAATAAAAATCACACCTTGAGAATCCCAGAAAACAGTGGCCATCACCTTTCCGGCCGACGGGACCGTCTTCGCCTTCTTCGGAGCAGGTTCACCGGGTAAGGTCCACTGTTTTGACTGCTCCTTGGTCTCTGGAGTGTAGTAGTGAATCCATGTTTCGTCGACGGTCACGTAACGACGCAAAAACTCTTTTGGATTGCGATTAAACAGCTCCAAACACTGCTCTGAACTGGTCACACGGATGCGCTTGTTGTCTGCAGTCAGCAAACGCGGCACCCACCTTGCTGACAGCTTCCTCATGCCTAAAATCTCATGTAGGATATGCCATACGCGTTCTTCTGAGATGCCTACTATCGCAGCTATCTCGTGCACCTTTAATCGGCGGTCTGACAAAACGATATCATGTATTTTTGTCACGTTCTCCTCCGTAGTGGCTGTTTTCGGAGCACCTGGGCGTGGATCATCAAAAACCGACGTACGACTACGTTGAAACTCGTTATACCAAAATTTAACGGTCGCCATCGAAGGAGAAGCATCCCCATACACTGTATCCAAGCGTTCTTTAATTTCACTGCGCGATTTCCCTTCCAAAAACAAGAATCGAATCACCGACCGATATTGTTCTTTCTCCATTTTTTCAAAAATCAACGGACACATTTGCTTTTACACGCTCTCAAAAATAAACTACAACTCCGATCCGGCTGAAATTTCGTCTGTAACCGTTTACAGGAAGATACTGCACTGTAGTGTATTTCTGGTGCGATAGTGGCACCATCTGGCGGTGAGGCTAGGTACTTGTCAAATGACCCTCGTATATTTAGCGATAAATAATATCGTCAATTATTATTGACGATATTTCGTAGTGAAATAATATTATTTATCATTTTAAGTATTTTAAATATTTTGTCCAACACGCATTGCTTGCTCGCATCACTTGGGCTGATCGCACGTGCTTCTCGCATAGTGTAGCACGGCCTAAGATCTTCAAAATATCAGCACTTTGTTTAGGACAAATATGCCAAACTTATGGTTGATCTTGTAAATAAAACTTTTCCTATATTTCACAAGCTCTAATTTTGCCACTTGAAAAATATTTTTTTATAAAAACGGCTATAACTTTGGCTCTAGTGGTCCTAGAAAAATCAGCGATTACGGATTTTAAAGGTCTAGGAACCACCTTTGTATCTATGTTACGTATACGTGTCAAAAATAATTATAAGATGGTAGAATTCATGTCAGTAGAGAGCCATTTTTGATTATTTTAGGTATCGAAAAATTAGATATTATAATGCTCGACAAAAAATTATTTTTTGACTTTTTCCTATGATAGGAAAAGAGTATAGTTAGATAACATCATATTCTAATCAAAAATACTTTTGTTAATGATTTTTAATTAAAATTCGGTTGACACTGTGACCATGAACACAGTTGATTTTCGCTATTTTTGATAAAAACGTGAACTTCAAAAGGCTGTATCTTGAATTCTATTCAATCAATTTAGGTCCTCAAAAAAATAAATTAAAGGTCCCGTTGAGACAAAAAAAATGAGACCTAGTGAGCTCAAAACTGTGGAACCAGTTACGAGATATAGAGGTTTAAACATGATCTAAAAATGATGAAATGCAATGGCCATATCACAGATCACCAATAAAACCTAAGTCGTCATTTCATATCAGTGTATTTTTTTCTTAAAATTTGAAGAAAGACAAAAAAAATGAGACCTCACCGACCTCATTTTGTTGAAATTTCAGCTTTTTAGAATTTTTTGAAAACTGGCCAAAAACAGGTCAAAATCAGGGTTTAAAAAAATTCCAGCAGGAATTAGGAATGAGATAAGGGGCTGAAATTTTGCACAAGCTATTTTTTTTATATGTACTTTCATAAAAAAATCGTCGACAAAATCGACGACCCCCCACGCACACTTTTTAAAAAAAGTACAGGAACGACCCATACATATATATTACGGGGCTCCGCCCCCTGCTCGCTCCGCTCGCCAACCCCCATTTTTAGCGTGAATTGTTAAAAGAAAATATAGTAAAATTTAATACAACTGGAAACTCAATTTTGTTGTTTAAATCTAGAAATACTACGATGTTTTTTTCTATTTAGAAAAAATTCTTTTCTAATTTTGCGTGCCTATATTGTAGATCGATTCTCTGAGCATTTTAAGTGCCGGTTTTTCACCATGACCTCGTATACATATGTGTACTGTACTGTAACGCGTGAGCGAGTTAGGTAATTCGAGATTGGAATTACCCGCGCCGAGCAGGCATGCTCACCGGGGGCGCGAGCGCGCGAGCATCCTGACCGGATTAGAACGGTCTCGCGACGCGTAATATGCCCATCGCGTACCCGCAAAGCTGCTACACGTCTTTATAGGAGTCACGGCAGCCATCTTCGTGTCTGCCATCGTGCCGAGAACTTCTCTCCAGTGTGTCTCGAAAAAGTTACCTCATCCGCGCCGTCCTAGCTTTTTATAGTTATCGCGAGTGTAGTGGAGGCGCCGAGTATGGCGTGTACGTGCGAAAAAGAGACAGAGAGAGAGAGCGATCCCGAGCCGCGTAAGCCGCACGAGACTGCGAGCGACGAGCCGGCAGCCAGCCCGCCTGCCGACCCAATACAGCGAGCAAGAGAGAGAGAGAAAGAGAGCGTAACTGCGGTGCGAGCGACAGGGAGCGAGAGAGAGTCGAGTGCACCGGCTGCTCCTTCCTAACGTAAATTTTCTACTCTCCTCTCGCGGGTTTATTGTAAAGGCTCGCACGGAAATCGCCCCGTGCAAGCTTTCTGTGCCGTGTACGTGCGGGTGTGTGTCAGCCCGCCGTACTTTAACACCGCGCGCGAGAATAGCAGCTTCGCAGCGCGCCGTATCGTTCGCGCGTTTGAATCTTAACGGTCGCGCGCGAACTAACTCATTTGTTCTAATCAGCACGTGCGTGGTGATTGTAGTTATTAATGATTTTAATATACTGTGATATCTATTTACTCGTCGCGTTGTTCATTACAACCTGTCCTTCTCCCGGATACCGCCGCCTCCGCGGGAAAACGACTCCGCCGGTCGTTTTCATATCTGAGCATAGCGGCCGCGCGCTTTACTCTTCGAGCGCGCGCTATTCACTCAGCGATCCAATTAGTTGGAAAGCGAAGTTCGTGTGCGATCTTCGCGTTGTTTTCGGGATTCCAGGAGCAGATCTCCGGGCAAGTCATTTTAGTCTGACACCCGCGGCACCGTGTTCTAGGGCATCGCTGGCCTGTGGCTTGTTGGGATTTTATCCCAGAAGTCATCCTGTTACAACTTGCGCCACAACGTTTTGGGGGTGGAGAAGGACCCGCGGCGCGTACGTGATACGCGGCGAAGCTTGGCGCGAAGAAGCTCAGCAGCGTAGCTGAGTATAAGGTGCAAAGGAAGGCTCTTCGTGCCGCAGCTCGTAGGCGCGTGTTTGCGTGTGCGCGACACAGCCGTGCTGTTGCGAGAGTGCGGTCGAGAGGTTAGGCAAGCGATAGCCAATAACCCTCGACCTAGAGTGCCGACAAGGAGAGATCTTGATCTCGAAATTTTTGTACGTGGGTAATTGTTTTTAACAATTAAAAATTTTTTTCTAATAACAATTAACTTTTTTTAACGACAAAAATTTTTTTTGAGCGTAAATTAATTTTTTTCTCAACTCGAAAATTTTTTTTTTCTCCTCTCGTATTTTCGATACGAATTATTCTTTAGTGGACGAAAAATAAAATTTTTTTTCTTTGCTCGTGCTATTAGTAGAAAAACGAGAGAAAGTCGGCAGGCACTCTCGGAACAAAAAGTTGACTGTGCGCCCGAGTAAAAACTCGAGCGCAAAAATCCCCTCGAACTTTAAAATTGTTTTCTATTTTTTTAGGTGAAAATTGTATTTATTTTTTGTGTTTTTGGTGATATTGTCCGTTTTGACACACACATATATATATAAATATTTTCACATATACTTATTTTAAAATTACAAGTGCGAGTAGTTGAGCGAAATTAATTACAAATAGTAATTAATTACAAAAATAGCTTTTGTTCTTTTAGAGCTGCGTACGGGAAAACCTCGTGTGTTATCGAGGTTAAGAGCAACCGCCGTAGCTCTTAGAAAATAACCCGGGTTCGCGTTGAAAAAGCTAGCTCACTGGTTGAATAGGCAATCTCTCTCTGCCATCAATACAGATACTACTCGCGCTAGTAAAATAAGTTCGTGGGGAAGTGGACAGCCAATTGACACCAAGGCCCGATCATTGCAATTTGCGGAATCTGCGATACTCAATTGGGCTTATACACAGCCCGAAGAGGAAATAAACGAGGCCATGCAAGCCCTTGGTCTACAGCAGTCAGATCTGCAGTCAGTAAATATGCTGACAGCGATCAAGTGGCTTATGGGCGATTATAGTGCTGCCGATTTCGTGCCAGAGCCGGAGCTGTCGGAGCAGCAAGCTTTTGCTAAACGCGAGCAGTCCCGAAGACCGTTCATCGACTTAACGTTGATGAACAAGTCTGGGTCGACTATTGTGGATCCCAATACTGACCCAGACCTTCCGCACCCGTTCATAACGCTCCTTGATGACCCGATAGTGATGCAGAAACTCTCGGAGTCTCGGAGGATGAACGCTCCACAACAAGCACATAATGCCGGGGTGGAGCCAGTGGAAGCGGCAAACGGCCAGGAGGGTTCCGGGACAGAGATATTGAGCTCTGCAGCACCCACCGGGACATCTTCAGCCGAAGCTGAGGGACGGCTTCAACAGCAACAGCTCCAACAGCAACAACTGCAGCAGCAGCAAATGCAGCAGCAGCAGCAAATGCAGCAGCAGCAGCAAATACAGCAGCAGCAAATGCAGCAACAGCAGTTGGAGCAACAGCGACGGCAGCCACAGCAACAACAGCAGGAGCAACAGCAGCGGCAGCATGTGCTCCTGGAGGAGCAGCGCAGGCAACGACAATGCCCGCGCAACTACGAAGAAGAGTCGTTGTTGGCACGAAATGGGTAGCACGGGTGCTGGCAGCAATCGCGAAACCCGCCGCAGTCGCAAAACCTAGAGTGGCAGCGACAGCGTGAGCCGCGAACCGCAGAGATAGCAATCGGAGACAATATATTATCGGAGCAGCTACTGACGGTGATCAAAACACTCGTCGAAGAGGTTGAAGAGTTTAAAGAGAATGTACGAATACTTCAAGGAGCTAGACATCCAACCTCAAGTACGCAATTGGAGGGAGTCCAACCCCCAAGCACGGGCAGTAGACGAGGATCACCACATGTGAACTTCCAAGACACGTTCACGTATGTGGAGTTTAACAGCAGCAGCCCAAGTCTCCAGTCCCCAACAGAGGCTGGGAGGAATAATACCAGAAATTCTTCCCAGCGCCAGACTAGGAATGGTGCGACCAAGGACCCGTCTGAGAGGCATACGTATTTGCCTCAGCAGACGAACCGTGATGTGGGCCAGATAGTCCGAAAATGGCACATCAGATTCTCAGGGTCCTCAAAGGAGGAGACTGTCGAGTTATTCCTAACAAGAATAGAGGAATGCAGAACTCTAGCTAATCTGACACACGACGAGGTGCTTTCGTCGTTGTCAGAGCTCCTAACTGGGGTAGCAGCCACCTAGTACCGGAGTAACCGCCACACATGGCGATGGTGGCCAGATTTCATAGAGGCCATAACGCACACGTATGGCGGGGACAGAGGACATCACCAGCGCGTCATGGCGGAAATAAACGCGAGGACTCAAGGCAGAAACGAACTTACGCGTGATTACGTGGTAAATCTACAAGCCATGATCCTAAAGTTGGTTCCGGTGCCTAGCATCGCTCAACAGTTAGACAAGTTGCACCGGAACATGCGGCCAGAACTGCAAAAGATGGTAATGGGAAATCAAATTATGGATTACCGAGGGCTCCTGGACCTGGCCCGGGAAGCCGAATTAGCGCTCGCGGCAGATAAGGTGTATCACTCGCCACCACCGCCCGAGCGCACGTACATGCCAGAATTTGCCTACGTGCCAACTGAGCCGTCCACGGATCAGCGAAAAAAGCAGAGTGCAAGCGTGGCGGCGATGGGGCACCAACAGCACGAGCCTCGAGAGAGCCTCGAGGCTATGTTCCGTCGGGTCATGGCCGAATGCTTATCGGCCTTGACAAAGAAAGGCACCGACGAGAACAAAGGGCAAAAGCCTATCCCGCTGCCAACCAGAAAACCTAAGAAGAAGGGTAACTGGGAAAATAGGTGGCGGGAGGGCGGGCAAAGTACAAACAAACCTAGTGGGGGTAGTAGCTCGACCCACCAGGCTAGGCCGCAAAGTCCAAGAAATAACGGACCTCCACAAAGGCAAGAGTACCGAAGGGAACCCGGAAATGAGCAACAGGGAGGCAACAAGCCCAATGCTGCCGGAAACCAACAGGGAAACGGCCAGGGAGGCAGGTAAACACGACCACATACCCGCCCCCAGCTCTATCACCAGAGACCGAGGGTAACACGGTCCAATCGTCTGGAGTGGAGAGCGAAGAAGTGCCCGTGATTCAACCGAATGAAGTCAACCATGAAACTTGCTCGCGATGGTGGCTTCAAGTAGGTGTAGCCAGTTACAGGTTACGAGCACTCTTCGATACAGGAGCTTCCTGGACTGGGATGAATTCTATAGGCCTACAGCTCGCTACGGCCTGTGGAAAAGAGTTAATCCCAGCTAGCGGCCTAACGGCACGAGTGGCAAACGGGCAAAGCATAGAAGTGGTTGGCTATGTGTATCTGCCCATGGTCGTGGCTGGCTTGTGCAAAGAAGTGCGCGTCGCAATAATGCCAGATCTAGATACGGAGTGCTACTTGGGGGTAAACTTCATTAAGAAGTTTAGCGCTGTCTTAGACCCCACAGATAACACGCTGCATCTCAAGGATGACGATGCAAGCGTAAAGTTAGAAGTAGCAGCCATAACCGCTAACAACACCGTGTCCGTATCAGCTATAGGGTTGGCGGACCCAACAGAAGAACAGCGCAAAGAGGTAGAAGCTTTAGTAGCTCAGCTGATCGGTAGCAGCCTGGAACCACTAGGGTGTACTTCGTGGATCGAGCGTGCAATAGACGTCGGATCTACAAGACCCATTAAACAGAAGTACTACCCGGTATCTCAGAAACTCGAGGAAGAGATGCACAAACAGGTGGAGGAAATGCTAGTCGCGGGAATAATAGAACCCTCGACAAGTAGCTGGTCAAGTCCAGTGGTAATGGTACGCAAGTCAAACGGGAAGTTCCGTTTCTGCGTGGACTTCAGAAAAGTGAACGCAGCGTCAAGGCCAGACACGTACCCGTTACCATACATGGAAAGCATCTTGCGCAAACTGCAGAAAGCGCGATACATCTCCACGTTGGATTTAAGCAGTGCGTACCACCAGATACCACTTAGTCCGGAGTCCAAAGAGACTACGGCCTTCACCGTGCCTGGCAAAGGGCTTTTCCAATTTACGAGAATGCCCTACGGTCTTTCGTATACCGGAGCGTCCTTCCAGAGGCTGATTGACAAAGTCATCGGCCCCGAACTCGAACCTTTTGCTTACTCGTATCTCGACGATATAATAATAGTCACAGAGACATTCGAGGAGCATAAAGAGGTTCTAAAAAGTGTTCTGGACAGGATACAGGACGTGGGTCTCACAATAAATCGCGAGAAGAGCGTCTTCTGTCGCCATCAGGTCCAATATCTCGGGGTCATAGTAAATAGAGATGGTTTTAAGCCAGACCCCGAGAAAATAAAGCCCATTATGGAGTATCCGGTACCGAAAAACCTCCGTCAGCTGACACGCTTCTTAGGAATGGCCTCGTGGTATAGGAAGTTTTTATCGAACTTCACCACAATTGCTGAACTATTGTCCGAATTAACGAAAAAGGATCGGAAATATGAGTGGTCAACGGCACAAGCAGAGGCCTTCAAAAAGCTAAAAGAGCTAGTAGCTTCTGCACCGATTCTACACAGACCGGTATCTAACGCGCAGTTCGTGGTGCAAACTGACGCAAGCGATACAGGTCTGGGAGCGGTGCTATACCAAATAATTGACGGCGATGAAAGAGTCCTAGAGTTCGCGAGTCGGACTCTGAGCGCAGCCGAGAGGAATTATAGCGTGACGGAACGAGAATGTCTAGCAATTCTCTGGGCAATTAAAAAGTTCCGTCAGTATATAGAGGCCTACGACTTCAAGGTTATCACGGACCATAGCAGCTTGAAGTGGCTCCGTGATCTCCAAAACCCGACCGGCAGGTTAGCTAGGTGGGCTTTGGAGCTGCAGAACGACAGTTTCATGGTCGAACATCGAAAGGGCTCGTTGAACAATGTCCCAGATGCCCTTTCACGGATGTTCGAGGAAGAAGAGCCAGCGGTCGCCGCGTTAGAGCTCGAGCACGATACAAACGACCACTGGTACCTCAAGATCGTGAAAGAGGTTCAACAGCAGCCGCGAGACTTCCCCACGTTCAAGCTTGCGGGGGGGAGACTGTACAAGTACAACCCTAATGAAGTCATAGACGAATCTCTCGGCGACGACGATGCATGGAAGTTAGCAGTCCATCACGAAAAGCGACGCGAAGTACTGAGAGAATGCCATGACTTTCCAACTGCTGGGCACTTGAGCCGCGAGAAAACTCTAGCGAGAGTAACGCGGAAGTATTATTGGCCACACATGTCTCGAGATGTGGCCAAATACGTGAACCAGTGCCAAATTTGCCAGCTGTGCAAAGTCGAACAGCGCGCTCCAGCAGGATTCATGGGACGTCGTATAACACAGCGTCCATGGCAAATCGTGGCCAGCGACATTATGGGACCCCTCCCTCAAACCAAGCACGGCCACGAATACATTCTCATCTTCCAGGACCTGCTCACACGCTGGATCGAAGTAATTCCGATAAAAAGGGCAGATAGCAAATCGGTGATAAAAGGGCTCAACGAACGAGTATGTCTGCGGTTCGGAGTCCCCGAGGTGTTTCTCTCCGATAATGGGACTGAATTTAAGAATGCACCCTTAGAGGCATTCTTAAAGGAGAGAAACGTGCATCATACGTTTACACCACCATATTACCCTCAAGCCAATCCCGTCGATCGTGTGAACCGAACGGTGAAGACCATGATCATGTCTTACGCTGAGGATAATCACCGGTCCTGGGATGAGCATCTGAACAAGCTGGCGTTCGCGTATAATACGGCAGAACACAGCTCTACCAAGATAAGTCCTGCCATGCTCATTTACGGCCGACAGCCTGACCCACCGAAGAAACTAAGGCGGGAGGAAGACAGGTTAGCCGAAGAGTAAGGGCAGCAAGAGGCGATAAATAATTGGGTGGCGCGCATGGACAAGCTCCGCGAATTGCACGTTCGGGCGGCGGCCGACGCGCAAGTGGAGCAGGCGAGACAAGCCAAATATTATGACGCTCATCGTCGACCTCCAGAATTCTGTCTAGGCGATCGTGTATGGAGAGAGAATAAGGTACTATCCTCAGCAGCTGAGGGGATTTCTGCCAAATTAGCCCCGAAGTACGCGGGGCCCTACACGATTGTGAATATTCTAGGCGAAAAGACCTATGAGATCCAAGGTGATGATGATCGAACATTCAGTCCCGTCCATGCGCAGCAACTCAAGCGATATGTCTCCGCAGAAGAGCCCAAAAACTACTTGGACAAAAGTAGTCAAGAAGTAGCCCAGTCGCTACCACCCAGGGACTCTTCAGCCGAACGTAACGTGCCAGCGGGCAACAGAGTTAGCCAGGGGAATGTACAGCCTCGGGCGACGGCTAAGAGGCGCGGTCCACCTCGTAAGACCGCGCTCTTAGTTAGGCCAGGAAAGCGTGCGAGCGACGGCCGACCTACGCGTGCGGTCGGTCCAACAGAGTCCAAGCGTGGCCCAGGGAGGCCAAAGGGCTCGAAGAAGAAGCCTGCACCTGGCGATGGCGGGCCAATTAGCCCCCGTCGAACTCGAGCGTCCGAAAAGCGCTATCTGTGTCGTCCAGAAATTGTGCCGTCCGTACTAACCCATGTTCGTCCTTGTTTTCCGATCCTCAGTCTCACCAATCTCCGGGGTCAATTTACCTGTTGCAGGATATGCAGGGCCTGAATCCAGAAATAGCAGAGACGGCGAAGAAGGTGATTGCTGGATTAATCCAGTGCAACCCTGACCCCGCCGTCATTGACTGCCTGGAGCAGGTAGTGGAGGGCATAGACGCGGTGACACAGGCATCACCGCCAGTGGAAGAGCCCTCCACACTTGTCATAGAGGAGTTATACGCGCCGGAACCAAGAAGGGGACCTTCGGGAACAACCGACGCAGGCGTTGGCCCGTCCCCGCCCCGGCGACCTCATCCTCCGAAGGAGCAGCAGGAGAAGAGCGGGGCTCGGCCAGAAGAAGCACCAGTCGAGCCGATTGGTGCCGGCCGAGTTCCCGAAGAGGAGGCAGCTCGAGCCCATCATTGTGCGCCGGAAGTTGACGCCTGCGCGGCTCGGGCCGCACTAGGAAAAGAAGGAGATGCTCCGACCCAGGCCCCAAAAGGAGCACCGACCGATGGAGTCGGTGCGGCCTGGGTCCCGGTGGAGCAGGCTCTAGAGGAGGCGCAGCGCCTCAGCAAGTCCTTGCGCGCTGCGGAGGATGCTGCCCCGGCAGCACTAGAGGATTTTCTCCAGTGCCACGGTGAGGCCGGCGAGCGGCAAGCCGGCAAATGGGTCAGAATGGCCCAAGGCCGGCGAGAAGCGCCGCGCCGCCTTGCAGAAGGAGGAGGAGACTCGTCTGGCACGTGCGCAGGAGCGCATGGAAGAGGCCAGGCGAGCCAGGGAAAAGGCGGAGAAGACGGCGCGTCGGGCCAAAGAAGAGGCCCAGAGTCGTCTCCTACGCGAAGAGGAGCGCCTCCAAAGGGCGCTCGAAGAGGGGCAGGCGGCCTGGGAGGCGTTAAATGCACAGGCGCTTCCCCGGTGCTTCGTGTGTGGCGAGCTTGGGGTAAAGAAGCCGAAGCACTGCCCCAACTGTGCTCGCCACAAGGGGCGCCGGAGTTACTCCCGGGCCAGCTGAAGAGGGCTCAACCCCGAAGGGTTTCTTTTCTTTTTTGTTTTTTTTTTAATAAAAATTAAAAAAAAAAGATAATGGGTGACTCCGCTTCTTATACTTCCCTTGTCCCAAATTCCTTCCCGAAAGGCTCCACCGAATTAACCTTATTTTCAGGTACGACGATGGCCATGGATGGCAGAGCTGCTCGCGGTCCCCTAAGCAGCGTCTGGCGGGGGGGCGTAACGCGTGCGCGAGTTAGGTAATTCGAGATTCGAATTACCCGCGCCGAGCAGGCATGCTCACCGGGGGCGCGAGCGCGCGAGCATCCTGACCGGATTAGAACGGTCTCGCGACCGCGGTCGTAATATGCCCGTCGCGTAGCCGCGAAGCTGCTACACGGCTTTATAGGAGTCACGGCAGCCATCTTCGTGTCTGCCATCGTGCCGAGAACTTCTCTCCAGTGTGTCTCTAAAAAGTTACCTCATCCGCGCCATCCTAGCTTTTTATAGTTATCGCGAGTGTAGTGGAGGCGCCGAGTAGGGTGTGTACGTGCGAAAGAGAGACAGAGAGAGAGCGATCCCGAGCCGCGTGAGCCGCACGAGACTGCGAGCGACGAGCCGGCAGCCAGCCCGCCTGCCGACCCAATACAGCGAGCAAGAGAGAGAGAGAGAGAAAGAGAGCGCAACTGCTGTGCGAGCGACAGGGAGCGAGAGAGAGTCTAGTGCACCGGCTACTCCTTCCTAACGTAAGTTTTCTACTCTCCTCTCGCGGGTTTATTGTAAAGGCTCGCACGGAAATCGCCACGTGCAAGATTTCTGTGCCGTGTACGTGCGGGTGTGTGTCAGCCCGCCGTACTTTAACACCGCGTGCGAGAATAGCAGCTTCGCAACGCGCCGTATCGTTCGTGCGTTTGAATCTTAACGGTCGCGCGCGAACTAACTCATTTGTTCTAATCAGCACGTGCGTGGTGCTTGTAGTTATTAATGATTTTAATATACTGTGATATCTAGTTACTCGTCGCGTTGTTCATTACAACCTGTCCTTCTCCCGGATACCGTCGCCTGCGCGGGAAAACGACTCCGCCGGTCATTTTCATATCTGAGCATAGCGGCTGCGCGCTTTACTCTTCGAGCGCGCGCTTTTCACTCAGCGATCCAATTTGTTGGAAAGTGAAGTTCGTGTACGATCTTCTCGTTGTTTTCGGGATTCCAGGAGCAGATCCCCGGGCAAGTCATTTTAGTCTGACATCCGCGGCACCGTGTTCTAGGGCATCACTGGCCTGTGGCTTGTTGGGATTTTATCCCAGAAGTCATCCTGTTACAGTACATATACATTTACTGTTTTACTTATGTGTGCAAAAAATTTATAAAAACGGTGGCGCTGTTTATTACGCCTAATAGTGTAAGGTCGTGCTCATATTATTATATGTATTTTAATGTGTAGTCAGTTTTTTAGCGTGTTATTTACTAATGTTAACAGTTTTTCACACCACCACTGAGGTACTGTTATAGGCGCGTTGAATTTTTGATTTTATTGTGCTTAGGTATTTTATATAACAAATATTAATAATTAGATAGAATAATGGGACATGCCAAAATAATATAAGATTATTGTTAATCATTTTTTATATAATAAGCCTAAACACAACCATGGAATTCATCGTCAATAACCCTAAAAACCATAGGAGTCGTCCCTCCGTCCTCCTTGACTCCAACCTATCCCATCCTTCCTCCACCATGCAAGATGTGAATCAATTTTCATTAATAAATTTTATCAATTTTAATTAATTTTAAATAATTTGTATTAATAATTTTTAATTAATGTAATGAAAATTGATTCCCATCTTTATTACATTTAATAAAAAAATATTTCATATAAATATATTTATATTGAAGTTTTTTTTATTATATGTAATAAAATAATCAGATTATTTATATGATATTATGCTTATAAGAAATTACAACATGTCTTATACTTTCGTAAAAGAATAATATTATAAATAAAATGATTATTGATATAAATTTAGTTGGGTTTATTTTGATCTATATAAATTTAGATCAAAATATATATAAAAAAAATAATTTTTGAAAAAGGTTATTAAAAAGTGTAGATTAAATGTCAAAATCTTCTTTGCAAACAATGTTATTAATTATTGATGAATTTTCTAAAAGATTTTCAATAAATAAATTGTTAGGATTTTTACATCGGGATAAGGCAACATATAAATGGCCATGTGAAAATAAAGGTCTTCTAATGTAAATACCTAGAGAATTAAAACTTTGACCATGAGATTTATTTATTGTTATAGCAAAAGCTAATACAACTGGAAATTGTTTTCTAAAAAGTGTAAACGGAAATGAAGAAGAATCTCCAGTATTTAATTTTATTCGTTGTATAAAAACTTCTTCACGAGTTCTTTCCCCCGTAATTATTTCAGCTTTAATATTGTGACTAAATAAACCTGTAATTTTCAAGCGATATAGCTGGCGCCACTATATACAAAGAAGAAGAAGAAGAATTTTCAAGCGTGTACCATTACACATTCCTTCTGATATAATTATATTTCTAATTAACATTACAATTGCATTTATTTTTAATTTTAATTCATGTGCTGGTAGACCTTCTCTAATATTATTAAGCATTTCTATTGGGTAATTTAAATGACTATTTTCATCTGTTTGATCAACTCCTTTATGCGTTGCGTAATCTAAACTATAATATATATGTGTTTTACCATGTAATAAGTTCAAAACTTTATTATTTATAAGTTTAGTATCGTCATTATGTGGAGCTAATATTACATACATTTTCGGTCTTCCATTTATTTGGAACTATAAATGGATTAATTTTACCTTCACCTCTCTCTAATAAAAATGAAGCGAATTGTTTATTTTTTGAGCGAATATTTTCAGTTAATTTTAAAACTTTAAAGAGAGGCCATAAATGAGAAAATTTGATTGTGTCCTGTACTATACTGTCTCGGTAACCATGTTTTAGGACTGGCAGAATTTGTCTAAAATCGCCTCCTAAAACTATCAATTTACCAGCAAATGGAACATCACTGTAACATATATCTTTGGGTGTTTGATCAACAATTTCCAAAGCTTTTTTTGGGATCATTGATGTTTCATCCCAAACTATAATATCTACTTCCCCTAATTTTTTATTATCTGATTCTAATTTTAGAAAAGCACTTTCAAAACTGCTTAAATCTAAAGGAAGTCTAAAAGTACGATGACTTGTCATTCCTCTAGGTAATAAAATGCATGCGGTTCCTGTCCAAGCCATAGATCCATGGTCCATCAATAAAATAAATTTTATTTTTGTTAGTTATAATTTCATTAAAAATTAATCTTTGATTAGTAGTTAATTGATTAAACAAAATTTCAAAAAGATTTTTACTGTATGCTAAATTTTCAGGACTTTCTTCGATATTATTTATTATTGGTTCAGAGAAACTATAATCTTTACAACTTTTATCTTCAGTTTGTAATATATATTTTGAATGTGTGGCAAAGCATTATTTTCTTTATTTTCTTTAAAATCTTCAGTAAAAAAATTTTTGAATTTATTCAAAATTAAATTACCTTGAATATTTTCAGCTAAGATAAACCAAGCAAAGAATTTATGTAATTGAAAAGGAAGCATGATATTACTTGCTTCATCAAAGATAATATAAATTTGGGAATCATCTTCTATTAAACCCATAGCAAGTGCTGCTTCATTATATGTTTCATATGAGACGTTATTAAATGTTCATAAATCTTTAAAAGAAGTAGCACCTTTTATGCGGTTCAACAGTAATTTAAGAAAAAATCTTTCATTATCTTTAGGTGAAACAATATTTAATCGCCCAATCGCATCAAATTGTTTATTGCGTTCTCTACGTTTCCATACTTTAGATTTGGTAAATTCATAATATCACAATCATATAAATATCACCCTCATATGAGGGTGTGTTCTATTTTGTGTCCTACATTATGTGTCACGTTATTAAAGGCATGCCCTAATGTGACTAAGGCTTACATTAAGACTACACGTAAAAAGGAAAGGCGAACTTATACAAATTTGTTAAACGTGACCTTAGGAAGAGTGTACATAAGCGCTGTGCTGTGCTGTGCGGTGCGTTTCCGATGCCGGTGCTGTTGGTGCATTGGCTACTTGTTGAACTACGCCGCTATTGGTTGATGTTTCAATACGGACCAATCAGAGAAGTAGTTCCGTAAGGAGCCAACGCACCAATAATACGGGCATCACGCAGCATCACACAGCACAGTACCGCACAGCGCTTACGTACACCCTCCAATACATTTGATAACATTTAAGGTAGTTATAATTGTTTATAAAATCACGAATAACGTTATAAAAATAATTATCTTCAATTGGCTATAACTTTATGGGTCTTAAATAATTTTGAATTTTTCCTTGGGCAAGTCCCCGTGAAAGAATAAAATGAGACCTTGATAATTAAAATTTGAATAAAAATAAATCAGGAAACGATAGGGAGGGTCAACCCACAAAATAAACAACAAATCACATAATATTATTATCCAACGTTTCGCTGCACTTGGTTGTCAGCCTCTTCAGGGAACTGTTTATTAACATAAAAATAATTTATATAAATATAGACTATACAGTTATCAAACAGTATATCGCATCACAATGATCAACCGATCAAACTTACTATGATATGGACATCTTAAACATATATTTAAAATTATTGTAGTAATAACTACATAGTCAACATAACTAATATGAGTCAAGAATTACAAAAATTAAAAACTGCATGTGATAAAATATGACTAAAATTATTGTACATAGCTGTAACTGTCTACACACACTGTCAAAGCAAACATTCAATTCAATGAAAAACTGCTAACTGTACTATCTAATGACTGTAATAATAAATATATATATATATACACACACACATATACCTATATGTAAACACATATCCACATCAATAACTCAAGCAAAATACTGTTATGTTATACAAAAATTAATAAGTCTATTATATTGCGCATTTAAAAACTTAGTGTCCTCTTGTCTATTGATAGTGTGATCATTGCTTTTTATGTATAGCATTTCTAAAATACGTCTTTTATCGAAAGAATGTTCTCTATCAATTATAGTGGTATATACTTGATAATTAAAACTTGTTAAGAAACCTAAAAGATAGGGATTTATTATCAATAATTGTTTGTGCTGTTTCTAAAATATTGACATTTTATTAAAAAAAAATTATTTTAGTCATGTTAAATACACTATATTTATAGTATTAATGTATTATTATTAGATTAAACTATAATCATTAGTAACGTTATTAAAGCCATATCCTGATGTGATTAAGGCTTCTTACATGCAAAAAGGAACGGAGAACTTATACAAATTTGTTAAACTTGACCTTATAATTGATAACATTTGATATTATAATTATTTAATAATATAGAAACAACATCAATAATATTAACAATATCAAATCATTCGTAATATATATGAAATGTATAACAAAATAAGAAAAACAATACAATATTAAGAGGAGGGGCAGGAGGAGGGGGGAGAAGGGATTTTGCGGAGGGTGAGGAGGGGGAGGAGGGAGGAGGAGGGAGGAGGGGTTTTGAGGAGCAAATGTAATACTAAAAACTCCTATTTCTAATCTCATTTTTCCGTTATTTTGAGAAGGAGTTGAGGAGGGGCTGTAAGGATGGGCGAGGAGGGGGTGGAGGGGGGGAGGAGGGGCTGGGTACCCTACAAGCCTCTTACAACTATATAGTATAGGAAGATATATATATATATATATGGGATATTTCAGGTGAAGTCAGCAGCTCAAAATTTTAAAATCGCTGAAAATTGGTTTACTTCTAGTTTTTCATGAAAAAATAATGTTCCTAGATTTTGAGACCAAAATTTTAAAAAATAAGCCAGTTATGGAACATTGAAAATTCAAATTTTTTCCATTTTTTGGTTATAATTCAACATTAATCATTTTTTTACTCAAAAATTTGAAATTTTTTGTATAGGACATTGATTGGGAGAAAGTTGGCATTTTATCTCTAGAATGTGCCAGTATTTTTTTTAGAACCCTTTTCGAAAGCCTCTTATTGGTTGCTTTTTGATATAACTTCATCAAAGAATATTGAGGCTGTAACAAATATTTTTTATTCGACAAATTTTTTTTGTATTCTTCTTCGAAAACCCTTCAAAATGCCTTTTGATCAATACTGGCCGAGTAAAGGGAAAAAAGTTACAATTTTTTGAAATAGCAAGAAAAATCCATAATTTCAATTTTTGATAACATGATTAATGAAACTGAATATTATTCATACACCTTATGGCATGGACCGTACCACTGAATTTTGTTAGAGCATCAAATAGAACATTATATATAACTATTTTCAATAATATTAGGCTTACACAATAAGCGATATCTAATTATGAATTAATAATAAATTAAGCTATAGAGGTTAATTACTATAAAGCTGTCAAAATGAAATCAGGCTACAGACTCATAATTTCATTCATAATTAGGTACCGCTTATTGTGTAAACCTAATATTATTGAAAATAGATATTTATAATGTTCTATTTGATGCTCTAACAAAATTCAGTGGTACGATCCATGCCATAAGATGTAGGAATAATATTCAGTTTCATTAATCATGTTATCAAAAATTGAAATTACGAAATTTGCTTGATATTTAAAAAAATTGTAAATTTAAAAAAAATAAAATTATAAATAAAATTATAAATAAAATTTATAATAGAGCAGTATTTGTGTCTTGTTATTGGAATATACACTGCACATCTGTCTGTTGCCTGATTTTATTTTGACAGCTTTATAGTATATAACCTCTATAGCTTAATTTATTATTAATTCATAAGTAGGTATCGCTTATTGTGAAAGCCTAATATTATTGAAAATAGATATATATTGTGACATGGCAAATTGCATGCCACATAAAAGGCAGGAAGAGATGTGCACGGTGGCCACGACGAGCTACGCCTCGACACACGACGCACACACATGCACGCGCCCGTCCCTCCCCGCTGCCTTCTCCGCGCACTAGTCCTTCCCCTCCCGTATCCAGCAGGCCAACAAACAAATAAGTCTATTTTTCCACGCCACCCAAGAGGTAGATAGATAGGCGCGCTTTTTTATAGAGGTTTCCCTTTTTTTACTATCTTTGAATTCATTTTCCATTAAATATTTCATTGTTTTTTCATAATAAGAAGTTAGTAAAAAATGGCCTATTCCTCTGTTAAAAAACTGTATAATTTTCAAGTATTACTTTTATTCTATTAAATAAACATATGTTATATTTTTAAACATTTTTATAGTTATTTAAATAACATAAATTTTAAACTTAAAAGTCATTCAAAGCTTTTGAACTTCATATTGATTTCAAAGGTCGCTCAAAGTATGACGCTAAAAATATTAATTATGAAGGTCGCTGAAAGCAGACCGAAACTTAAATCGAAACCGTTGTTGAATTCTAAAAGTAGATCGATTTTGAAGATTAAGCAAAAGATCAGTTTGTAAGTCATTGAAAATATATTAATTTTAAAGGTTGTTGAAAGCTAATCTATTTTGGAGGTCTGAATACTTGGTCGCTGATAGCAGACCAATTTCTGAAATATAATCAATTTTGGAGGTCTGATAGCAGGCCGATTTTGGAGGTCGCTGGTAGCAGACCAATTTTTGTAAGTTAATCAATTTTAGAGGTCTAATAGCAGACCGATTTTGAAGGTCGTTGATAGTAGAATAAAATGTTCAGCAGTATTTTGGAAAGAAGAAAAATATAAGTCTATTTGTTGTAATAATGGTACAATAATACTTTCACCTTTAAGTGATTATGATAAAACATTGAAAGAAATGTTATTACATGATCAAACATTCAGATATTTAATACGATATTATAATAATTTATTTTATTTGCAAGCTTTAATGCTAACGTCTGTAACGCGTGTCTAGCCGCGATTCTAATTTACCGCGCGAAGGTAGTGAGCGCGCGCGCGCAACTCCTGCGCAGCCGAATCGAGGCGCGCCGCGCGTAGCGAATCGGTCTCGCGACGCGTAAAATGCCCGTCATCCGTCGCGAAGCTGCTAACTGGTTCCCGCGAGAAAAGGGAGCCATATTCGTGTCTGCCATCGCGCGTAAAACATCTCCTCCGTGTCTCTCCTGTTTTTACTTGTCCGCGCCGTCCTATCGTACTTTGTGAGACCCCGCGAGTGTAGTGGAGGGGCCGTATATAGTGAATGTGCGAAAGTGAGACAGAGAGAGCTGTCCCGAGCCGCGTGAGCCGCACGAGACTGTGAGCAACGAGCCGGCAGCCAACCCGCCTGCCGACACGATACAGCGAGCAAGAGAGAGAGAGAAAGAGAGCGCAACTGCTGTGCGAGCGACAGGGAGCGAGAGAGAGTCGAGTGCACCGGCTGCTCCTTCCTAACGTAAGTTTTCTACTCTCCTCTCGCGGGTTTATTGTAAAGGCTCGCACGGAAATCGCCCCGTGCAAGCCTTCTGTGCCGTGTACGTGGGGGTGTGGGTCAGACCGCCGTACTTTAACACCGCGCGCGAAATTAGCAGCTTCGCCGCGCGCCGTGTAGTTCGCGCGTTTGAATATTAACGGTCGCGTGCGAACTAACTCTTTGTTCTAATCAGCACTTGCGTCGTGCTTGTAAAGATTAGTGCTTGTGAATATATTGTGATATCTAGTTACTCGTCGCGTTGTTCTTTACAACCTGTCCTTCTCTCGGATACCGCCGCCTCCGCGGGAAAACGACTCCGCCGGTCGTTTTCATATCTGAGCATAGCGGCCGCGCGCTTTACTCTTCGAGCGCGCGCTTTTCACTCAGCGATCCAATTAGTCGGAAAGCGAAGTTCGTGTGCGATCTTCGCGTTGTTTTCGGGATTCCAGGAGCAGATCCCCGGGCAAGTCATTTTAGTCTGACACCCGCGGCACCGTGTTCTAGGGCATCGCTGGCCTGTGGCTTGTTGGGATTTTCCCCCACTAGCCATCCCGTTACAACTGGCGCCACAACGTTTTGGGGGTGGAGAAGGACCTGCGACGCGTACGTGATTCGCGGCGAAGCTTGGCGCGAAGAAGCTCAGCAGCGTAGCTGAGCGTAAGCTGCAAACAAAGGCTCTTCGTGCCGCAGCTCGTAGGCGCGTGTGTGCGTGTGCGTGACACAGCCGTGCTGTTGCGAGAGTGCGGTCGAGAGGTTAGGCGTGCGATAGCCAATAACCCTCGACCTAGTGTGCCGACGAGGAGAGATATTGATCGCGGAATTTTTGGAGCGTTGAGGAATTATTGTTAACAATTAAAGTTTTTTTAATAACAATTAAATTTTTTAACGACAAAATTTTTTTTTAGCGATAATTAATTTTTTAATTAATTTTTTTTCTCGTCTCGAAAATTTTTTTTTTCTTCTCGTCCTCGTATTTCCGATACGAATTATTTTTTTTTTGGGCGAAGATCGAGAGAAAGTCGGCAAGCACTCTCGGAACAAAAAGTTGACTGTGCGCCCGAGTAAAAACTCGAGCGCAAAAATCCCCTCGAACTTAAAAATTGTTTTTATTTTTTTTTAGGTGAAAATTGTATTTATTTTTTTGTGTTTTTGGTGATATTGCCCGTTTTGACACATATATATATATTTTTTTTCACATATATTTATTTTAAAATTACAAGTGCGAGTAGTGGAGCGTAATTAATTACAAATCGTAATTAATTACAGAAATAGCTTTTATTTTTTTTTAGAGCCGCATACGGGAAATCCTCGTACATTATCGAGGTTAAGAGCAACGCCGTAGCTCTTAGAAAGTAACCCGGGTTCGCGTTGAAAAAGCTAGCTCACGGGTTGAAAAGGCAAACTCTCTCTGCCATCAATCAGGATACTACTCGCGCTAGTAAAATAAGTTCGTGGGGAAGCGCACAGCCAATTGACACCATGGCCCGATCGTCGCAATTTGCGGAATCTGCGATACTCAATTGGGCGTATACACAGCCCGAAGAGGAAATTATCGAGGCCATGCAAGCCCTTGGTCTGCAGCAGTCAGATCTGCAATCAGTGAATATGCTGACAACGATCAAGTGGCTTATGGGCGATTACAGTGCCGCCGATTTTGTGCCAGAGCCGGAGCTGTCGGAGAAGCAAGCGTTTGCTAAACGCGAGCAGTCCCGAAGGGCGTTCATCGACTTAACGTTGATGAACAAGTCTGGGTCGACTATTGTGGATCCCAATACTGATCCAGACCAACCGCACCCGTTCATTACGCTCCTTGATGACCCGATAGTGATGCAAAAACTCTCGGAGTCTCGGAGGATGAACGCTCCACAACAAGCACATAATGCAGTGGTGGAGCCAGCGGATGAGGCAAACGGCCAGGAGGGTTCCGGGACAGAGATATTGAGCTCTGCAGCACCCACCGGGACATCTCCAGCCGAAGCCGAGGGACAGCTCCAACAGCAACAGCTTCAACAGCAACAACTGCAGCAGCAGCAAATGCAGCAGCAGCAAATGCAGCAGCAGCAAATGCAGCAGCAGCAACTGCAACAGCAGCAAATGCAGCAGCAGCAAATGCAGCAGCAACAAATGCAACAGCAGCAGCAGATGGAGCAGCAGCGACGGCAGCAACAGCAACAACAGCAGGAGCAGCAGCGGCAGCAACAGCGAAAGCATCAAGAGCAGCAGCGACAGCAGGCGTTGCTAGAGGAGCAGCGCAGGCAACGACAATTCCGGCGGAGTCAAGAACAAGAGTCGTTGTCGGCACAAAATGGGCAGCACGCGTTCTGGCAGCAAACGCGAAGTCCACCGCAGCCACAGAGTTTTGAGTGGCCAAGTGCGGGGGAACAGCGTACCGCAGGGATTGCTGTGGGAGATAACGTAGTCTCAGAACAGCTGCTGTCGGTGATCCATAGACTCGTCAAAGAGGTGGAAGAGCTCAAAGAGAGTGTGCGAATACTCCAAGAAGCTCGGCACCCACCCTCAAGCACGCGCTTGGAGGGAGTCCAACTACCGAGTGCGGGCAGGGGACGAGGATCACCACATGTGAACTTTCAGGACACGTTCACATATGTGAATTTTGACAGCAGCAGCCCCAATACTGAATCGCCAAGGGACGCTAGGAGGAATAGCGGAAGAAATCCTACACAGCGTCAGGCGGGGGTGAGCGCTACACTGGACCAGTCTACGAGGCAGACGTACGTGCCTCAACAGACGAACCGTGATGTTGGCCAAATCGTAAGGAAATGGCACATCAAGTTCTCTGGGTCCTTGAAGGAGCAGAGCGTCGAGTTATTCCTCACGAGAGTAGAGGAATGTCGAGCTCTAGCAAATCTGACGTACGACGAAGTACTCTCGTCATTGTCAGAGCTCCTGAGTGGAGTAGCGGCCACCTGGTATAGGAGTAACCGTCATACGTGGCGATCTTGGCAAGACTTCCAAGAGGCCATAATACACATGTATGGCGGTGACAGGGGCCATCAACAGCGAATCCTAGCGGAGATAAACGCGAGGACTCAAGGCAGAAACGAACTCACGAGAGATTACGTAGTGAATCTGCAAGCCTTGATTCTCAAGTTAGTTCCGGTGCCTAGCATGCCCCAACAATTGGACATGTTGCACTGGAACATGCGGCCAGAACTACAAAAAATGGTGATGCGTAATCAAATTACGGATTACCGAGGGCTCCTGGATTTAGCCCGGGAGGCCGAATTAGCGCTCGCGGCAGATAAGGTGTATCACTCGCCACCACCGCCAGAGCGCACTTACTTGCCAGAGTTTGCCTACGTACCTACAGAGCCAACCACGGATCAGCGGAAAAAGCAGAATCCAGGAGTGGCGGCGATGGGGCAACAACAGCAGGAGCCTCGAGAAAGCCTCGAGGCTATGTTCCGTCGGGTGATGGCCGAGTGTTTGTCAAGCTTGACAAAGAAAGGCACCGACGGAAATAGTGGGCAAACGCCAAACCCACAGTCGTTCAAGAAGCCCAAGAAAAAGAATAATTGGGAGAACAGGCAGCGGGAAGGCGGGCAAAGTAATAATCAGCCTAGTGGGGGTAGTAGCGCGACCCACCAGGCTAGGCCGCCAAGTCCAAGGAGTAATGGACCTCCACAAAGGCCAGAGTACCGAAGGGGTTACGGCAACGAGCAAAGGGGAAGCGACCGCAACCCCAATGCTGCCGGAAACCAGCGGGGAAACGGTCAAAGGGGCAGGTAAACACGGCCACACGCCCGCCCCCAGCTCTCACATCAGCGACTGAGGGTAACTCGGTTCAATTGCCTGAAGGAGAGAGCGAAGAAGTGCCCGCGACTCAGCAGAACGAAGATAACCAGGAAACATGCTCGCGATGGTGGCTTCAAGTAGGTGTAGCCGGCTACAGGCTACGGGCACTCTTCGATACTGGAGCTTCCTGGACTGGGATGAATTCCATCGGCTTACAGCTCGCTACAGCCTGCGGAAAAGAATTAATCCCGGCCAGCGGCCTAACGGCACGGGTAGCTAATGGGCAGAGCATAGCAGTGGTTGACTATGTGTATCTACCCATGGTCGTGGCTGGCGTGTGCAAGGATGTGCGCGTCGCAAACATGCCAGACCTAGACACGGAGTGCTACTTGGGGGTGAACTTCATTAAGAAGTTTAGCTCCGTCTTAGACCCCACTGACAATACGCTGCATCTCAAAGATGATGATGCAAGCGTAAAGTTAGAAGTAGCCTCCATAACCGCCAATAATACCGTGTCCGTATCAGCTATAGGGTTGGCGGACCCAACAGAAGAGCAGCGCAAAGAAGCGGAAGCTTTAGTAGCTGAGCTGATGGGAAACGGCCTGGCACCATTAGGGTGTACTTCGTGGGTTGAGCATGCAGTAGACGTCGGCTCCACAAGACCCATAAAACAGAAGTACTACCCAGTATCTCGAAAACTCGAGGAAGAGATGCACAAGCAGGTGGAGGAAATGCTACTCGCGGGTATAATAGAACCTTCGACAAGCGGCTGGTCAAGCCCTGTGGTAATGGTACGCAAGTCCAACGGGAAGTTCCGTTTCTGTGTGGACTTCAGAAAAGTGAACGCAGCGTCAAGGCCAGACGCATACCCGTTACCATACATGGAGAGTATCTTAAGCAAACTGCAGAAAGCGCGATACATATTCACGTTGGATTTAAGTAGTGCGTACCACCAAATACCACTAAATCCGGAGTCCAAAGAGACTACGGCCTTTACCGTGCCAGGCAAAGGGTTATTTCAATTTACAAGAATGCCCTACGGTCTTTCGTATGCCGGAGCGTCCTTCCAGAGGCTAATTGACAAAGTCATCGGCCCCGAACTCGAACCTTTTGCTTACTCGTATCTCGATGACATAATAATAGTCACAGAAACATTCGAGGAGCATAAAGAGGTTCTAAAAAGAGTTCTAGATAGGATAAAGGACGCGGGCCTCACAATAAATCGCGAGAAGAGTGTCTTCTGTCGCGATGAGGTCCAATATCTCGGGGTCATAGTAAATAGGGATGGTTTTAAACCAGACCCTGAGAAAATAAAGCCCATTATGGAATATCCGGTGCCGAAAAACCTCCGTCAGCTGAGACGCTTCCTAGGAATGGCCTCGTGGTATAGAAAGTTTTTATCAAACTTCGCCACAATTGCTGAACCCCTGACCGAACTAACGAAAAAGGATCGGAAATACGAGTGGTCAACGGCACAAGAAGAGGCCTTCCAAAAGCTAAAAGCGCTAGTTGCTTCTGCACCGATTCTCCACAGACCGGTATCTAACGCACAGTTCGTGGTGCAAACTGATGCGAGCGATACAGGACTTGGAGCGGTGCTATACCAGATAATAGACGGCAACGAAAGAGTCCTAGAGTTCGCTAGTCGAACTCTGAGCGCGGCCGAGAAGAATTATAGCGTGACGGAACGAGAGTGTCTAGCAATTCTCTGGGCAATCAAAAAGTTCCGTCCGTATATAGAGGCCTATGACTTCAAGGTCATCACGGATCATAGCAGCTTGAAGTGGCTCCGTGATCTCCGAAACCCATCAGTCAGGTTAGCAAGATGGGCTTTGGAACTACAAAACCACAGTTTCACAGTCGAACACCGAAAGGGCTCTTTGAACAATGTCCCAGATGCCCTTTCGCGGATGTTCGAGGAAGAGGAGCCAGCGGTCGCCGCGTTAGAGCTCGATCGCGATACAAACGACCAATGGTACCTCGAAATTGTGAAAGAGGTTCAACAGCGGCCGCGAGACTTCCCCACGTTCAAGCTGGCGGGGGGGAGACTGTACAAGTACGAACCTGATGAAGTCATAGACGAGTCTCTCGGCGACGATGATGCATGGAAGTTAGCAGTCCCTCACGAAAAGCGTCGCGAAGTACTGAGAGAATGCCATGACTTTCCAACTGCTGGGCACTTGGGCCGCAAGAAAACGCTAGAAAGAGTAAAGCGGAAGTATTATTGGCCACACATGTCTCGTGATGTAGCCAGATACGTGAGCCAGTGCCAAATTTGCCAGCAGTGCAAAGTCGAACAGCGCGCTCCAACAGGATTCATGGGACGCCGAATTACAGAGCGTCCATGGCAAAACGTGGCCAGCGACATTATGGGGCCCCTCCCAAAAACCACGCACGGCCACGAATACATTCTCATATTCCAGGACTTGTTCACACGCTGGATTGAAGTAATTCCGATAAAAAGGGCAGATGGTAAATCGGTAATTAAGGGACTCAACGAGCGAGTATGTCTGCGATTCGGAGTCCCGGAGGTGTTTCTCTCAGACAATGGGACTGAATTTAAAAATGCACCATTAGAGGCATTCTTAAAGGAGAGAAATGTGCATCACACGTTTACACCTCCGTATCACCCTCAAGCCAATCCTGTCGAGCGTGTGAATCGGACGGTGAAGACAATGATTATGTCTTACGCAGAGGAAAATCACCGGTCCTGGGATGAGAAACTAAATGAGCTGGTGTTCGCGTACAATACTGCCGAACACAGCTCCACAAAGATAAGTCCTGCCATGCTCATTTACGGCCGACAACCCGACCCACCGAAGACACTAAGGCGGGAGGAAGACAGGTTAGCCGAAGAGCAAGGGCAGCAAGAGGCGATAAACAATTGGGTGGTACGTATGGACAAGCTCCGCGAATTGCACGTTCGGGCGGCGGCCGACGCGCAAGCGGAGCAGGCGAGACAAGCCAAATATTATGACGCTCATCGTCGACCTCCACAATTCTGTCTAGGCGATCGTGTATGGAGAGAGAAAAAGGTACTATCCTCAGCAGCTGAGGGGATTTCTGCCAAATTAGCCCCGAAGTACGCGGGGCCCTACACGATTGTGAATATTCTAGGCGAAAACACCTATGAGATCCAAGGTGAGGATGGTCGAACGATACGTCCCGTCCATGCGCAGCAACTCAAGAGATACGTCTCAGCAGAAGTAGCCCAGGCGCTACCAGCGAGGGACTCTTCAGCCGAACGTAACACGTCAGAGGGCCACAGAGTTAGCCAGGGGAATGTACAGCCTCGGGCGACGGCTAAGAGGCGCGGTCCACCTCGTAAGACCGCGCTATTAGTTAGGCCAGGAAAGCGTGCCAGCGATGGCCGGCCTATGCGTGTGGCCGGTCCAACAGAACCCAAGCGAGGCCCAGGGAGGCCAAAGGGTTCGAAGAAGAAGCTCGTACCTGCTGATGCCGGACTAATTAGTCCTCGTAGAACCCGAGCGTATAAAAAGCAATAATTGTGCCGTCCAACTTGTGTCGTACGTACTAACCTGTGTTCGTCTTAATTCTCCAGTCCTCAATCTCACTCCTCCCCGGGATCGATTTACCTGTTTCAGGACATGCAAGGCCTGACTCCCGAAATAGCGGAGACGGCGAAGAAGGTGATCGCTGGATTAATCCAGTGCAATCCTGACCCCGCCGTCATCGATTTGTTGGAGCAGGTCGTGGAGGGCATCGACGCTGTGACACTGGCACCCCAGCCAGTGGAAGAGCCCTCCACCGTCATGATCGAGGAGATAGAGGCGCCGAAGCCAAGAAAGGGACCTTCGGAGCCGGCCTGGGCAGAGGCCGGTCCCAGTCCGCTTCGGCGACCTCGTCCCCCGAAGGAGCAGCAGGAAAGCCGGGAGGAACGGCTTTCACAAGAGGCGTCGGTCCGAGCCTCGGAGATGGCGCCGAAAGGAAACGCCGGCGCGGCTCGGGCCGACGAAGAAAGGAAAGAGAGTTCTCCGACCCAGGCCCCCAAGTGGGCACCGAGTGATGAAGTCGGTGCGGCCTGGGTCCCAGTGGAGAAGGCCCTCGAGGAAGCGCGGTGCCTCAGCAAGTCCTCGCGCGCTGCGGAGGACGCTGCCCTGGCCGCACTGGAGGTCTTTCTCCAGTGCCACGGTAAGGCCGGCGAGCGGCAAGCCGGCAAATGGATCGGAATGGCCCAAGGCCGGCGCGAAGAGCTCGCGGCCGCCGCAGAGACCAGGGCCGCCAGGCTGCGCCGCACCGCCTTCCAAAAGGCGGAGGAGGCTCGCCTGGCTCGTGCGCAGGAGCGCATGGAAGAGGCCAGGCGAGCCAGGGAAAAGGCGGAGGAGACGGCGCGCCGGGTCAAGGAAGAGGCCCAGCGCCGTCTCAAAAAGAAGAAGAGCGCCTTAGGAGGGCGCTCGAAGAAGAGCGAGCGGCCCGGGATGCGCTCGGCAGTAACGCGATCCCCGGTGCTTCATGTGTGGCGAGCTTGGGGTGAAAAAGTCAAAACATTGCCCCAACCAAGCTCGTCACAAGGGGCGCCGATCGTATTCCCGGGCCAGTTGAAGAGGGGTGAAGCCCTGAAGTTTTTTTTATATATTTTTTTTTAATAAAAATTAAAAAGAAAAACCGGTGACTCCGATTCTGCAATGTTCCTTTCCGAACCTCCTTCTCCTAATCATTACTACCATATTAGTAGGTACGACGACGGCCATGATTAGCAGAGCTGCTCTCGGTCCCCTAAGCAGCGTCTGGCGGGGGGGTGTAACGCGTGTCTAGCCGCGATTCTAATTTACCGCGCGAAGGTAGTGAGCGCGCACGCGCAACTCCTGCGCAGCCGAATCGAGGCGCGCCGCGCGTAGCGAATCGGTTTCGCGACGCGTAAAATGCCCGTCATCCGTCGCGAAGCTGCTAACTGGTTCCCGCGAGAAGAGGGAGCCATATTCGTGTCTGCCATCGCGCGTAAAACATCTCCTCCGTGTCTCTCCTGTTTTTACTTGTCCGCGCCGTCCTATCGTACTTTGTGAGACCCCGCGAGTGTAGTGGAGGCGCCGTATATAGTGAACGTGCGAAAGAGAGACAGAGAGAGAGCTGTCCCGAGCCGCGTGAGCCGCACGAGACTGTGAGCAACGAGCCGGCAGCCAACCCGCCTGCCGACACGATACAGCGAGCAAGAGAGAGAGAGAAAGAGAGCGCAACTGCTGTGCGAGCGACAGGGAGCGAGAGAGAGTCGAGTGCACCGGCTGCTCCTTCCTAACGTAAGTTTTCTACTCTCCTCTCGCGGGTTTATTGTAAAGGCTCGCACGGAAATCGCCCCGTGCAAGCCTTCTGTGCCGTGTACGTGGGCGTGTGTGTCAGCCCGCCGTACTTTAACACCGCGCGCGAAATTAGCAGCTTCGCCGCGCGCCGTGTAGTTCGCGCGTTTGAATATTAACGGTCGCGCGCGAACTAACTCTTTGTTCTAATCAGCACTTGCGTCGTGCTTGTAAAGATTAGTGCTTGTGAATATATTGTGATATCTAGTTACTCGTCGCGTTGTTCTTTACAACCTGTCCTTCTCCCGGATACCGCCGCCTCCGCGGGAAAACGACTCCGCCGGTCGTTTTCATATCTGAGCATAGCGGCCGCACGCTTTACTCTTCGAGCGCGCGCTTTTCACTCAGCGATCCAATTAGTTGGAAAGCGAAGTTCGTGTGCGATCTTCGCGTTGTTTTCGGGATTCCAGGAGCAGATCCCCGGGCAAGTCATTTTAGTCTGACACCCGCGGCACCGTGTTCTAGGGCATCGCTGGCCTGTGGCTTGTTGGGATTTTCCCCCACTAGCCATCCCGTTACACGTCGAACATGAAAAGAAAAAAGGAATTTATAATTTAAAAATTCAAGGACAAATTTGCCACATTACGCCAATCACTTTATTCCCTATCGATAAAGATGAACCTTGTTGTGGGCAATTATATATTTATGATAATGTAACAGCACTTGAACGAAGGTTAAGAAAATCAAGACTTAAGTGATGAACATATACGAATATTAATTGAAATATTAAACTGTAATCCATACGCAAAAAATTATAAACATTTATATCAAATATCAAATTTAAAAAATTACCCAAATTATAAATTGTATTTCGTCCGTAAAAATAATAATCAAAATCATAGATATAATGCTCCTGTAACATCTGAATGTGGAGCAATAATAGTATCGAAATATGAAATTCCACAAAATTACGATGTATATGCATATCCTAAAAACATTCCTGATAATGAACAAAAAAATACATATATTAATAAATTATCGCATCATATTGATCCTATGGTGTTCCCGATATTATTTCCTTTAGGAGATTTAGGTTGGAATGTTGGCTACACTAAAAGAACAAGCGCTCCAAAAAAGGAACATCTTACTATCCTACAAATGGTAAATTTAGTCCATTATTATATTGTGGAAGATTAACACAACAATTTTTTTTAGATGCATACGTTATGATGGAAAGTAATAGAATGAATTTTTTTCGAAATAATCAAAAAAAATTAAGAGTCGACTGTTATCAAGGTTTATTAGGTCATGTAATGAATAATGCTTCTAATATTTCTAATAACTTTGAAAATAAAGAAAGATTAGGAAATATTTTTATACTATTAGCCACTTATATTGGTAGTCCGAGATATATGCAACAGCATTATCAAGATGCAATGGCTATTATGAGAAATACTGGGAGACTTGACTTATTTACGAGGGTCATTTGATAAGTATCTAGCCTACAAATAAAAACACCAAAATTTTACAAAAAATAAAATTTATTTTACAATGTAGTCTCCTTTTAGTTGAATACACTTGGTCCAGCGGTGTTCCAATTTTTTTAACCCCGTTGAAAAAAATGTTTTCTCTTGGTTTGCAAAATAGGCCTCCGTGGCGGCGATTATTTCGTTATTGGAGTGGAATCTCTTCCCGGCGAGCGAATTTTTTAGGTTCGGAAACAAAAAAAAGTCCCACGGACCCAAATCTGGAGAATACGGTGGATGGGGCAGCAGTTCGTAGCGTAATTCGACCAATTTAGCCGTGGCGAGTGCAGAAGTGTGAGCCGGTGCATTATCGTGGTGGAAAAGCACTTTTTAGACAAATGGGGCCGTTTTTCTTCTAACACGGCGTCAAATCGGCTCAATAGTTCGGCGTAGTACTGTCCTGTGACCGTTTTGCCTTTCTCCAGATAGTCAATAAAAATCACACCTTGAGAATCCCAGAAAACAGTGGCCATCACCTTTACGGCCGACGGGACCGTCTTCGCCTTCTTCGGAGCAGGTTCACCGGGTAAGGTCCACTGTTTTGACTGCTCCTTGGTCTCTGGAGTGTAGTAGTGAATCCATGTTTCGTCGACGGTCAGGTAACGACGCAGAAACTCTTTTGGATTGCGATTAAACAGCTCCAAACACTGCTCTGAACTGGTCACACGGATGCGCTTGTTGTCTGCAGTCAGGAAACGCGGCACCCACCTTGCTGACAGCTTCCTCATGCCTAAAATCTCATATAGGATATGCCACACGCGTTCTTCTGAGATGCCTACTATCGCAGCTATCTCGTGCACCTTTAATCAGCGGTCTGACAAAACGATATCGTGTATTTTTGTCACGTTCTCCTCCGTAGTGGCTGTTTTCGGAGCACCTGGGCGTGGATCATCAAAAACCGACGTACGACCACGTTGAAACTCGTTATACCAAAATTTAACGGTCGCCATCGAAGGAGAAGCATCCCCATACACTGCATCCAAGCGTTCTTTAATTTCACTACG
Source organism: Torymus aiolomorphi (assembly GCA_036365515.1). Classification (NCBI taxonomy): domain Eukaryota; kingdom Metazoa; phylum Arthropoda; class Insecta; order Hymenoptera; family Torymidae; genus Torymus; species Torymus aiolomorphi. The sequence goes on from CM070876.1 coordinate 50,988,354, forward strand.
CGATTTCCCTTCCAAAAACAAGAATCGAATCACCGACCGATATTGTTCTTTCTCCATTTTTTCAAAAATCAACGGACACATTTGCTTTCACACGCTCTCAAAAATAAACTACAACTCCGATCCGGCTGAAATTTCGTCTGTAACCGTTTACAGGAAGATACTGCACTGTAGTGTATTTCTGGTGCGATAGTGGCACCATCTGGCGGTGAGGCTAGGTACTTGTCAAATGACCCTCGTATAACAGTAACATGTAATCATAAGTGGCAAGAACTAAAAGAAGTTTTGCAAAAATTTCCTGTAAGGACTACACCAAATGATATTCCTAATATAGCAGTTAGATTATTTTATACCAAATTAATGTCATTATTAGATGACATAAACGAAAATAAAATATTTGGAGATATTACATCATATATTTATACAATAAATATAATAATAATTATACGATAAATATATATGTGTAGAAATACCGGACAAAAACGAAGATGAAAACTTACAAAAATTAGTAATTAAACACATGCTCCATGGACCGCATACACATAGTTCTCCTTGTTATATAAAAGATAAAAGTATATGTAAAAAAAAATTTCCTAAATCATTTACAAATTATACAAAATTTAAAAAGAATGTTTATCTAGAATATAAACGAAGAAATAATACCTCAGAAAATTTTACGTATAAAGCAAAAAATAACAGTCAATTAATCTCAGTAGATAATTCTATGATAGTACCTTATAATAGTTTTTTATTAAAAAAATGTAAGTGTAACATTAATGTAGAATATTGCGCCAATATTCAACGTATAAAATATATGTTTGATTACATGCATAAAGGTGGAGATACAGCATTATATAAATTAAAAAAAGTTAATGATACCAATGATGGTAATATATATGACGAAATTACTCAATTTGTTGATGGAAGTTTTTTAAGTTCAATGGAAGCAGCTTGGCGATTGGAAAAATTTCCTTTATGTGGTAGAAAACATACAGTAATAAGTCTATCAGTTCATACAGAAAATCAACAAAGAATTATTTTTGAAGAAAATAACGAGACTGAACCTTTAGAAAATTATAAAACAACATTAACAGCATGGTTTGATTTAAATAAAAAAGATAATTATGCAAGGAATATAAAATATGTTAATATACCTAAATATTGCAACTTTAAAAATAAATGTTGGATAAAACAAAAACGAAATCAAGAAAATTATATAATAGGTCGTTTAAATACTGTTTCTCCAAAGGATTTTGAACGATTTCATTTAAAATTAATTTTAAATCGTGTTAAAGGTGCAATTTCATTTCAAGATTTACGAACGTATGAAAAAGTTACATATAACACATACAGAGAAACTGCAATAAAAATGGGTTTAGTTGATGATGACTTACAAATAAAAAATATTTTTAAAAAAGCTTGTGACGTTTTGTTAGGATATCAACTACGTCAATTTTTTGCTTGGTATTTATTATCTGAAAATATTAATGGTAATAATATTTGGAAGGAATTTAATAACTTTATCATAGAAGATTTTAAAGATGATAAATTAAACAATGCCCTCATACAAATAAATGAAATATTATCATTAAACGAAAAATCATGTATAGATTTTGGATTGCCTGAACCAAATAAAATCTTAAAAGTTGAATGTAATGAAGTTAATAAGACTGAAATTTTATTCTGTGAAGAAATGTTTAGTAACATGTATACTCAACTAAATTTAGAACAAAAGTATATTTTTGAGAAATTATTAAATAATGAACATAAGATTCATTTTATAGACGGTCCTGGTGGTTCAGGTAAAACATTTTTATACAAAACACGAATTTTTTACTTTTTGTCTAAAGAAAAAAAAATGTTATCAATGGCTTGGACTGGTATTGCGTCAATACTATTACCAAAAGGAATGACAAGTCATAAAACATTTAAATTACATTTAGATTTAGAAAGTATAGAAAGTTCATTTTTAAAATTAGACTCTGATAAGAAAAAATTACGGGAAGTAGATGCAATAATTTGGGACGAAGCATCAATGATACCAAAAAAAGCTTTAGACATTGTAGATAAAACATTAAGAGATGTTTGTAATAATAATTTACCATTTTGGGGGAAATTAATTGTATTAGGAGGAGATTTCCGGCAAATTCTTCCAGTTATTAAAAACGGTTGTAGAAACAGAATTATACAAGAAACAACAAAATATCCAGATATTTGGCCACTTTTCAATATAATGAAGTTAAAAAAAATATTCGTTCTAACAATGAAGAATTCGCTTCATTTTTATTAGATATTGGAGAGGGAACAATTAATCCATTCAAAGTACCAAACAGTTGGAAAACTGATGATGTTTGTTTGAAAATATATAAAGATATAAATTATAATTTATCCATGAATAGTGTCATTTTAACGTCACATAATGAAGATTCAACTATTCTGAATAATAAAATATTAAAATTGATCGATAGTGATGAAATGACTTATTATCAAGGAGCGCGGGAGCGCTCCGAAGGCAGGTAGCTGTCCAATGTAGGAAGAGCCTGAGGGACGACCGCACTACATATACTTTGAAATGGGCGCCCGAGAAATTGAAATATTTCCTGCAATTTTCAACGCTTTTATATTAACTCAAATAAAATAACAAGATGCTTTATATTGTTATACTATGTTGTACAAAAAGTTTCATGTAAAAAGGTGTTCTCATTTTAGAGATATTAAATAGTGAAAAATTTTATGTCTGGTTTCCGATTCTAAAATTTCTTCATGTTTTTCCATTCGATCCGACTTCCGGTTATATATATATATATATATATATATATATATATCTCGTTTTCTTCCGATTTGCGGTTATATATATATATATATATATATATATATATATATATATATATATATACACACACACACACACACACACACACACACACACACACACACACACACGCACACACACACACACACACGCACACACACACACACACACACACACACACACATACACACACACACACACACACACACACACACACACAGACACCCGTATCTGGTAGACCTAACCTTATTACACATAATAACATGTCAGTATTTTTTACATATAGAATATATACAGATTATTTCATTTTGCATTTGATTGGAAAAATATAACCTATATAAGCAGTTTTTAACAGAAGAGTTCATTAATTATTATTAATTAATCGAGTTCATCGAAAAAGTAGAGTAGGCTAACCGAATCTTCTGTATGTCCATGAGTCTCAAGAAATGTTTAAATCTTCAAGTGCTTGGAAAATAACCTACATAAGCAGCTGTGAATGTCAATGGATAATAGCAATATATTATAATCAGATAAGTAGCAAACTTTTATTATAAAGTTATAAATCAAGAAAGTTTATAATACGTATTGTTACTTTGTGAAATCTTGTTTTTATTTTTACAGAGTATATCAGAAAATATAAGGATATTACCAAGTAAATAGATCACTTAAAAAATAGTTTTTAACAAAGAAGAATTCATTAATTATTATCTTACAGATATTATACGAGAAGATTTTTTTCGATTCATTTTGGAAGTATGGAGATATACGTAATATAGCCAATAATGTTGACTTCTAATTAGGTACTGTCTGAAAAATCTAATTTTAAATTAGCAAAAATGAACAAGTCCCCTCGTGATCCTGGTGGTTATTTTATTATTAATGGACAAGAAAAAGTTATTTTAATACAAAAACAGACGCTTAGGAATAGAATAATTTATATTAAAGAAGATAGTAAGAATATAGTACTACTCAAGAAAGAAAAGCCAAACCAATATTATTATGGAAGGGCAGGCAAATACTATTTACGAAACAATAATTTTCAAGATGTATCTATATATTCTCAAAATGAAAATTTCTCATATAAGATATAATTTTAGAAGAATATTAAAAATTTGTCTTCATATTTGACAGGGCAAATAGAGTGCGTGGATGTCAATGAAGAAAATGACAGTTTCATTGCTTTCAATGAATCACACATAAAACAAACAACTAAGATGTTTATTTAGACAGTATTGGATTCAAAGTATGAAAGAAGTATTATGTTTTGAAGTAAGTTTTTCAAAATAAGAAAAGAAAATTGTGATTTTCATAGATCGTCTATCTAGTTGAAAATTATATTGATAATAAAAATCTTGTGATTATTAGAAAATGACAACTAATCAGTGTTGTATGTAATAAATAAAATACCAGTATGATGTGTTGCATGAAGTGCATATATAATCAAATTTTATTGATAACAAATAACATAGTGATTAAAAAAAGGCATGTAATCAGTGTTTTGTGTTAAATAAAATAAAATCCCGGTATGATGTGTTGCATGAAGTGCACATACCGTCGCTTCCCGGTTAAAAGGCGTTATTTAAAAATCGGCCTGAAAAAGGCGTTATTTGGAAATCGACCTGAAGAAGGCGTTATCTTGTAATCAATCTGAAAAAGGCGTTATCTAGAAATCGTCCTGAAAAAGGCGTTATCTCGGAATGAACCTGAAGAAGGCGTTATCTCGCGCGTAAATTTTTTTTCTCTAATTTAAGTTGGCAACACTGTCAACATTTTCTTTATTTAATTTCAGAAATATGTTATATGATAATAGTATACAATTTTTTAAGTTAACTATACAAATGCGGGGCGATAGTAAAATTAATATTTGTTTTTTTTTATTAACGATTTTTTATACAATACTATATTGATTTTATAACACACACACACACACACACACACACACACACACACACACACACACACACACACACACACACACACACACACACACACACACACACACACACACACACACACACACACACACACACACGCACGCATATATGAGTAAATCTACAAAAAAGTAGCTCTTGTTTTTAAGGCAAAAAAGATAATTAAACTAGATAGCGAGAGCTTTCATTTACTTTTTTGTAAAAATAAAAAATGTTAATTTCTTGTAAAGTTATATGAGTTTGGTGATATCGCTTTTACCGCTTTTTAACATTTTTGGTGTATCTTAAACATATCTTCAAACTCACGTAACTTTTAAAGGAATAATAAAAAGCAAATTAAAGATCTCCCTTTCTAGTTTAAATCTCTTTTTTTTATTTTTGTATTATTTTTCCTGCCGAATTGGCTAGCATTTGAAAAAGGGTAATTTTTAGCATTTGCTTCTGGAATTAAGAAAAAAACCTTTTCTTATTCCCAATTTTATTAATATAATGTTTCCAATAAACAAAGTGTAAAGAAATATATACCCCACGGCGTGCGGAAAGTTCGTTTTTTCACCATACCCTGGCTGAAAGTACCACTTTCGCTCCCGGCTCCGAAACGCGAATGTGGTATGTTCGGCTCGGGTATGATGAAAAATCGTATACACAACATGGGGGTAAAGAGGGCCACCCCAGAGCACGTGTTTGGCACCCTCGCCTTCGGCTCGCCTGGCAATTTACACCTGCTCTGGACTGGCCAACTCTTTACCTCCCTTGTTGTGTAATATACTATTCCGAACGCGTTGCCGTTCGGAAACGAACTTTTTAACACTCCGTACGTAACGCTCCATTTCGTACACGCTCTAATAAAAAAGCATGCCCTAAATCAAGCTTCTCACGCGTCGTGTCAAAAAATAGTGTTCAATACACGAGTGAGAAAGTAATTTTGTCCTTGTATGGCCTTTTCCCCCCCGCTTCGCTGGGGTGCAAACGTCCACACGAGGATAATCACTTTTTCGCACTTGTATCGAAAATAATTTTTTCAGAACTATAAGTGTGCAAAATCGAACTCTGCTCAGCTCGTTAGGAGAAATAGTATACGTCACACGTGCGCAATAGATCACCCGCACTCGTCTCTTTTATATATCGCCCGTGCTGTGCTCGCGCGACAAACTCGACTCGTGCGAGAATGACCTATTTTGCGCACTCGTTGCGTAATGTAATTCCGTAACTTGTGAGGAAAAATAGTGTGTACGCTACGCGTGCATAAAGAAGGAAATTATGCACGCGCGAAGATTGACGCTCGATTGGCCCGGGTATGGTGAAAAATAATATACGCAACACAGGGATAAAGAGGGCCATCCAAAGCACATGTTTGCCAGCCTCGCCTTCGGCTCGTACGGTAATTTACACGTGCTTAAAAGTTACATGAGTTTGGAGATATTGCTTTTACCGCTTTTTAACATTTTTGGTGTATCTTAAACATACCTTCAAACTCACGTAACTTTTAAGGGAAATGGTTAGCATTTGAAAAAGGGCAATTTATTAGCATTTGTTTCTGGAATTAAGAAAAAACCTTTTCTTATTCCCAATGTCGAGAAAAGGGATGTCGTTTTGGATTGTACACGAGTACTTTCCGTTCCTTTATGGTATAAAGAAGTAGTAGAAAAAATCTGTTTGGGAGGTGTGTTTAAAAAAAAGTTATATAATATTGTTTATTATAAATATTTATTATATATTTATTATAAAATCAATAGTATTGTATAAAAAAATCGTTAATAAAAAAAAACAAATATTAATATTACTATCGTCCCGCATTTGTATAGTTAACTTAAAAAATTGTACACTATTATCATATAACATATTTCTGAAATTAAATAAAGAAAATGTTGACAGTGTTGCCAACTTAAATTAGAGTAAAAAAAATTTACGCGCGAGATAATGCCTTCTTCAGGTTCATTCCGAGATAACGCCTTTTTCAGGCAGATTTCTAGATAACGTCTTTTTCAGGACGATTTCTAGATAACGCCTTTTTCAGATTGGTTACAAGATAACGCCTTCTTCAGGTCGATTTCCAAATAACGCCTTTTTCAGGCCGATTTTTAAATAACGCCTTTTAACCGGGAAGCGACGATATAATCAAATGTTATAGATAACAAATAACATAGTGATTAAAAAATGGCATCTAATCAGTATTTTGCGTAATATAAAAAAATAAAATACCGGTAAAATGTGTTGCGTGAAGTGTTATATCAAATTTTAAAACTTCTACTAAAAATCAGTTTGAAATGTTTTAAAAATAGCTCAAATATGTATTAATAAGTAATTACGTGTTATGAGGTTCATAAACTTCATAATACGCTTTTGCATAGAAGAAAACATTGCTGAGTGATACACGAGGTTACAAATATACAATATAATTTTCAGTGTTTTGTGTAATAATAAATAAAATATAGTATGACGTGTTACATGAAGTGTTTATAATCAAATTTTAAAACTTCTATTAAAAATCAGTTTCAAATGTTTTGAGAACAGAACAAGTGTTTATTGAATAATTATGTGTTATGAGGCTCATAATCTTCATAATAAGTTTTTGCATAGAAGAAAATATTGCTGAGTGACATGTGAGGTTATAAATATACAATATAATTTATGATACCGATTTGAAATATTGGTCTGAGCTTTGGTTTAAAAAGCATCTGTCATCTTCAAAAAACTTAGTCGATATCAGTGCTGTGCTGTTGTACATATTTATTCAAGTGTCAATAAAAAGATTATGTCTAATGAACATGGGAATACTGAAAAAAGTAAAAATGATATGTTATTGTGAAAATTTCAACGAATAAAAGTGCTCTCAGTTAATCTAATATGATTTCTCACCATGGGAGACGTCAAAATGTTTCAGAGTTCTTAGTAAATATTTTTCTAGACAAGATTCAGGTAATAATTTCAAAAAGTTTTATCTATACAAGAATGTCAAGAAAGCTTTTATTCTCAGTGATTCTTAGTTCATAAACTGGTTGCATTTTTAATTTTACAAGATTATGTGTGGCAATGGTGGGTTATTAATTTAAGTAGTTTCAATAATAATTTCAAGAACTTATATCTCTACTAAAAAAGAATATCGAGAAAGCTTTTTTTCTTACATTTTACAAGTCATGTAGCAATGATGGGTTATTAATACAAGTGGTCTAATCTAATCTACTGAAATCTGTGTAAATCCACCCGGATCCAGCTGGTTTTCCGATGTGACTTGGATCCGACTGGGTTTCCTAGCTGGATATTTTTAACCAGGTTCTAGTGATAATTTCAACAAATCCAAGTGCTGAGAATAATGTAATTAATTATTCGCTCATGGTGCCCATAATTAATTGCGAAGCTACAAAAATAATTAATGATATTATCATATAGCAGTCTTATAGTAAAACTAATTTAAGGCTTTAATAATCAATTTCTAGTACCAAAAAATGAAAATACTTATAATATGCGCTGCAAAAAAATTATAAAAATGTGAACTTAAAGCTTCGTTTTAAGATCTAATTTGTTCAAAAAAATATCGATCCCTTTAGTATTTATGTAATTTGTCTTCTTAATAATAATCTTTGAAAGTATAAAATAAGGTTTTTATATTAAGTTTTTCCTGCAAACTGAAAACATAAAAAGAATGATATTTTCATATGACTTTACAATAATTAATAGTATTTTTAAATTATCATCATACCTAAGAATATACGCATTTGATTATATTATTTCAAAAAATTTTACTAATGTAATCATTTTATCGAGCTCCTTGAAGAAACATTCAAATTTAAAACTTTTGTGAATAACAATACTATCATTTACTAATGATATTAAAAATATACTATACTATAATAAACCCTCATAATGTTATCACACTATGTAATTATTATTTTCTCTTAAAAAGTTGTGAAATATATCTAAAAAACATTTTACAAAAGTTTAAACTAAGACAAGTCTCTCCCGCCCGCCTTCCCTTTATCTCTCTCTCTCTTCCCCTCCCCTATTTCTCCCTCTCTCAACATCTGTGAAACTGAGTACCAAAAACTTTAATGAGAGCTTAAATATTTTTTTAGAACAATCAACACGTTTTTTAAAAGCTATTTTTTAAGTATACGTTAAATTCTAACAACACAATTTGTTTAGTCCTTTTATTTCTTTTAGTCTCATCTATTAAATCAGGATTCTCTACAAATGGTAATAATTTTTTTCATGACTGTATAAACTCTCTCCCTCCTTCTCTTTCCCACCCCACTCTCTCTCCCACCATCCCTCTCTCTCTCTCAACATAGTCAACCAGAGTACCAAAAACTTTAATGAGAGCTTAAATATTTTTTTTAAAACAATCAGCACGTTTTTTAAAAGCTAATTTTTTAAGTACGTTCTATAACAACATAATTTGTCTAGTCCTTTTAATTCTTCTACTCTCTTCTATTCAATAAGCACTCTTTACAAATGGTAATAATTTTTTTCATGACTGTATAAATAATAATATTGCAAATATAAAACTTTCTACGAAAGTATAAAATAAGGCAAGTATAGACGTTTTTTCTGGATAATCTATAAAAAGCAACACAATTTGTCTAGTCCTTTTATTTCTTCGAATCTCATATATTTAATAAGCACTCTCTACAAATGATAATAGCTTTCTTCATGACTGTACAAATAATCTATAAAATAATAATATTTATGATTTTGTAAAAGAAATCAAATAAATACGAATGAAAAAGTCTTTTAATTCTTTGAGGCATTGTATGCTGAACAAATTATATGTAAGTAAGTACATTCAAATTGTTCACTGCAAATCAAACAAACGAAAGTTGTGAAATCAGTTATCGATAGTCAAGTAATGCAAACAACTCTCGGAAACTACTGTATGACTGTTCTCAGACATGTATTCAAATTTGTTCATCTTTCTGAGCTATACAAATTAAACACAAGAAAGTACTGAAATCAATTTATTGTAGTCAAGTACCGGCCATAAGTTAACTTGACTGACATAATAGAACTTTTCGTATCTCGCGTGTAAAATTACATTTTACGCCCACGTTGTAACTTCAAAATTATTAAGCCAGCGGGCATAAAATACTACTTAGCGCCCAACAGGCCCAATAGCTCACGTACTCTTACAAAACTTTATAGAACCTACGCACTTTACGCCCGTGTTGGCGAAAATTATTTTAATTATATAACTATAATGCCTTCTCTTTATTTCTAAAATTCATAAGAATTTTTTCAGATATTTACGAAAAGTCAAAGCCTATATAAAAAAATTACATAGTTACCAACACATCACTATTTTTCATTATTCTTTCTCAATTTCGAACTTTCTATAATATTACGCACCTTGGGAGGAAAAGGGAAGTCTAGAGCTGCTCTAGCAGGGGTGGGCCTCCGATTTCCCATACATACTTGGCGGGCCCGACGATTTGCAGTTTACCGGTGGGCTAAAATTTCCAGAAGCAAATGCTAAAAATTACCCTTTTTCAAATGCTAGCCAATTCGGCAGGAAAAATAATAAAAAAATAAGAAAAAGAGATTTAAACTTGAATTAAACAAGAAAGCGAGATCTTTAATTTGCTTTTTATTATTCCTTTAAAAGTTACGTGAGTTTGAAGATATGTTTAAGATACACCAAAAATGTTAAAAAGCGGTAAAAGCGATATCTCCAAACTCATATAACTTAACAAGAAATTAACATTTTTTATTTTTACAAAAAAGTAAATGAAAGCTCTCGCTATCTAGTTTAATTATCTTTTTTGCCTTAAAAATAAGAGCTACTGTTTTGTAGATTTACTCATATATATATATATATATATATATATATATATATATATATATATATATATATATATATATATATATATGTGTGTGTGTGTGTGTGTGTGTGGTGTGTGTGTGTGTGCGTGCGTGTGTGTGCGTGCGTGCGTGTGTGTGTGTGTGCGCGTGTGTGTGTATATGTGTGTGTGTGTGTGTGTGTGTGCTTTATAAAATCAATATAGTATTGTATAAAAAATCGTTAATAAAAAAAAAACAAGTATTAATTTTACTGTCGCCCCGCATTTGTATAGTTAACTTAAAAAATTGTACGCTATTATCATATAACATATTTCTGAAATTAAATAAAGAAAATGTTGACAGTGTTGCCAACTTAAATTAGAGTAAAAAAAATTTACGCGCGAGATAACGCCTTCTTCAGGTTCATTCCGAGATAACGTCTTTTTCAGGACGATTTCTAGATAACGTCTTTTTCAGGACGATTTCTAGATAACGCCTTTTTCAGTTTGATTACAAGATAACGCCTTCTTCAGGTCGATTTCCAAATAACGCCTTTTTCAGGCCGATTTTTAAATAACGCCTTTTAACCGGGAAGCGACGATTTATTCAAAATGATTCGGAAAATACAGAGGAAATTATCAATATTATGTGGAAAGAAATTTTTTATGAACAATTATAATTATTCTTATATTTATTATGTAATAAAATTACAAATTATTTTTTATAATATTTATATTAACCTTTAGGCTGCGGGGAAATTTCAGTACAAATTGACCTCTCAGAATATGTAAAATGTATACATAATATCACTGGATATTTCAGATAGAGTCGCTGACCTGACTGCTGGTCCATATATGCAGCAGCCCCGCAGCTAAAAGGTTAATTCAAAGTATATTAAATTAAAAAACATGGCAGACCAAGGTGATGTAAAACCAATACCATTACGTTGGGATCCAAAAGAAAAAAAATTTATAGAAGTTCACACCATTGAACAAGCTCAAATTTTAGACGATTTAAATAAACAGTTGTTAGAACAGGACCACGAGGACAATAATGATATGAACAATTTAATAGATGAATACAATAATCATTTAAACCAAAATAAAACAGAATTTCCAGTATTATGGGATCCAGAAAAAAAAATATGTAGACGTGTATACATTGGAAGAAGAAAATCGACTGTCCGAATTAAATACAAAATAGAAGAAAATATAAAAGAAACAAATAAGTATAATGAATATTTAGAGGAGTCATTGAAAGAATATAATTTAAATTATATAAAAAATCTAATTGAAAGTCTTAGTAGATAATTGGTCTGCTTTCAGCAATCTTCAAAATTGGTCTACTTTTATTGACTTTTAAATTAAAAAAAAATGTATTACAAAATGTCTTAATTGTGGCGGTGACGGACCGCCTCCCTCCAGTGGCGTGGGACGCCGCTAGTCTGTGATTGGCTGTTGACGATGGCTCGGGCCGTTAGGTTGTTACGCCATTGCGCCATAGTTCTGGGAATTGTTTGTCCAACATAAGGCCTCGTTCCATTGCCAATATATCTGATAATATCAGACAAATCAATAAATGATTTTAAGACGTTCATCGGATCACTACTTATTTTATTTTTTAATTAAATAATCTTCGGTTCGTATACCGCTCATGCTAATCATCTGTGTTTATCCTTTAATAAGCAGTTCGAATTTTGGCCGCGAGGGGCGCTGACGCTGGTCTTAACAAGGCGAGTTCTTCTATATGTATATTTCTGCTATCAACAACATTATTAAAAAATGTTTTCAAAATCGGTCTGCTATCAGCGACCTTTAAAATTAGTCTCCTATCAACGATCTTCAAAACCAGTCTGTTATCAGCGACCTTTAAGATCGGTCTGCTATCAGCGACCTTTAAGATCTGTCTGCTATCAGCGACCTTCAAAATCGGTCTGCTATCAATGACCTTCAAAATCGGTCTGTTATCAGACCTCCAAAATTGATTAACTTTCAAAAATCGGTCTGCTATCAGCGTCCTTCAAAATCGGTCTGCTATCAGCGACCTTCAAAATAGGTATGACATATATATGTCAGTATTCAGACCTCCAAAATAGATTAGCTTTCAACAACCTTTAAAATTAATATATTTTCAATGACTTACAAACTGATCTTTTGCTTAACCTTCAAAATCGATCTACTTTTAGAATTCAACAACGGTTTCGATTTAAGTTTCGGTCTGCTTTCAGCGACCTTCATAATTAATATTTTTAGCGTCATACTTTGAGCGACCTTTAAATCAATATGAAGTTCAAAAGCTTTAAATGACTTTCAAGTTTAAAATTTATGCTATTTAAATAACTATAAAAATGTTTAAAAATATAACATATGTTTATTTAATAGAATAAAAGTAATACTTGAAAATTATACAGTTTTTTAACAGAGGAATAGGCCTTTGTTTACTAACTTTTTATTACAAAAACAAAAAATGACATATTTAATGGAAAATGAATTCAAAGATAGTAAAAAGGGGGAAACCTCTATAAAAAAAAGGCGCCTACCTATCTACCTCTTGGGTGGCGTGGAAAAGATAGACTTTTTATATCTTTTATATATTATATAGAGTCTCTGTCACTGTTTAGCCAATATATTACCTTTACCTAGAGATATACAATTTCCTCATATGTCGTACAGAAAATTATTTGTGCTTATCCATAATTTCAGAATCAAGCGAAGCGAAGGCACAACTCGCGTGCGTTCGTGGTCCTCATTGCTACCGAAGGCAATATACAATTTTTCCACATACCGTACAGAAAGTTATTTGTACTTAATCTTTGATTTCGGTATACGCGACCACCTTTACCTTTATTCATGCGCCCGTTACACCCCCCACCCAGATTTAGCGTACCGTGGACGTAATATCGGGGAAAAGGAAGGGCGCAGAAATAAGACGTAAACCTAGTTAGGTGGAGACTCTTCCCTTGATTGTAGCCTCTGGGGCATTATTCACCTAGTTACATTCTTATGTACAAAAATAATATTCGTCGTAACGAAAATATATAGAAAATATTTACACACAAAAAAAAACTGTCCGACACTGCCCCTTGACGGGAGGGGTCTTCTGGCCCGGGAGCGTCCCTCCCCGGGCTAGCCACGGGGAGGTGCCGTGGGCCTTGGTGGGTGCGTGGCCACTCTGGGACAGTTGCGTGGCAGGCGCACCCCTGTCCACCCGCACACATAGCAAAAGCGGGGGCTTCCCGCTCCTGGAGGGTTCGGCCGGACGGACGAGCACTCCCTCGCGAGGCCCAGGTCGACGGCCGTCCTCCCTTCATCTCGGCGGGCCTCATTCCACCGAGCGCGTGCGGCCTGGAGCTCGGCCTCCTCGGCGAGGCGGTGGGCGCGGGCCTCTTCCAGGGCCCGCTCCGAGGCGGCGCGGAGACGTGCCTACTCATCCTCCTTCTCGCGTTGAAGGCGGGAACGCTGCTCCGCTCGCCAGGCGACGAGGTGCTCGGCCTCCTCCCGCTTGGCCTCCATCATTCGGTGCCAGGAGTCGGCTTCTGGGTGCTGCCCCCCGCTGGCCCCAGCGTACCGCTCAAAGGCAGCGAAGACCTCGGCGCGGGCCTGTTTGGCGGCGCGGTCCATCTCCTTGATAGCCGTCAGTCCGGCCCTCAATTTGTCCCAGGCGGGCTCGGGTAGCAGGAGGTGGGCCTCCGTTTACGAGGCGGCGTCGCGCATGGGCCGCCGCGGGAAGCCGGCGGGGATTGCGTCGCGTGGCGGCGTGGCAGGCTCCTCCTTGGGGGCGAGGCGCGGAACGCCGGGGCTAGTGCCCGCCCGGCTCTCCTTCTGCTCGACGGCCTCCTCCAAATGGGGCTGCTATCTCAGCCGCTCCCTAGCCTCGTCCTCGAGGCGTTGCCGACGTTGGTGTAGGAGGTGTAGCACGGCCTGAGCCACGCCCTCGACTGGCTTTCACAGGTCGAGGGTGATAAGCGCGGCCATGGCCTCCTCCAGCGTCTGCTCGGGAATCTCCAACATCTGAAAAGGAAATCTCAGGTTAGGCCAGTTTTAACGGTATCCGCGCGCAGTTTCGCGAGTTTTGGGGGGAGGGAAGAAGCGTTAGGCTCGCAACGCTACGGAGGCTTGCGAGGACGACCGCGTCTCCTGCGAGGAGCATTCGGGGCCCTCTGCCCTACGGAAGGCGGCCGGAACCGCAGTTGCGCCGCGCGCTCTCAGCGGTCTCCCCCGCGTACTTTTGGGGGTCGCTCCTGTCTCCTGAGAGACGGGCACTCCCCCCGCGGGCACTGTCTCGGAGGCGCCTTCCACGTCGACTTCAATCGATTCAGGCGATTCACCGTAATGGTGCTTAAGCTGGTCTGCAGCCACTACCTCCTCAATTTGGCCGCCCTCACCTACTAGTCTGTAGGTGTTGGAACCTAGCATGGCCGTAATCCAGTACGGCCCCTCAAACTTCGGAGCCAGCTTAGCCGCGATTCCTTTCGAGGCCGAGGAGAGGGTGTGGCTGCGTTTCCAGACTCTGTCTCGCGGCTTAAAGTTCGGCTCTCGCCTGCCTGCATCGTAATAGCTAGCTTGGCGGTCCTGAGCCGCTCTCGCCTGCGAGGTGGCTCGCTGATGAAGGTCTGAAAGGGCGTCAAGCCGCTCCTTCCAGCAAGCCAAACTTTCTTCTTGCGCCGGTGCTTCTGCCGCAACCTCCTGCAGCCTACGCTGCGTGCCAGGCGGCTCTGGCTGCCTACCGCAAAGCAACATGGCGGAGCTGACTCCGGTAGAGCTATGCACCGCCGTGTTCATGGTGAAGAGAAGTTCCGGAAGCTTCTTGTCTAATGTGGTATGTCGCTCCTTAAGGTAAGAGGCGACCATCGTTTTTAAGGTACGATTGGCGCGCTCCACCGGATTAGCCTGTGGGTGGTAGGTGGGAGTATTGGTGTGATGCATACCTCGCTCCCTAAGGAAGTCTTCTACGACACGGTTCTTGACCTCGGTGCCGTTATCAGAGAGGAACACTTCCGGGCAACCGAATCGGAGGAGAACCTTCCGATCCAATTCTCCTACCATGGCCTTGGCGTTAGCTTTACGTATCGGCGAAGCCTCCGGCCACCTGGAGAAAAGGTCTTGAAACACCACAATGTGTTCAAAACCTTTAGAGGTGCGATGCA
Source organism: Torymus aiolomorphi (assembly GCA_036365515.1). Taxonomy (NCBI): domain Eukaryota; kingdom Metazoa; phylum Arthropoda; class Insecta; order Hymenoptera; family Torymidae; genus Torymus; species Torymus aiolomorphi. Next base: position 51,004,015 of record CM070876.1, read on the forward strand.
GCGGTCTGATTATGTCTCCAGCGACGACCTGCCAGGGTCTGTCGACGACCCATCGACCCATGAGGCTGGCTGGAGCCCGTTGTTCTACCTTAAACCGCTGGCACGTTTCGCAATTGCGCACGTACTCTTGCGTTTCCGCGTAGTAACGTGGCCAGTAGTAGCGCAGGACTACTCTGGCAAACGTCTTTTCTCGTCCGAGATGACCAGCGGTGGCGTCGTCATGGCACTCTGGCAACAACTCGCGACGATGCTCTTCTGGTACTACCAGATTCCAGGCATCCTCATCGTCGCCGAGGGTCGCGTCTACGTCCGGGTCCGGTCGATAGCGGCAAAGGTTGCCCACGATGAGCTTGTAGGTTGGAAAATCATTGGGTTGCTCCCGGACCTTGGCGCTCCACTCTCGATACCACGTGCCCTCGGTGTCCGTTGACCAGGACACCGCAGCAACCTCCGGGCCTTCCTCATCCTCGTACATCCAATAGAGGGCGTCGGCCACGTGGTTCAAGGCGCCTTTTCGATGCTCAATCAAAAACTTGTGGCCTTGCAACTCCAACGCCCACCGAACGAGCCTGCACGTGGGATTTTTCATCTGACAGAGCCACCGCAGACTGCTGTGGTCTGTCACAACCTTAAACTCGTAGCCTTCGATGTAAGGGCGAAACTTCTGTATTGCTCAGACAACCGCAAGGTAGTCCCTTTCCGTGACGCTATAGTTCCGCTCCGCCGGGGTTAACACCCGGCTCGCGAACTCGATCACTCGCTCTTGCGTCTCTACTTCCTGTAGCAGCACCGCGCCAAGACCTACATCGCTCGCATCTGTCTGCACGATGAAGAGGCCGTTTGGATCAGGGCGATGTAGGACCGGAGCGGTCATGATCATCGCCTTCAACAGCTCGAAGGCCTTTTTGGCTGCTCGTCGAGGCACTCGTACTTCTGGTTCATCTTTGTCAGACTCATAAGTGGCTCGGCGATCGTGGCATAGTTCGGAATGAACTTCCTGCACCACGATGAAGTACCCAGGAATCGGCGCAGCTGTCTCAGATTCTGCGGCTGCGGAAAATTCTTTATGGGCTCGACCTTGGCCGGGTTCGGCCTCGTGCCGTTCCAGTTAACCAAGAAGCCCAAATATGCTACCTCTTGCTTGCAGAAAACGCATTTTTCTGCGTTGAGGATTAGTCCAGCGGCGACAAGCCTTTCCAACACCATTTTCAAGCACTGCTTATGCTCTTCGAACGTTTCTGCGACTACGATGATGTCGTCGAGGTAGGCGTAGACGTAAGGCTCCAGCTCGGGTCCGAGCACTTGGTCAATGAGCCGCTGGAAGGTAGCCGGCGCGTTCGTCAATCCGTACGGCATCCGCCGGAACTGGAACAGGCCCAGCCCTGGCACCGTGAAAGCGGTGATGGGCCGCGCCTCCTCCGCTAACGGTATCTGATGATACGCGCTCTTGCGGTCAAGCGTGGAGATGAACTTCGCCTTCCTCAATTTCGGCAGAATATCTTGCATATTCGGCAGAGGGTAGGCATCGGGTACGGTAACTGCATTCACCTTCCGCAGGTCGTTGCAGAACCGTCGTGTGCCGTCGCTCTTCGGCGTCATCACGACGGGGCTCGACCAACCACTCTTGGAGGGCTCGATGATGCCTTGGTTCAGCATTTCGCAAACCTGGCGATGCATCTCCTCCTGCACCTTATCCGACACTGGATAATGGCGCTGCTTGATTGGTCGAGCGTTTCCTACGTGAATCTCATGCTCCACGCCTCTGACGCAACCTAGTCCTGGCGGGAGCTTGCCCAGGACCTCGTCCACCATGACCTTCAGCTCCTCTCGTTGAAGGTCTGTAGCGTCCTCGAGCCCAATTGCCGCTACCGAGCTAGGATTGGGGGTCAAGCTGGCTACTTCCAGCTCGACATAGGCTTCCGTCTCCTTACAGAATAGCCTATCCGTATTCGGGTCTAGTACGGCCCTGAACGCTCGTACAAAATTGACCCCTAAGTAGTAGTCGGCATCTAAGTTCGGCATTATGGCGTCTCGAATATCGCGAGTGAGGCCAGCCATAGTGATGGGCAGCATCACGTGGCCTAGCAAGGGGCTGCGGCTTCCATCCGCTAACCTTACCCATCTATTTTCGGACGCTACAAACTCCCGATCCAGCGCTGTGGCTAGTTGGAGTCCGCCAGAGCCCATCACCGTCGTGAAAGCTCCCGGATCCAACAGCGCGCGGAGGTTAAACTCGCCGACCTCAATTCGCAGCCATCACCTTGTCTCTGCGTTGGTCGGTTGCTTCGCCGAAGCCTCTCCTCGGTTCGCAACTGGCGAGGATGCCGCTGATTCTTTCGCCGCGGGGCGGCTATCGCATGCAGCCAAAACATCTTCGCTTTTGGGGACCTCTTCGGGGAGGGGGGCGGTAGTGATCCCCTCTACGCGCTCCCTTTCCCGTTTCCCGCGCAATTAGGGCAATAGCGCGCTATATAGCCGACAAGGCCGCATCAGTAGCTATTCAGCGGCGGCCTTGACCCTTTTGGAGGGTTAGCTTCGGGGCTTGCGGAGGGTGCGGAGCCATTCGGCGGGCTCGTCGCCTTCGCCTCCTGCCTGGGTTCTGGGGGCCTCCTTGCCCCGCCACGCCCAGATGGCTGGTTGCCGCGCCCTCTGCGTGGTCCAGGGGGCGTATTTCGCCCGGAGCGCTCTCCTCCGGAGCCTCGCCGGTCGGAAAGACGCTCGCTCAGCACTCGCCGAAGTATTTCCTCCAAGCCCTCTAGCTTGGCGTCCTTCTCGACCACCGCGGCAGCCACTTTGCCTTCCTTGGCATCGCCTTTAGGCTTTCGTGTCGCGTTGGTGTTTGCCGGCGGTTTATACGCCATTTCAGGCAGTAGCGCCGTTGTTGGCGGTGGGGGAGGTCGGAACGTCTTCAAATTCTCCAAGGTTTGCTCCCCGTCCACTGCCAACTCCAGTAGCTCCTCTACTGTGCTGAAGTCTGACCTACGGACCATCGCTTGCAGCTGTGGCCGTAGGTTTCGGTGCAGCTGGTCGAGCTGTTGCTCCGAGCTGGAAGGCAGCGATATTTTCCTCACTACCGCGATGAGGCACGTGATATAGTCTCTCACGACCTCGTCCGCCACTTGGGTGCGGTTGTTCGCCTCTGCTATCAACCGCTGCTGGTACCTCTTCGTCGTCCAGTACCAGCGTTTCGCTGCTGTCACGAAATCTTGCCACGAGGCCCATTTCTCTTTCTCGTTACGGTACCACGTGGCCGCCGTGTCAGTGAAGAGCTCTGACAGCGATGACAACACCTCTTCTTCGGATAGGTTTGCCAGGACTCGACAGTCCTCAAGCCTTGCCAGGAATACGTCAATACTATGGCTCTTCGCACCAGAGAATCGATTTTGCCATTTCCTGACGATTTGGCCTATATCTCGCGAGTGGAACATACTACCTCGAGAAGTTTTCTGTCGTACCTGGCGCGCCATATGTCGGCCAGCTCGAGCCTCTCGCCGAACCTCGACGGTCACCCCCCACCCAGGCTGTGTTTACTCCCTGTAAACCAGCCTGACCATCACGCCGAGCTGGCGGCGGTGTCGATGACGAACCGATCCACGCATCGTTGCCGTTGACGGTGTACGTGTCGTCGAATTGCACGTTGTGACATGGCTGGGGTTCCGCAATGTTTGTGCTGGAAGCGGCGCGTCGCTGTTGGTTCAAAACTAGATCCTCCGGTGACCTGACTTTTGCTATTAGTTCTGCTAATAGCGGAGCCGTCCTTTGCCAGGAGGCGAAGCATCTCTCCTGGCTGCGCTTGCTGTTCGTTGCTGTCTTCGTCGATTTCGTCGCTCTGATGCTGTAGGGGTTGTTGTGTGCGCTGCCCCTTCTGTTGTTGCGCAGTGTCCCTGTTACTAGCCGTGGCGTTTGGGTGTAGTGGGTGCTGGGTATCGGGCACGGCCTCCGCCGTCGTCCTACGCAGTATCTCTAATATCTGCTCGCTTTTGAGTACTACGTCCAGGGGGTGTAATTCCCAACTGGACGCTCCGACGAAGGAGCCGTCGTCTTCTGAAAGGATCCTTCGTAAGAGGTTTTCCCTTAGCGCCATCCGCCGGGGGATTACATCGCCCGGCTCTTCCGACTCCTCGAACTCTTGAGGTGCATAATTACCCAGCAACCACTGGCTTAGCCTGTGCATTTTTAAGAATGTTGTGTCTTGTCGCCTCAATTGCAACTCAGACAAGTGACTGTCGATCTCACTTGGAGAGATCGACCACACCCAATACTCCGCAGCTTCTTGGATGCTGTAAGACGTCGCTCGCTGGTTGTTTGTGTGCAAGGGGATTCCTCTCCAATCTCGTAAATTTAAAGTGCTTTCGCACGGCCAGTGGTATCCTCCACAAGGTACCTACCGGATTACCACTGGCTCAGAAAGCAACGATCTTCCCAACTGATGGTTTGGTTTTCGCAAGCTAGGCCAGGGTAAATTCGCTTTTACCCGCCCGCCTGGAGGTTATGTCGCTTATTGCGTAATGCGCGAGCGATTCCGCGTCCAAAAATAAAATTTCAAATTTTCGACCGTTTGCGCATGCACCACACCGAAATTATTGAATGCACCCACCTCCCCGTGAGATGGGCAATCGAAATCGCGATAGTGACATTTCACTTTTTATTTTTGGTCTTGCGCATGCTCGGACCCCAAAATTACTGCGCGCGCTCTAAACTATTCCCCACGTAAGCCTTTACGCGGGTTAACCCTTAAAATAAAAAAAAACGTCGAAATTCTCCAATTCGCCAATTGGGTGTGAAATCCGTTACTTTACTCCCCGGCGTGCACGTGTGTTGACGGACAAAGAGATAACTTTCTAACCTATATTAAAACAATTGTTAATAAATCGAATAGTAAATAATTTACAATAATTAATAAATAATTGTTGACTAAACTCTTTGCCGTCCTCACTATGTATTTCAACAAATGCTCGGCCTTCACAAGCAATGTTCCTCACTATGTACGTGCAGGCCGGATTATTTCCTCCAAGCCGGGTTATGAACCATCAGTTGGTTACCCTTGCACACACTATACAGTTTTATAATAATTAATTATCACCGCGATAATTAATTATTCGCAACGCGCGTCTCGACCTGTTTCGAAAATTAGCTAACTACTATAAAATTCGCCGTACCCTAATCTAATGTGCTGCAACACGTTAATGGGCGCCAGTTGTAACGGGGTTAATTTAATAGAGCGTATTAATCCCTCTCTGGGGTGCGCGACGGTAATATACGGGCGTCTCCTACGCCCGGGGCAGCTCGCCGTTGTAGAAGGACTCGTAGGCCGGCCGGAGCGCGTTGGCGGAGGCTCCGAACAAGCGCGCGTGGCTTCCACTGTAGAAAGCTTAGGCCGCTTCCCACTGGAACCGGCGCTCCGCTCTGCCGCTGCTACCAACTTCGGCGCATGAATCACCGGCGGCTAGCTATGAACTAGCCTTGCCTACACTCGCCGGTGTTCCCGTACAACGTCGCCCAGGGTAACCTGGGAGACTTTCGCTTACAATTTCCCCGTTGACGATGCTCCTCTAGGAGGTGACGCCTCCGACTAGCTGCAGCTGCTGAAAAGGTAGAGGGCGGTATTCGGGGAGATAGGGAACGGTTACTCGCCAAATGAAACTCGAAACTACGGAGTTAGATAAAAATAAAAGATTTATTATTAATGACTCGCGCGAGGGGCGCGAAGCCCGAACAAATACTACAAAATACACGCGCAAAGGCCGAGACTTCCGCGGAGCTGGCCGGTCGCACGGCCGGCGTCACCGCGTCACGAGACACCACAAAATAGCCGCCGCACGCACGTACGCGAGGCCGCTTGCCTCGATGCAAGCGGCGTCGGGTAGCCGCGAAACAGGACACTCGCGAAGCCGCTCGCACGCGAACCTACGCGGCACCTTTTGCGCTGGCCAGCGCGTCGCCCGATGGTTCTCTCTCTCTCTCTCGCATGTCCTCTCGTTGCAGGCGTCGGGCCTCGGGGCGGCTTGCCGCTTCGCTGGCGGCCTCGCTCGCTCTCTCTCTCTCTCTCTCTCTCTCTCTCTCTCTCTCTCTCTCTCTCTCTCTCTCTCCTTTCTCTCTTTCTGCGGCACTGGCCGGGCGCAAAACTGCAGCCGCTGTCGCGTTGTTGCTGGGCGGGCGGCCGATCGGAGGCGCAGAGGGCACGAAGCGCAGGGCGTGATACGGCACTGGCAGAGCACTCACTGGCACGTGCGCACCTGATGCGCGGCGAGAGGGAACTGAGGAAAAATGGTCGCGGCGTCCCTTCGGAGCGCCGCGGCGTCATCCTCCTTCTTCTTGCTCCACCACTCGCGCGTCCCGCTTGGCGCGCGGTGAGTCGCTATACGTGCAGGCGCTCGAGATTCAAATCTCGCTGCGCGGTATATGAGATCACCTTTACCTTTATTCATGCGCCCGATACAATATATATATTTGTTTCAAAAAATTGTAACTCTTTTCCCTTTGCTCGGCCAATATTGACGAAAACAGCATTTTGAAGGTTTTTCGAAGAAGAATCAAAAAAAAATTTGGGCGCAGTCTCAATATTCTTTGATGAAGGTATATCAAAAAGCAACCAATCAGAGGCTTTCGAAAAGGGTTCTAAATAAAAATACTGGCACATTCTAGAGATAAAATGCAAACGTTTTCCCAATCAAAAATGGAAAAAATTTGAATTTTCAATGTTCCATAACAGGCTTATTTTTGAAAATTTTGGGCTCAAACTCTGGGAACATAATTTTTTCATTAAAACTAGAAGTAAACCAATTTTCAGCGATTTTAAAATTTTGAGCTGCTGTCTTCACCTGAAATATCCCATATATATATATATATATATATATATATATATATATATATATATATATATATATATATATATATATATATATATATATATATATATATATATATATATTTATATATATATATAAAATATATTTATTTTTAAATCCAGATTTTTCTGATTCAACCAAATTATATTTCTGATTACTAATATATAATTATTCGTTTCTAAAAATATATGTATTAAAAGTAACAAAATATTTTATCAATGTAAATTGGTATTAGCACGATTGTCCAAAAATATTTAGTAGTATTGAAATTATAATTATTACTATTAAATGAATATTTATTTAAAAAAGTGAGCTGTTTAAGACTATTTTTAATAAATATTTATTATGTCAGTGTATTTATGTAATTTAAAATAATTTTTTTATTCAATGAAATAAATATTTACTTATATTTAGAAATAACTTTTATCAGAGACATTAAATAAAAATTTTTACAATAATAAAGCATTTATTGCAAATAAGTACACCGATTACTCAGTAAATGTTTCAGTTGAGAAAATATTTACATAATAGATCTTCCGAAATAATTATACTGAGAAAATATTTCAGAAATTCAACTAAAATGTAGTAAAATTTAAAAAAAAGTATGTCTTGAAATGGTACTATTTAAATATATATTTAAATTTTTTATATATTGTAACGGGATGGCTAGTGGGGGAAAATCCCAACAAGCCAAAGGCCAGCGATGCTCTAGAACATTGTGCCGCGGGTGTCAGACTAAAATGACTTGCCCGGGGTCTGCTCCTGGAATCCCGAAAACAACGCGAAGATCTCACACCAGTTTTCTGTGCTACTTTTCCTAAAAAAATTTTTTTAATATTTATTTTTTATGAAAAATCTCAATTTTTTGTATATTTTATCAAAAGTTCTATAATTTTATTTTTTTTTATTTTTTTCTGAAGCTTTTTTCAAAAAAGTAGCGCACATTCCTTGTGGCTAATGTAAAAAGGAATGCTCACCTAAAATTTCAAGTCATTTCGTTCACTTGGTGAAAAATAAACTTACGGCAATGACCCTGTAAACACAAAAAACAAGTTTTTCAGAAATCATGTTTGAAACTTGAGTTTCTTATAACTTATGGTAAGCTTTTCAAAACTACTTACAAAAATCTTTTTCACAATACTATATAATATACTTTGATTAAACATGAAAAATGGAATATCCATATGACAGTTATTTTGGCACGGACACTATAATCATCTCATGTCAGTCTCATTAAATATCTGTAAAAAAAGGTTTAATTAGCTTAATGACATCTTTATATTATTTAGAATAATACATTATTATAGCTCTTATCTTTTTTTTCGTATTAGACTAAAATATTTTTATTCCTTGATGCTGCAGTCTATAACCTACAAAAATCATCTATTCCGGGTGACAGATCCAATCACAAATTAACTAAAAAGAAAAACAATAAATATTAACTATTTTTATACGTATAAGTAACAAAAAAATCTTTTAATTACTTACTCTAGTAAGAACCTGGTTCATATGACTCTTCTGGTAACTGAAGTCGTACTCTCCTTCTTTTTCTTCTACTTTCTAAGGTATTTTCCTCAGCATTCCTTTCAGCATAGAATAATTTTTTATCATTGCTCTTCTTCACCCACTCAATTGCAGCTACTCCAGGTTTGATGTCGAAGGCATCCATTATTTCCAAGAAACCAATTCTTCCATCATTGAAACAAGTGATAGCAATGTATACACCTGTATTGAGTACATGCACACCACTAAAAGATGTCTTGGTAACGAGCTTCCAAACTATCTGATTGAAGCTTTCATTGCTGTTCTGTGTAAAACCACCAAGACACCTTTCAAGCAGTTCCTGTCGAGAGAGATCTTCATAAATTGGTTTTAACTGCTCCATCACTACTGTTGGAATACTGCCTGTATAATGGAAGCTTTTCAGTTTTTTCTGGGCTTTCGCTTTTTGCCACTTGCACCAACTATTTTCTCCTTTCGGACACAAATGATGTTGAGGTGATTTATCTGTGGAGATTTTGTGGTAATAAGTGGCCCATATCGCATTGCTCATATCTTTCACTGAGTTGGCATTGCCCCTGATGGCATTACCATAGTAGGTGGTGAGCTGATCAATAACTTTACCAGTCAAGCGTCCCTGTCCTCCAATGGATTTTCCATCAGCTAACTTCTTCTTGCCAGAATTCTTCTTTAGATTTCTCAGCCTTGTACCCATTCGCTTTTGAACATGTCCAACACTCGCCTTTTTTTCTACTATCAGTTCATCTCCATATGGTTTAACTTTACACAAATCACAGAAAACTTTTGATTCACCATCTCCAATGTAGCGATGATACTTAACACCATATTTTTCCATGGAATTTTTGAAAATTTCAATAATTCCATCCACTTCCATCTTTCCGGCACTTCCTTCATGGTTTGCTGAGCAATTGACTTGATGGTCCGTGTACCAGTCTTCATATTCTTCTGTGCCCTCTTTATTTTCCCATTTCATGCAAGCTTTGCAGAAACTATTCTTGATAGAGATGTCATGAATTTGTTGGGAACGCAAACCAATCAAGCTTGTGATTTCTTGTAAAGAATAGAATCCTCTCTTTCTCCAGGACCCGTCACCAGACACATCAAGCCCTACACTTCCAGCTGGTGTCAATTGTTTTTTTTTCCACTGCTTTTTGCATGGAGATAACTGCCACTTTTTCACATGCCTTACTTAACTCCTCATTGATATGGTCATAAAAACTGAGTGCCACTGGTGATGGTGGGTCCATGATACCACAGAAAGTCTCCAATCCTGCATGTCCTTGTCCAAGTGCACGCATAGCAAGTACACTACGTCTATTTACTTCATAAGCATTCCCACTACTTCCAACTTGTTTACTTGTATTGACGAGATTCATGCCATTGCAGTTTTTGCATACAATATTAATTTTTGCACCCAATCGTCTAATGTCTCCTTCCGTCATTCGGATTTGTCCATGACACTTAGCACAAACAATTAACTTTTCAAGTTCATGAAACAAAATATCAATATCTATTATTCTGTTTCTTGTTGTTGCTGGACTTCTAGATATATCTGATTCTGAAATTTTGCTTGCAGATGTGCTTCTTTTTCTCTTTAGTGATGGGGCATTTTCTACTTTTCTTCTAAATCCTTTATGTTTCTTTTTTCTTCCAAATGTTCTCTTCTTTGTAGATGGTCCTGGTGTTCGACCTCTCTTGTCTGTATTCATGATTTTTCACAAATCACTACTTTACGTATCAAAATTAAATTGATACACAAAAGTCACTCCGAAAAAAACACTTAAAGATATAGCAAGTTTTAATTGCACAATGTAGCTAACCTACAGGCCAAATTTTAAAAAATTTTCCACACACTGCTCTAGAGCGTATAATAGCTTATAATCAGGAAAAAATGTTTGTTTACTAAATAAATTGCATTGAAAAATGCAGATTCAATTACATTCAAAATAATTCAGTTTAAATTCCAGCGACCGTGGCGGTGAAACAACATAAACATGCAGCTGGGATTTTGAACCACCTATGAGTATTTTACGTATAATACCTTTCTATAAGGAGAGTAAGGGTTCTTGCACGAATGGAGGAATAGCGAGGAATAACGCCTGGCAGCCAATCACAAGCAAGTTTTAAAAAGACGTGTTCGTTCTTATTCCTTCAAAAAGAAACAAGTCTTTTTAAAGCTCACTTGTGATTGTTTGTCAGCCGTTATTACTCGCTATTCCTTTATTCGTGCAAGAGCCCTAAGAGTAAAATACACGAGATTTATACCTCAAGTTAAGTTTTTCTACAATGTTAATGTACTGTTAAGTCCGGAAATAAGTGGAAATAAGTAGTAATTGGTTTTATGTAAGTTTATTATATAAAATACAATAATTTATTACCAATACAATCTGCTGGCTTCTGGTAGATCGATGTGTTGTAATTTCAATTACAATTCTTTTTTATGACGCTTGCTTTTATAAATTTACTATAATTAACTTATAAAATCTGCTTACTAGATGTGTAAGGCTTACGGTTTCAACTTCTCGATGTCGTAGAGGTACACGGAGTTCGCCAGGTTTCTTGTACGCTGTGACTGATTCGCGTGACACACATCACTTCTTTTATAATACAGAATAATTAGGTTAAAGATGAGCCCGGTGACAGTAAATCGAGATCATCTTATTTTGCAATGTAAACTTCGTCAGTCGTATACGATTCGGCGGTGGCATTGAGAAATGCTGACCTTAAAGAGAATATCGTACGTTGTTTTTCGCAAGTGTGATGACCTATTACGTCACGGCGCCGCATGAGCAAAATGCTGTGTTTGTAAAAAATTGCATTCCCGCTTTTATGTGTCAGGAAATATCTGATACTAATTATGCTTTTTCTTTAAAATGAGAATACGTCTCCGGACGTATCACCTCCTTAGACTGTTGAATGTCGTAGAGATTCAACAAATGTATCAGAGATTTTCTGTTACAGAATTTGATTTAATGATAAACATAATAATACGATTTATAATAGTGATAGTAATATTAGTAATAATAATTATAATAATAATAATAATAATACTCGTCAGTCTTGGATCGACATGAATTTCTCATAAATTATGGTTTAAACAATTAATACTTTGATTTACAAAATCATGACCATTGGTTATTTTACATTCATGGTTATCAAGTTTAAGTTTCAAATGACCCGTTCAGCATTTTTGAGGTTGTCTGGTCGAACGTTGATTTGACCTATTAATTTTTCTTCCTGATCCTCCTATCTCGGTTCTTATGGGGATTTTCATGTCGGGATGCAAGTTCTCGATTTTAGCCCTTCCCTATCTGTTGGAATTGGTACTAGTGTTTTCGGGCTTAGTCGTCATTTAACTTGATTATACGAGGTCGGTGACTCGATGTCGCACGAACGAAGTGCTGCGTATACATTATTCTGTGTCTTGAAAAATCACTGATTTACGTTTTATTTAATGAATGTTTAAATGATACGTCTCCGGACGTAACACCTCCCCCCTTAGACTGTTGAATGTCGTAGAAATTCAACAAGTGAAGTAATTGAATGATCAATTTGAGTTATTAGTAATTTTTTTGTTACAAAAGATTTAATAATAATAATAATAATAATAATAATAATAATAATAATAATATAAAATTAATAATTTTAAATAAATTTTTGAATCGTCTATATATTTTAAAATAAATTAATTATTTTCTTCCTAATACTAGTTTTGCACTTAACTTACTGATTTATTTTGTACCGATTTTTCTAACGTTCAAATTTCAAAGAATTCCTATAGAGATATATATATATATATATATAGATTTCGATAATTTAATTATTTCGTTATCGGTAATATGTAATAATTTTTTTGTTCTGCTGTATTTACATAAAATAGTCATTCGTTAATTAAGCTTAGAAATAATGTGCTTATTAAATAATTTTTTTTTTTTTCTTTTTTTTAGTAAATAAACGATGAGAAATATATAGGGAATGATTCAAGTGATCATTCACTTCCCTCCCTGCTTAGATATTTGGCAAGGGATATGTTTTTCTTTCCTCTCTTTGTTTAAGTAGAATAACATTAAAGGGCTTTTGATGTTATCATAACAAAATTATTTTAACAATCGTATTATAATTATTTCCAAAAGAAAAATACAATTATATATGGTGTAGGTTTTTTTCGTAAAAAGGAAGTGAATAATTGAAATGATATTGATAAATTTTGACTTGTTATTGCTTTTATGCATCATTGTATTTTACCTTTGTTTGAAAACTTTCAGTCATTTCAAAAGTTCATTTTAGAACTTGAACTTTTGTTTCGGCATAGGTAGCATTCACATATCTGCTTTAAAGAATACGCAATCTGTTAGAGTAGAAAAATGTTTTACATACTCAATACAGTGCAGAATAGTGTATCTTATATAGGATGATCATGTTAGTATATGACAGAACTGATCATTCCAAATACATATATTCTATTTAATCTTAGCAATGTGAACGTAGCTACCTGAATAATTTTTTTTTTGTTCTGAAACTCTTTAATAAATTTTGATGAGTATCAACAATTTTTTTCCTTTTTTTTCCTTTTTTTTTTTTTTTTTTTTTGTAGGTAAATACAGTTTAATTTTGCATAAAATTAGTCAAATTATTATTATCTTTTTTTTTATCATACGTTAAAAGGTTTAGGAATGGGTCCTACTTCTTTTCCTTTTGGATTAGTTCTATACTTTGTTATTCAAAGATAAAATCATAAGCTATTAAATTGATCATAAGTTAATTCGTCCCTGTAATGTTTTCTACTTTGTGATTAAATAATTACTTTGTATATTTTTATTATTTAATAACACATCATTTTCACATGTCAAATTTTTTTGATTGTTTGATTGTTATAAGACCAAAGTTACTTTGTATTAATATCTAATCGCAATATTTATGTATTATTTCTAAAATTTCATTATTCAAGTGTATCTTATTTCAATCGCATTTTTCTAAAATTATTAGCTTTCATAGGGAATATAGTTGCTTTTCATAAAATACTGACAAGTTGATACGAACAATTGTAGACAAACGAATAAGTGGTTATAATTTTAAATTGTATATTTGGTAAAATCTGGATCACCTTAGGGTTATATATTAGTTGACCAAGAAGTAGGATGGTTTTGCTTCAAATGGAAAAGTTCAGCTGCAATTATAATCCTGTATTAAATTTGGAAAAATAAGAAGAGATTATGATAGATGTTAATATTGAGTATGTTGTCCACATCCTAAAACAAAAATGTTATGTTATTATTTGTTATAATATTGCTTTGCTTGTTTTTCATAATTAGTTAAGATATTATTTTGTTCATTTTAATAGCGTTGAAAATTCTTATTATGCTGATCGTTTTGAAATTTATTCATATTTGGTTCTTTAATAGGCCATGTTTTGTCTCCTTTTTAAACCTTTTTCTGATAGCAAATTTATTGTAGTAACCTTTAGATTTTAATTTTAGTTTTGTAATTTTTGATAATTCTTTTAAATATTTTTTATAATTAGATATCCATTTTAGTTTTCTGACGTTTTTATTAGATTTTACTTTGATAGGATAGTTAAAAAATAACTGCAATTGGTGTACTTTATTACGATTTGTATTTAGATTGATTATTACGTTATGATCTTGATTACCCAAAGTTTCTTTTAGTTGATTTTTATTGTCAAGCTGTTCTTGGTGTTCTTGATTATCAAATATTTTTAGATGACTTTTATTCTCTAAATGTTTTTTTAGTTTTTGATTATCAAACATATCTTTTGGTTGATTTTTATTTTCGAAAACTACTTTACTATTATTTAATAAGTTCTTTAGATTTTTTGTATCATTTAATAAAGACTCTTCTGAATGTATTGATGCTATATTCTCTTTTAACGAATTTTCAAGCGAGTTTTGTTGGAATTTAGTTTCCATTTGATCATCTTCGGAAAATGGTTCAGCTAAAGCAAAAGTTATGTCTAAAATGACTTTAAGATCATCATAAAAAGTTACTGTTTCCAACGAATTATTACCTTCTTTATTATTTTCATTCGAAATTTCATTCTTTTGGTTATTTATATTGGATTCGTTAAAATCAATTACATTAATTTCATCACAATCCTCATGAGTTTTTAAATTAGATTCGTTGAAATTCATTTCTTCATTAGTCTCATAATTTTTTACAGTAGATTCAATAGAATCAATTAAATTTGTTTCCATAATTTCTTCAATTTCATGATTATTTTTGAAAATTTCGTTAAAGTCTATAAAATTAATTTCATTAGTATTTCCATGATTTTTTATAATCATATTATTATCTTTTGGTTCATCAGTGATTTCATGTATTTTTATAAAAGGTACGATAATTAAATTGATTTCTTTATCATCATTAATTATTGTAGATCCCTCTATGATATTAGTTTCCTGTTTAATTTTATTTACTTTATTTTCTGTAATTCGTTCATTACCATTATACCTTTCAATATTCGTTGTATTAACTTCGTTTTTCTGAATTTTTGATTCGTTAATTGTTTCTTTCGTAACATTATGGTATGATTCATCAGTATTAATACTTGGATATTGTTTGATTTCCTCACATTCTTCAGTAGTATGATCTGGATTTTTACAAAGATCACAATGATTTCCCATTGCATTATATTGCATCATAAGATTTTTAAGTTTTCTGCAGTTGTCGATGTCATGTCCAATTCTTTTGCAATAATCACATTGAATTCTTTTCCTATTTACTGTATTGGGTTGTTGATTATTAAAAATCGTGTTTCTTGGCTTGTAATTTTGTTCTTGAGTTTTGTTAATGAATCGGTTATAATTTCTTGTAGTATTTGGTAATTGATGAATTTCTTTATTTTCTAAAATTTTGTAGTTTGTGCTATTTTGAGAATGAGCATTTCTTTCTGGGCAATACTTTGCTGTATGTCCGATTCTGTTGCAAATTTGACAAATTATTCTATTTCTTAAAATCGCACGCTTGCAATCTGATGAATCGTGGTCTTCTTCCTTACATAACGCGCACCACATTATTTTTTTCGTTTATAGGGCAGTATTTTATCCAGTGCCCGAGTTTATTGCATTTCATACATACTGCTGACAGACAGTCTTTAGTTGAGTGACCCGTGCTTCCGCAATACTCACAATCAAGTTCATATTTCTTTATAACAGGGCATTGAGTAGCTGCATGTCCTATCATTTGACAGTATTGGCAATAATCTTCATTTGTTTGGTTAAATGTACACTTCTCTACAGAATGTCCTCTGTGATTACAGAGTTTACAAAAAAGTTCTATTTTATTTTTAGCATTGTTGCAAAAATAAGATATATGATCTTTACTTTTACAATAAACACAAACTGCATTAGAGCAAAACAATGCTTCGTGATATTGATCTCGGCAAATTTGACAATGAAATACTTTAGTATAATAATGGTTTTGTTGTTTAAAATTATAAAATGTATTAGCTTGATTATTCATCATGGTTTTTTCATTTTATTAAATGTTCGTAATTATTATTGTAGTTTATTTTTGAATTTATCTTTTATTTTGTTTATTATTGTCTTACTTTCATTTTCTCGTTTGAGTATTGTTTATTTTTTATATTATAATATTTAAATATTTTTCATTTTCTTATTTTATTATATTCCCTTTTGCAATGTAATATTTTATTGTAATTTTTTTTTGGTATGATTCTTCATTATAATATTCTTACTTTTATTGTAATACTTTTCGTTTGTTTAGTTATTTTTTATTATTATTTTGATTTCCTTATTTTGATAAAAAATGACTTGATTATTTTATACACTGATTATATCTCTCATATGTTTTCTATTTTGTATTGTGTAAATTCTCTATTATTTATTTCCCTTTATTTATTTCTCTTCATTCATTTCTTATGTTTTGTTCTTTATTCTTTTTATTTATGTATCAGTATACTTAATATTTATTTTTAAATATCTTTTATTATTAGTTCAACTATATATTTTTTTGTGTATTATTTATTTGGCAATTTATTTATTTATTTGCCAATTTTATATCTCTATTCTTAATGTTTTTTGTGTAATTTGATTTCTGATATTCTTATTTCTTGTTTATGTATAATATTTATCCATTCAATGATCATTATTTTGTATTATTATTTCATTTTTCTCCTTCGTGTTGGATTTGTTTTATTTATTTCAATTTCTTTTTATTTATTTATTCATTTGTTTATTTTTTTTTCACTAATATTTTAGTTATTTGTTTTTACTGATATTATTTAATTATTTGTTTCTTAATGTTTCCCTATATAAATTTTTCACTTTAAATTTCTTGTTTGTTAAATATATTTGCGTGATGCTATTTACTTATATATTTTGATTTATTTTGATTTTATCTTTATGTGAAATCTTTTTTTTTTTTTTATATTCGTTTACGTTATTTGTATTTGGGTTATCCTTTCTTCTTTCCCTATTTCTATAACATCGTCTATTTTCCCTTTTTTTTTTTATTTATCTGTTAATATGTTAGTAATCTGGACGAGCCGTACACGTTCATCTTCAGAAGTTTAAACGATCATGCTACAATGATCCTCTCAACTTCTTACTGCAAAACGAGAAGCTCGGAAGCAGTTAGTAGTGATATGTTTAGTAATTTTCAAATACTACTCGTTTCCTTTCATTCCAGTCTTATTTTTTCGTATAAATCTAGTGAACTTACGTTCGATTCGTACCGGAACCACTGTTACGTTCCGAAAAATAGTTATTTTTATTATTTTATTTTAACAGTCTAGTGAACTAATGTTCGATTCGTACCGGAACCACTGTTAAGTCCGGAAATAAGTGGAAATAAGTAGTAATTGGTTTTATGTAAGTTTATTATATAAAATACAATAATTTATTACCAATACAATCTGCTGGCTTCTGGTAGATCGATGTGTTGTAATTTCAATTACAATTCTTTTTTATGACGCTTGCTTTTATAAATTTACTATAATTAACTTATAAAATCTGCTTACTAGATGTGTAAGGCTTACGGTTTCAACTTCTCGATGTCGTAGAGGTACACGGAGTTCGCCAGGTTTCTTGTACGCTGTGACTGATTCGCGTGACACACATCACTTCTTTTATAATACAGAATAATTAGGTTAAAGATGAGCCCGGTGACAGTAAATCGAGATCATCTTATTTTGCAATGTAAACTTCGTCAGTCGTATACGATTCGGCGGTGGCATTGAGAAATGCTGACCTTAAAGAGAATATCGTACGTTGTTTTTCGCAAGTGTGATGACCTATTACGTCACGGCGCCGCATGAGCAAAATGCTGTGTTTGTAAAAAATTGCATTCCCGCTTTTATGTGTCAGGAAATATCTGATACTAATTATGCTTTTTCTTTAAAATGAGAATACGTCTCCGGACGTAACAGTACATTACGTTATACATTTAGTATTGTATCGTGTATGCTGTGAAGTATAAAATAATATAAGATTAACAATAGTATTAATATCTAAAAGTGATATTTTGAGTAAAATCACTAAATATGCAAAAAAGTAACTTCACGGTTTTAGCTGTATTTTCTAAACGAAATCGAATTTCGAAATACGGTTGGAAGCATCGTATTCAGCGGAAAATTTGCTATCAGAATATTAAATAAAAAAATCGATTTTTCGACCCCCTAACCATGGCTTGTCTCCTTAACTCTATGATTTCAAAATTTAAATATAACTTGAACTTTTTAAATTTATATAATATTGAACTCTATGATTTAAAATTTAACTTTACAATTTAACTCTATAATATTAACTATTATTGACTTAGTCAATTTATATAAGATAAATATACAATTAAAAACAAAAATTGTTAGTGGTATTATAAGAAAAATTGATGTGTGTTTAAAATACTATCACAAGATTGTTTTCAATTGTTCAACATTTTTCATATATATTTATTATATAAAAGTTGAATTGTAAAAGAAAAATTTTAAATCATAGTTTCATCAAATTTTAAATTATAAAAGTTGAATTGTAAAAGAAAAATTTTAAATCATAGTTCGTCAAATTTTAAATTATAAAGTTGAATTGTAAAAGAAAAATTTTAAATCATAGTTTCATCAAATTTTAAATTATTAAGTTGAATTGTAAAAGAAAAATTTTAAAACATAGTTTCAAATTTTGAATATTGTGGCACCATGGGGCAGACATAATAAACCCTCACCACCAGAAAGGGTCAATGTATTATGGCTGCCCCATAGTGCCACAATATTCAAATTTGTAACTATAGTTTCATATATAATTTAAAATCATAGATGATTTAAAATCATATATGATTTAC